>JASVEL010008028.1:0-399483 GCA_032618575.1 Nicotiana noctiflora
CCCACGGGGATGTGCTTACTGGTTGAGACTCCCCTTTCTGTTAAGTGACACCTAAATTGAGAAACAAAGGCCGGATAAGTTACAAAGCTGATTGACTCTGCGAGTCACCGGTATGTAGCCCCCCCTCGATCTGAGTTGTCCGCTCGGGTACACGGTCTAGCACCATATGAAACCATAAGATATTGAACATAGGTCTAGGACGATTATTTGCATCATAACTGACTTAGGGGACTCAACACATGGGTTGGGTCCGTCTAGCACAGTTGACCCGGTAATTAAAGACCGAGCATACTATGTGTTGCATTTTTTATGGTCTTTTATCGTTATGCGGACCGGCAAAATTCCCGAGAGTAGAAAAGGAACATTCCAAAAATGAAAAAAAAAGAGAAAGAACTAGGGATAAAAGAGTTGTTGGAAAATTTGGAAATTTGGAAATTGAGAAAAATGGCTTTGTTGTTAAAATAATTGGTCAACTAATCTGGCCGAACTACGCAAGTTTGATTCTCACCATTAGGCGGGATACGTAGGCAACCCTTGAACGGGTCCAACCACCCTTTTAGAAAAAGACCAAAAATAGTTTTTATTTTTAAATAATCGAAGTGATCGCTATTTTTGGACATAGCCGAATGTTCCGTAAGGACGCCGGAAGGGCTGTTTTGGCAAAAATGGCCACTTCGAAAATCACGTTTCCCTTTTTCAAAAGATAAAAATGAAAATTTGCTTTGAAAAATATTTTTCCTTTTTCTAAATAAAAATCGCCTTAATAAATGTGCAGGATGAGCACGGTATAGAATGAACCCTTCACTTTAATGAATAAAATCCCTTTGGAGCTAGGGTTATGGTGGAACGACATGGGACAGGAAGGACAAAATTGGATCAAATGCTATCTAAAGGATCTTACGGGATTAATGGACATAATTCCCTGAGCAATATAATCCGAGCACTTGTCACATGCTGGGATCTTGCACACAATGTTCTACATTTTTCGGACTTTGAACTCACTCGCACTCTTGAGGAAGTTGCCTACTACATAGGGAAAAATGAGGTCCCCTTAAAAGAGAAATACCCGGTGGCTCCAAGAGTAATAACGGTGCACCGTTTCCTTGACTCTTTGAAGATTGCTCGAAATGTCCACAATGAGGATTTGGTTAATGGGTTTTGCTCCCTAAACTTTATCTATAGTAGATATGGACATGTCAAGGGTTTCAATGACCCCACGAACAAACTTTGTAGCAAGTCCAACCGAGCAAAATGGGAGGAACATCGACGATTCGCTTTCCTAGTGGCATTTCTCGGGATAATCATATTTCCAAGAAAGGACGGGCACATTGATACAAGAGTCGCCGGGGTAGCCAGCACTTTGATTGTACAAGATAATTGCACTTTGGCTCTAATGATTATATCGGATATCTACCGTGACCTAACGACATGTAAAACGGGGTGCAACTTCTTTGAGGGATGTAACTTGATTCTGTAAATTTGGTTGATAGAACATCTATGCCGTCATCCTTCGTTCTCAAGCTATGGGCCGGCCGAAAGAACGTGCCTCGAAGAATTCTATACGAGAACAAAAGAAGTTAAGTTGCCAGAGGGAGTTAAGGATTGGATTTCATATCTACGATCGTTGACCGATAGCCAAATCGATTGGGCATATGGATGGTTGCCCCTCGATGAGGTGATTTACATGCCGACAGAAGGGTCACACTTCTTGATCATGGGATTGAAAAGTATCCAGCCTTATGCCCCGTACAGGGTCCTACGACAGCTTGGAAGGTGTCAAGTTATACCAAAGGATGGGGACCTCAGTTTACAAGTGATAGAGATTAATCCGGACGGGCAATTCCCGGAAGCAAAGGTCCGACAGATTTGGAATGAGTGTCAGAATTTGAAAGTAGAAACTTGTGTGGAGAACAGAGCTCGGGGAGAAGTATCGTCAGGGTATTCCGCATGGTATCGACGGGGTATTGAGCATGATAGACCATCGAAAAGACCTCACTTTCAAGATTTGGCGGAGCAGTCTAAGGAAAATAGAAATTGGGTGGCCAAAGAAAACGAGTATAAGGCCAAAATCAGCTTGCTAGAAAAACAGTTGCGAGATCTCCAATTCGAGAGCAGTTTATAGGCAGCATCTGACGAAGGAGAAAAAAAGCAGCTGAAAAAGGAGAATGAAATTCTAAAGGCTCAAGTTGCAAAAATGAAAATTGCATCCGAGACCCCGGTTCGCTTAGCCTGAGACGAGAAGCTAATTTAAAATCTTCGGTGCAAAGTGAATGACTACAACTTCGATCTGGACAAAGCAGAAAATGAGTTAGTCAGGGTTCGGAAGCAATTGGCCAAAGACGCCGAGGAAAGAGCTAGGTTGGTTTAGCAACTACAAGACAAACATGAGTTTGAGGTAGCTCGTCTCAGAAAGAAAGTCATCACGGCCACTGTCAAGAGTAACAAGATAATCAAAGAATTTGAGGAAGAAAGAGAGCATTGTTACACGACTATGGCTCGGTTAGAGTTCGAGTTACAACAACTTTAGAAAGAGAACCAACACACCTTAGATGCTCGCGCCAAACAGATTAGCAGGTTACTTCAAGAGAAAGGGGTCGTTCGAGAAATAATTGTACATATTGCTCAATATATCACCTGAAAGTGCCAACTGTGTGAAGACATGTCCCGAGCAACATTTGTATCAGCCGTGAAATTCTTTGTAAATCAAGTCACGTCCGACCTAGATAGGCTCCAAAGTGGATTAGCATGTAGGCCCGCAGCAAGACCGAACGACGTCTCGCGGGCATTAGGATCATTAATGTATTCATAGGGCATGCATTTTGTATTCCTATTTCTTTTTGCATTAGTAGCACAACATCATCCTCTAAATCAATGTTTTTGAATATCAATGAAAAGATCCAAAGTTGTTGCTAATCCTTTTTTGCTTTGTATCAATTGTTTGCACGATAGGCAAATAAGTAGGAACGAAAATTAATAAAGGAAAGAAGAAAAGAGAGGAAAAGAAAATGAAAAAAAAGGGGAAGAGAAAAGAATGAAAAAAAGAGAGAAAAGAAAATAAGAAAAAGAAAAAAAAAGAAAAAAGAGAAGGAAAGATGAATGAAAAAGAGAAAAAGAGAAAAAAAAAAAGAAAGGAAAAGATGATGTTGGTTCAAAATGGAATGAATGCCGGGATGATGCATGACGATCGAAAGCAAAAGTTGTGATTTTTCAATCGTTGCACCTTATCCTTTTATGTACTAACTATTAACAAGTGTTGTTGTTTATGAGAATCGAATTTTAGCTGGCAACTGGTACTCTGGCAAATCATCATTACAACACACGATCCAAAACTATGACTAAGGCTGTGTCTCAAGGAATTGAGCCAACTATCATGGACCCAGTGCAAGAAGAGGAGGTCGTGGATGTAGCAGGGATGAAGGAGGAAATGTATAAGCTCAAGCAGCAGATGTCAGAAATGTACCAAGCTTGGTCCAGGGGTCAACCCTTACCCGTATATCCAGCCAACCTAGCATATGTCCCTCCCGTCAATCCTAATCCCGAGCCACCTACCATGAACTCATCCTCCACGTACCCAGATTACCACCACTACTATGCCTCCACTTCACAGGCACCACCACCACTGTCCAAACAGATTCCACCCCAGCCACCACAGGTCGCCCCGGTGTATGTGGCACCTCCACCTGTTGCTCTGCATAAGTCGTCAAGTAAACCAGTGTTCCATGTGCAAGATACCCATTACTATCTGCCAGAGCCGACGTTTAGGCAGCATGAATCTTATACCCCACTGATGGAGACAGCTGAAGAAAATCCCGTCAAGAACTTGGAACAAGAGGAAATGGCACGGAAGATGAGGCGTTTAGAACAGTCTTTCCGTAACATACAAGGGCTAGGAGGCCAAGTGAGCGTAGCATACAAAGATTTGTGTCTGTTCCCAGAGGTGCAGCTCCCGGTTAGGTTCAAGCTACCTAAATTCGACATGTACGACGGACATGGGGATCCTGTAGCCTATCTCAGGGGATATTGCAGCAAGATGCATGGTGCAGGAGGAAGGGACGAGTTACTTATGGCTTATTTTAGACAGAGCTTAAGTGGTTTAGCGTTGGAATGCTATACCCGACAGGATCATACCAGGTGGTTCATATGGGATGACCTAGCGCAATCGTTTGCCAACTATTTCCAATACAATCTAGAGATTATCCCTGACAGGCTATCGTTGACTAAAATGGAGAAAAAACCCGGGGAAAGTTTCCAGGAAGTATGGCTTTAGATGGAGGGAACAAGTGGCACGAAGGGATCCGCCAATGAAGGAGACTGAAATGGTAGATTATTTTCTGCAGGCCTTAGAGCCTACTTACTACGCTCATCTGGTGTCGGCTGTTGGTAAAAATTTAAATTAAGTAGTGAAAATAGGGAGTTTTGTAGAGGAAGGGTTGAAAACCAACAAAATCATGAGCTTTTCTGCTATCAAGGCCACGAATCAGGCTATACAGACCGGGAACGGAGGATCTATTGGAAAGAAGAAGAAGGAAGAGGTTTCGGTTGTAGAAAGTAAACCATGGACTCGGAGCCAAAGCATATACCATCACCCACCTCGCCCATACCAACCATACCCGCCGGCACCTTACAACCCATCTCCACCATATTATCCACCAACTACTCCACATTAACCCATCCCACAAGCCCAACATTACTCATAGGCTCCACATGTATGGCGAGCCCAAGTCCCACAAAACATCTATCATACACAGAATGCCTACCCTCCTTCCAGAACCTACAAGAACCCAAATAGACCAAACTTTCCGACCTGATCTAAAAATGAGAAACAGAGCCCAAACAAAGAAAACATTCACCCATTGGGGGAGTCTTATACCAGCCTGTATCATCGCCTGAAAGAACTAGGGATGCTAAACCTGATTGAACCAAAACTGCCAAACCCACCTCCCAGAAACATTGACCAGTCAGTTAGATGTGAATATTGCTCCGGAGCACCGGGGCACGATACTAAAAAATGTTGGCACTTGAAATCTGCTATACAGGAGCTCATTGACAGTAGAAGGATCGAGGTACAAGCTTCAGAGACTCCAAACATTACTCGGAATCCACTGCCGACTCATCATGAGACACACATGATAGAATTAGAACAAGAAGAGAGCAGCAGCAAGCCGTCCCAATCAGTAATGATGATAAAAGCCAACAGTAAAGTGGAGAAAGAAGTTGAGAAAGAGAGAGCGACAGCTGAGGTGCCAGTGAAAAAGCCGCCAGTGGTTGAAACTTTGAAAATTGTAGTGCCAGGGGTTAAGCCGTTGTTGACAGTAAAAGGAGCAAGCATGGAACCAGTAATCATAAAGCCAGTGGTGCAAATGTCGGTGGTTGATACTAAAGCCATACCTTGGAACTACAACAAGGTCACAGTAATGTACAAGGGAAAAGAAGTTACGGGGGAGGTTAATGAAACACATGGCCTCACTCGTTCCGGGCGGTGCTTTGCCCAGGAAGAGTTAAGAAAAATGAAGGTGGTAAAGGAGAGTCATGTGAAGAAGCCGGTCTCTGAAGAAGAAGTAGAAGAATTTCTGAAGAAGATAAAAGCTCAAGACTACTCGATAGTAGAACAGCTGAGAAAGACGCCTGCACAAATCTCATTGCTTTCATTGTTAATTCACTCAGAGGAGCACATGAAGGCATTGTTGAAAATACTGAATGAAGCACATGTTCCCAAAAAAATCTCAGTCTTCCATCTTGAGAAGATTACCAACAAAATTTTTGAGTCGAACAAGATAACATTCTCGGACAATGAATTGCATGTTGAAGGGACTGAACAAAACAAAGAACTCTATCTTACCGTCAAAAGTGAAGAATCGGTGGTTACTCGGGTTTTAATAGACAATGGGTCGAGTGCAAACATTTGTCCTCTCTCGATTCTCAGAAAGTTGAAGATTAATCCTGACAAAATTCGACGGAATAGTGTGAGTGTTTGAGGGTTTGACGGAGGAAGTAAAAACACCTTGGGAGATATTGTGTTGGAGGTCACCATTGGGCCGGTAGACTTTACCATGGAATTTCAGGTGTTAGATGTCACTGTGTCCTATAATCTATTGTTGGGTCGGCCATGGATCCATGCGGCTAAAGCCGTACCATCATCCTTACACCAAATGGTAAAGTTCGAATGGGAACAACAATAAATTACAGTACACAAGGAGGAAGACGCTTGCAATACCATAATGCCCTTCGAGGAAGCAGGTGGGGATAAGGGCCTCTGGGTGTATCAGGTGACAGACACCGTGGTAGTGAACAAGATAGCAGAAGGAGAAAGCTTGCCAATCCCTACATTGGCATCCACCGCAGTGATGGTAGCCAAAGAGATGATCAAAAATGGATTTACACCGGGAATAAGTCTAGGAATAGCCTTACAGGGAATAACTCAACCTGTCCATCTACCGGTAAACAATGACACCTTTGGCTTGGGCTTCAAACCTACCCACACCGACATCCAGAAAGCCAAAAGAACCAAAAAGAAAAGCTGGACCCTCCCTAAACCAGTCCCAAAATTTTCCGACACCTTCACGAAGCCTGGTACACAATGACATCTGATGACTGCTGCGACAAGGTATGCTGAGATTAGACCTGATGCGGAACTCCCGGCGAGGTTTGAAATGTTATTCGGGGACATGAACATGGTGGAGATGGGCGAGGGTACCAGCAAGATAGATATTTAGTTCGTAGGGTCTAGTGTTGCACTTAATAATTGGGAAGCCACTCCTTTTCCAATCAGGAGGGAGTCTTAGTAGTTAGCTTTAGAAATATATCATCATTTCCCAAAAAGCAATTTTATTTTTGTAGTCCCCACCCCCGTTGAAATCAAATGTACCCAGTCTTTGTTCATCTTTTGAAAATATCAATGAAATGCAGTTTCTTCTTCTTTCTTCATTTTCGCCTTATTTTTATTTATTTTTCCTTTTCTTCCTTTTGTACAGTTCAATATGCGCTGATTCTGATGATATGTCATGCATGAAGGATTCCCGGCCCAGTTCTGACAATCGAATTATTATACAAGAAATTGAAAATGAGAGCGAAATAGAATACGAGGATGAGGAAATACTGGAGGAAATAAGTAAAGACTTGAATCAATATGAGGAAAAACCCAAACCGAACTTAAGTGAGACAGAATCTATCAATTTGGGGAGTGAGGATAATGTCCGGGAGACAAAAATCAGTGTACACTTAGAAGCCTCCCTCTAATAATGCTGTTGCTTGAATACAAGGACATCTTTGCCTGGTCCTATGATGACATGCCCGAACTTAGCACTGATTTGGGGGTACACAAGTTGCCTATTTACCCCAAATGCCGGCCGGTAAAACAAAAGTCGAGAAAGTTCAAAACGGACATCAGCGTGAAGATAAAATAAGAGGTGAATAAGTAGTTTGAGGCAAAGGTCATACGAGTTACCAAATACCCCACCTGGTTAGCGAATGTTGTGCCAGTTACGAAGAAAGACGCAAAAACCAGGGTGTGTGTTAATTACAGAGACCTCAACAAGGCCAGTCCAAAGGATGACTTCCCGTTGCCGAATATCCACATACTAATCGACAATTGCGCCAAGCATGACATTGGCTCTTTTGTAGATTGCTATGCAGGTTATCACCAGATCCTAATGGACGAAGAAGATGCAGAGAAAACGGCTTTTATCACGCCTTGGGGAACATACTGCTATAGAGTGATTTCCTTTGGGTTAAAGAATGCCGGAGCTACTTATATGAGGGAAATGACCACAATGTTCCATGATATGATGCATCGAGAAATTGAAGTGTATGTGGTCGACGTCATCATAATGTCCAAGAAGCAACATGATCATGTCAGGGACTTGAGGAAGTTTTTCAAAGACTCCGAAGGTACAATCTTAAACTCAATCCTGCGAAATGCGCTTTTGGAGTACCCTCAGGGAAGCTATTGGGATTTATAGTTAGTCGGCGAGGCATTGAACTAGACACGTCAAAGATAAAAGCCATCCAGAGTTTGCCTCTACCGAAGAACAAGAAGGAAGTAATGAGCTTACTAGGAAGGCTGAATTATATTAGTCGGTTCATCGCTCAGTTAACATCAACATGCGAGCCTATTTTCTAGTTGTTAAAGAAGGTTGCAGCAGTGAAATGGACCGATGGATGTCAAGAAGCCTTCGATAAAATCAAGGAATATTTGGCAAATCCTCCAGTGTTAGTTCCTCCGGAGCAAGGAAGACCTTTGATCTTATATCTAACAATGCTTGATAGTTGTTTAGGCTGTGTACTGGGACAACACAATGAGATGGGCAAGAAAGAACAAGCTATATATTACCTTAGTAAGAAATTCACATCTTACGAGGTAAAATATACTCGGTTAGAGAGAACATGTTGTGCATTAACCTGGGTGGCTCAGAAATTGAAGCACTATTTGTCAGCATACACCACATACCTGATATCACGGTTAGATCCTTTGAAATACTTATTCCAGAAGCCCATGCCTACGGGAAGACTTGCTAAATGGCAGATTCTGCTCACGGAATTTGACATCATTTATGTAACACGTACGGCGATGAAGGCGCAAGCAGTTTCAGATCACTTGACAGAAAATCCAGTAGATGATGAATATGAGCCACTAAAGACATACTTTCCGGATGAGGAGGCAATGAATGTTGAAGAAATAGAACGAAGTGATAAGCCAGGATGGAAGATGTACTTCGACGGAGCCGTCAACAGTAAAGGAGTTGGTATTGGAGCGGTGCTTATTTCAGAAACGGGTCAACACTATCCCGTCACCGCTCAGCTTCGATTTTTCTCTACCAACAATATGGGCGAATATGAAGCATGTATATTAGGATTGAGGATGTCGATCGATATGGATGTTAAAGAGATTTTGGTCATGGGTGACTCGGATCTTTTGATACATCAAATTCAGAGAGAATGGGAGACAAGAGATTTGAAATTGATACCTTATCGGCATTGTCTACATGAACTATCCCAAAGATTCCAATCCATAGAGTTCAAACATATCCCAAGAATGCACAATGAAGTAGCAGATGCTCTGGCCACACTATCCTCTATGTTACATCATCCGAACAAAGCCTATATAGATCCACTTCAGATACAGGTGTATGATCAGAATGCTTACTGTATTGCTGTTGAAGGAGAGTTAGATGGAGAACCATGGTATCACGATATCAAGGAATACTTGAAGACAGGAAAATACCCAAAGCAAGCCACCGGAGATCAGAAGAGAGCTATAAGACGCTTAGCAAATGGCTTGTTCCTCAGTGGAGGAATTATATATAAAAGAACACCAGACTTGGGCTTGCTGAGATGTGTGGATGTGCAACAAGCTGATAAGATTATGACTGAGGTGCATGCTGGAACTTGCGGACCTCATGTGAGCGGGTATATCTTAGCAAAGAAAATTCTGAGAGCCGGGTACTGTTGGCTCACCATGGAGCGGGATTGTATCAGGTATGTGAGGAAATGCCACCAATGCCAAGTACATGGAGATCTAATCCATTCCCCGCCTTATGAATTGCATACGATGTCTGCACCCTGGCCGTTTGTTGCTTGGGGCATGGATGTTATCGGACCAATAGAGCCTGCAGCTTCCAATGGACATAGATTTATTTTGGTCGCGATTGACTATTTTACTAAGTGGGTGGAGGCAAAGACATTCAAGGCGGTGGCGAAGAAAGTCGTGGTGGATTTTGTGCATGAAAATATTATATGCCGATACGGAATTCCCAAAGTAATCATCATAGATAACGGAGCTAATCTGAACAGTCACCTCATGGCGGAAACGTGTCAGAAATTTAAGATCCTACATCGTAACTCTACACCTTACAGGCCAAAGGCAAATGGGGCAGTAGAAGCTGCAAACAAGAATATAAAGAAGATCCTTAGGAAAATGGTGGAGGAGTCTAGACAATGGCACGAGAAGCTGCCTTTCGCTCTTATGGGTTATCGCACAACAGTGCGCACTTCTATCGGCGCCACACCCTATTAATTGGTGTATGGGACAGAGGTTGCTATCCCCGTGGAAATCGAGATACCGTCACTACGAATCATAGCTGAAGCTGAGATAGATGACGAGGAATGGGTAAAAGCCCGACTGAAACAATTAAATCTGATTGACGAGAAAAGGTTGGCAGCGGTTTGCCACGGGCAATTATATCAACAAAGAATGGCCAGAGCATATAATAAGAAGGTGCGTCCTCGGAAGTTTGAAGTCGGACAACTTGTATTGAGGCGTATCTTACCATATTGGGCTGAAGCAAAGGGCAAATTCGCTCCAAACTGGCAGGGGCCATTTATGGTATCACGGGTGTTGTCTAATGGGGCATTATATTTGACAGACGTTGAAGGGAAATGCGTAGAGACTGCTATCAATTCAGATGCGGTCAAAAGATACTATGTATGATTCCTTTTCAATTGTATAATTGTATTTTGTTATGATTTTGGAATTGAAATGATGAAGGAATTTTATTCTCTATCCAAACACTTTATCCATTGACATCCCCTTTGAGTCATATTCGATATATTCTTTCATATCCCTGTCTCGGAATTGCTTATGATACAAAGAAACATAGAAAATGATTGGAAAAAAAAAAGAAAAAGCAAAATGCAAACAAAAGAAAAAGACAAATAAATCGAGAAAAGGTCAAACGAAACCATGAATTTATGGCGTAGTCTGAACTACGTCTGACTTGATCCCGAAAGGATACGTAGGAAGCCTCACTGAGGTTCAGTCATGATAAAGGAAAAATCCAAAAATCCCCCACATATTGAAACTGGGGCATAAATTATGTTTTATAATTCCGAGAGTTGTAAATATTTTTAAACCCTCATAAATTTTGAGCCTTTATATCTTTCTTTCTTAACCCATCCAAAAGCCACGTTACAGTCTAAAGAAAGACATTCTAATCAATTACAAGAAAATAACAAATGCAATGAGAATAAAGGAAGAACGGGACATTGGACAACATCAGTGGTGCAGAAAAACAAAAGACAAAAAGGAAAAATGGAAAATGAAAAAATGAGAGAGTCTCATCGGTGAAAACCTTAATCGGCACCGTGAGGCGACTGTGAGGTTGAGAGAAATAAAAATGAGAGAGTCTTGTCAGTGAAATCCTTAATCGGCACCGTGAGGCGACTGTAAGGTTGAGAGAGAATAAATGAGAGAGTCTTATTGGTGAAAACCTTTCATGGCACCATAAGGCGATTGCAAGGATTATTCCAAAAACTAGAAAAGCAACAAAAAATAGAATCAATTTGGGTTGCAAGAAAGTTGGAGTCAAAATTATGTATTGAACAAACTGATTCGGAGTTTAAATACATGGCATGGTCAGCGGAATCAGCCAACATACCCAGATAAGTTCTATCACTTCTCCAAAACACCCTTACCCTTTTGAAATTCATTTTCTGCATTTCATTGTTTGTCCTTTGAAAGCTAACTACCAGCTTCTGATGATAAGAGCTGACATAACACTGGACCAGAAAAGAAAAGAAAAGAAAAAGAGTTAAAGGAAATAAAGGAGTTTGGCAAACAGAGTCAAAAGAAAAGAAAACAAAAAGTGAAAAACAAGAAAATACAAAAAGAGCTTGCATAAGATAGTCAACTAAAAGACCGCACAGCGGAAGAGAAGCAAAAAGAGGAAAAGCAATAAGAGACAGGAGCGGCAGATACCAGTTGCCAACAGCTTATAACTAATAAGATTTTGTTTTTGTGATTTAGAGAGGAACAAATCGTCACTAATCACTTTAAAGTGAATGTGACCAATTTGGAAAGATAGAAAACATTAAAAGGAAAGTTCAGCAATAAATGGAGGAATCCATAGATGAAAATCACTCAATCAAGAAAATACAAAAACAGCAAGGAGGTATCATCTGTTAAATTCACACCCCAGTTATCAAACTGAAGGAATACGTTTTCTACATACGCATTTCATGCATCAGGCGCCCACCTGGATAACGAGGGAATACCTTTTCTACATTTGCATTTTATGCATCATGCGCCCACCTGGATAACGAGGGAATACTTTTTCTGCATTCGCATTTCATGCATCAGACGCCCACCTGGATAACAAGGGAATACTTTTCTGCGTTAGCATTTCATGTATCAGGCGCCCACCTGGATAACAAGGGAATACTTTTCTGCATTAGCATTTCATGCATCAGGCGCCCACCTGTATAACAAGGGAATACATTTTTGCAATTTTTAATTTCTGTTCAGGCACCCACCTGTATAACAAGGGAAACATACGCATTTCATGCATCAGGCGCCCACCTGGATAACGAGGGAATACCTTTTCTGCATTTGCATTTCATGCATCATGCGCCCACTTGGATAACGAGGGAATACTTTTTCTGCATTCGCATTTCATGCATCAGACGCCCACCTGGATAACAAGGGAATACTTTTCTGCATTAGCATTTCATGCATCAGGCGCCCACCTGGATAACAAGGGAATACTTTTCTGCATTAACATTTCATGCATCAGGCGCCCACCTGTATAACAAAGGAATACATTTCTGCAATTTTTAATTTCTGTTCAGGCGCCCACCTGTATAACAAGGGAATACATTTATGCAATTTTAATTCCTACAATTTTAGTTTGTGTTAGCTAACATGAGTAACACCATAACATGAAAAGTCCATATTGGGGCAGAAGAAAAGTATGTTGTTTTGTTTTGTTTTGAGCAGGTAACAGTTTGAAGGCGAGAAGTAACATCAAAAATCACAAAAAAAAAGGAAGAAGGGCAAGCAAGGAAAAGAAAACCAAAAAAAAAAGTCAGCCGCACAGAAAATCAAAGGAAAAATGACAAGGAAGAATAAAGAGACAAGAAGTTAGATAGGAGCAATTGTAACTCGTAGAATTATAGCTTAGAATAGATTCTTTATTTTACATTTTACCCCGCCCCCCCTGGTGCAATAAGGAGTAGCTCAGCAAATCGTAATAGTGTCAATGCAATAGTAAGTCCGGTAGTTTAAAACTGCCAGACCTTCCCGAACTACACTGACCTGATTCCTGTTTAGCCCAGGATATGTAGGCAACCTCTAAAGCAGGGTGCGGTCAAAAAGGTTTTCAATAATGCTTCTTACGGAATATGCCAATGGGCAAAAATCTCTCATTACTACTCACTTGTCTTTGCACTGAAACTCTTCGTGTTCCCGAGCAAAGAGGGGCAGCTGGGAGCACGTGATTTTTGCACTAGGCAATGAAATTCAAAAATTAAAATAAATAATATTTTTGAGTGCAATTGCATGTCTTGATTGAAACTAGATCCATTTGTGTGTTTGAATAATTAGAAATTAAAATAAGAAAATCAAAAAATATAGGTTAAATACATGTATTTTTGAATTAATTAGTTTAAAAGAAAATAAAAAAAAGAGCATTAATAGCAGAAATTATGGAAAAATAGTAGAAAATTACCAAAAAATATCAGAAAATTAGTAAAGGTAGGAAATTAAATAATTTAAATAATACAAAAATAAAAAAATGAAATATGAAAGAAATTATCACAAAAATAATTGAAATACCAAGAAAATACAAAAATATAATAAGTGTGGGCTAAAAGAATTAAGAAATATTGGCCCAAATACACTGGCCAAAAGAGCCGGTCCATCAGTTCAAATTAGAGAAATCTCAATCGTTGATTCATTCAAATCCAACGGCTGAGACTTTAGCTGTTAGTTAATTAATTAATTGAATTCATGATCTAATCCTAGCCGTTCAAACCTATGGATCTAACGGAAGAGAGTAGATCTCTCGTTTACACTGAGACGACACTGTTTTGTAATGGCTGATCATGAGGGTTGATCTTAATTGATCTAACGGCCAAAAACTCATCAACCTCCGCGAGTATTTGAGGCCCCGGTTTCTTAGAGACCGGCCATTTACCTCTTTCCCTAACCCTAGCCGCCCCTCCTCCTCTCTTCTCTTCTTCTTCATCTTCTTCAAATACCGGCCGGCCATGGAGACTGTCACCTCCACGGCGGTCTCTGGCCACATCCTATCTCCCCCTTCTCCTCTTTTCTTCTTCTTCATCTCAAAACCCTACAAAAACTCCGTGAAAACCTGAAGCCCTTTCATCTTCTTGAAACTCCGGTCATCGGAGTTCACTGTCGATGACCAAAACTATGTAAACCACCACCAAATCAACACCATAGCACCCTCTTGCCCTGATCTATCCCCCCATTGGAGCCTTTTCCCTTGAATCTTCCTCTTCCTTCTCGAATATCCAAAAGAAGGTCGCCGGAAACTTAACTCCGGTGACTCAAGACAAACCACCCCTAAAGTTCTTACCTTTTATACCTTCCAAAAAACTTACCATAACGAGAAGACTTCAAATCTAAAGTCTTGTGTGAGAAAAAGAAAAACTAGAAAAGAAAATAAAGAAAAAGAAAAGAGAAAAACTGGAAAAAGAAAAAAAAAAGAAAGGGAAAAGAAATTGGGAAAAAGCTGAGGAGACAATTCCTGCAAGCTAAGTTCCCTTCCCTTCTTGTTTGTTTTCTTTAATGTTTTTTGTTATATTTGTTTATTTTTGTGTGTTTTAACATTTTTTCTTTTAGTATATTAGACTGCATGTTTAGATTAGGGTTTTTGTTTCGAGAAATTTTGTTTGTTTGTTCTGTTCTTTCTTGTCTTTACTTCATATCTTTCATTTAGACAACTCGCATGTTTAGATTAGGGTTTTGCCTTGAAGAATTTTTGTTTGTTCTATTTTCCGTTTAAAATCTGTTCATTCTCCATGCCTACTCTGCTTAAGATCTTATTAGCCTTTCATCAGGGCTACTATCATGTCTACTTTGTTTAGACCAAATTGATTTCGCTGATTAGCACTTCTTCATGCCTATCTGTGATCTTTTGCAAACCATGCTTTCTTATGAAACTGATTTATGGGTTTTTTACCTGTAAGTGTTTAGTCAAGAGCATTTTAAGCATGATTTGGGGGGTTTTCAATGATTCATTAAGTATAAGGAAGTCTTGACTATGCTTGTTTCATGACTAATTGACATTGTGTTGTGAAATTTGAGTTATAAGTCTATTGATTGAAATTCAACAATATTCAACCCCTTTCTATGAGTTTTGATTGATTGATAAATGATTCTAATTTCATTGGCTATGTGTGCAATTGTTTATGAAATTGGCTATGTTTGCAACAACCTTGTGTTAAGTTGAATACTGTTAATACCTATCATGCCTAGGTGGATTGGTTATAGCTGCAGTAGTTTTAAACTTGTAAATGGTTAAAATTGAAAACATGTGTTAAGTATTTTAGAATAGGCTAAAACTGAAAAAACACAAAGAGGGTTATGAGTTAAATGATCAAGAGTGGTCAGTTTTGCAATTGACCTATTCTGATAGATTTCACACACTGGCTAAGACTCAAATAGGCCAGTTGTGTAATAAAAGTTGGTTCAAGTCTAATAGATAGATTTACCAAGGCCCAGCTTGACCCATGATCATTGGTGGCTAGACTTGCAAAGGTCTCAGCCATGCCTCTGTTCATTAATGAGCCTCAATTGCAAAGCTAAGTCCAAACTTTGGACTGGCTAAGTCTCAAATAAGTTAGTACAGAATAATAAGCAGGCTAGTCCTACAAATTAGTTTCAAATAACAGAAAATGAAATAGAATTGGCTAAAATTGAAATAAGTCTAAAAGTCTAATCTGTCCTGATCTTAAATATTGATACAAAGGCTGGCCATTAGTTAAATAGTAACTGAATCTAAAGAAATCTGACCTAGGTAGGTCGGGTAATTAACCAATGTCTTTAAGGTCATATAAGGAACATGAAATGGCAAAAATATAGATTTAATAGAGCCTATAGGGATACATAAGACATTTGGGCTCCTGATTTCTGCAATTCTGCATAGAATTATGGGTATATTGGTCTTAAGGAAAAAGTACTTCAGTAAAAAAACAACAATAAGTAGGGGCACACTGGTAAAAGCCCCAAAATGGAATCATATAGAACCTTCCAGCACATGCTGGAAGGGATCTTGTAACAGAAATTGGGTTCAAAGTGTAAGATTTGGAAAAATAGAAGGGGAGGGAAATAGAATTATGTTCTATCTTTTCCCCCCAAAAATTTCACCTTTCTACACCTATAAATACCCCCATTTAGGACTAGTTTAGGGGCTGGATTTTGGGAAAACAAAATTTCAGAAAGAATTCTACACTAAAATAGCAAGTAGTTGCCTCGTTTTCTTAGTTGAAGTTCATATTTGGAGTCGTTTGGAATTTCTGCTCATTTGCTGGGTTTCAAATTGCTGTTGTTGTGTAATCATTTGTTCATTTGGGAATTCAATCCTTCACTGTTGCGTTGCCTGTTGAGTCTAACTGTTGTGCCTATTTCATCTCCCCTTAGAACTCGTTGAGTTTATTTGCTGAATCAGGTATATACACATTTTTATTCAAGGCTATGTAATGAGGAGGCTATGATGAAAATGAAGTTTCATGTTTAAAAATCTCTATTGTCTTCTGCATTTTCTGTTTTTGAATTAGCTATTTAGTTTAATTTAGATATGTAACTCATTATGATAGCATTGTATGTATATGTAGAGGCTCGAACAAAACTATGTAATAAGTAGTAAATAGTAGTAGTATAGTTATAGTAGCTAAATCACCTAGTTTAATAGGTTAAAATCATAAAATAAGGCTAATTAATCCTGACATGAATCGATAACAACAAGCTCACAGTAATAACTTTAATTAGTTTTATGTAGACAACTTAATTTGGTATTTGACACTTAGATCCAAATAAGTTCTTAAACAACAACAGTAAGAGGAAGTTACAGCTTAGTTAAGACCAATTTTTATGATATCACACAACCAAACTCATTGATGAAACGTAATTACGTATCTGTGAGTGAGATAATTCAGCTTAAGTAATTGAATGCCATGTGTAAATGATTGAATCACTTAGTCTAGTTCTATTTCACATATTCAAAAAAAAATAGTCTCATGTCAATTAGTTAATAGAGCATTCAGATCAGTGACATGAATTAGTCCTTGAGAACAAAGTAAAAACAGTCTTGTTAATTAAGTTTCCTGCATGTTAGACTCTCGTGATTCAGATTCAATATTGTTAGTGCTGTATAGAATTTATCTCTTAATGAATAAATATAGTTTGAATTCATCTCTCTTTGGATTCTGAGTTCCTACTTTTATCATGAGTTCTCATTTTTGTTTTCATTACTACTGCTTCGTCTCTGGTCTGGGCCTAATGTGCGGCGTAGGCCTGGACTATGTTCGAGGATTAACTAGGCCATTGAATGAAAGCCCAAATCCGGTCTGGGTCATTAAGACCCAGGCATGATAACCTGCTAAATTTCAATCCAGAAGTCCAGGCCCAATATAAATGGAAACAATAAAGGCCTGGACTCACTTCTGGAAATATAGCTAATTAAAAATGATTAAGGGAAAAACAAATGATAGAAAATGTAGTGAAACATTAAGTTTGAACTTTAAAGAATTCAAGGGATGAGCCTCACACAATAACAAAAAAAGTGGGGCCCCCTTATAGTAAGAAAGTGATAAAATATAATAGATCCGGGAAGGTTAATACTAAATTCCATAGCCTCTCCCAAAAGATTTAAAGCCGTTAGACACTTATTAGGAACGATTTAATAAACATACTTTCCCTAATACGAGTGTGCACTTGGTGCAACTCAAATAATAAATCCCGGAGAAGCAGAAATGTATTAAAAGTCGCAGGCATACTGGTTGCGGTGTGACTCGAAATACGTTTTCGCGACGTCGCAATTCGTAAAAATATTAAAGTTGGAAACACATACATATTGTTAAAAAGTACATAACAAGTCATATAAAATTGAGAACGACGGTTGAGCGACCGTGCTAAAACCACGGAATCCGGGAGTGCCTAACCCCTTCTCCCGGGTTAACAAAATTCCTTATCCAGGTTTCTATTTTGCGGACAATAATACAGAGTCAACTTCCTCGGATTCGGGATTAACCAGTGACTTGGGACACCATTATTTTCCCAAGTGGCGACTCTGAAAATTAAATAAAAATCCCGGACCGATTGTCCTTTATTTGGAAAAACTCCTTCCTCTTTGTTATTATATCCTTCTGGGGTATTTGAACATTGAGGTATACTCAACGTATCTTTTAAAAAGGATCGGAAACAGGTGTAGTAAAAAGGGAGGTGTGACATTATGTATCAATTGGATAAGATTGAATGCTGAATTTCTTATTTGAATGTTAAGTTGCATTATTGGTTTCTAGTATTTTCAGTTTTTGTTGGTAGTTAATTAACGAAATGGATTGGAAGATGCTGATCTTTGTGTGTGAATATTTAGTTCTATTTAGGTTGGTGTTTATTTATTTGTTTGGCAGGTGGTGTAGTATATTTACAACATTGTGCACAAAAATAATTTCCAGATTTCCGACGGCATTGTCACTGATTTCGTGGGAAGGTTTGTCATTTAATTGCAGAACTTGCATGTTTCTCACTGATATCGGTGGGAATGTTCACACTTTATTTTTTTTAGAACTTGCATTTTCCCACCGTAATCTGTGGGAAAATTCATACTTTATTTTCAGCTCCCTATGTATATTTCCCACCAGTTCCCTAGCTAATGTATTAAAATTAATAAACATTACTAATAATAGTTTCCACTGATTGTTGGTGGAAAATTTTATTATTTTTCCCAATAAAATTTCTCTAGGAAATCCATGGGAAATTTCCCACCGCGTCTCTCGGAAGTTATTTCCCACAAGGCATTTTCCTGGTGACTCATTTTAGTGGGAAAACTCGATTTTCCCACCGATTTCCCACTGATTTTGCCGTGGAAAATTGTCACGACCCTAATTCACCAATCGTGAACATGTCGTGATGGCACACAGTCCCCACGACTAGGTAAGCCTAACACATTGCGGAATATACAAGTTTATGAACATTTAATAAGAAATAGCGGAAAAATAATATAAAAGGAATGTAATCCGTGCCGCTTAGCACATACACCCGTCAAATACACTGTATAAAACACCACCAAGACCCGGAACCCCACGGGTAACACAGACTAAAAGAGAATATACAACTGTGGCTCTATGTGTAAAGAGTATCTAACAACGAAGAAGGAAAAACATCTACTAATACTATCAGAATAGAAGGAAGGCCCCCGGATCCGCGGACGTAGCAGATCATACCTCGAGGTCTCCCAAAGTACTGCTGAATCACCTGGTATGTGCCTGACCTGATGTACCTGGATCTGCACAACAAAAGTGTGCAGAAGAGTAGCATGAGTACACCACGGCGGTACTCAGTAAGTGCCAAGCCTAACCTCGATGGAGTAGTGACGAGGAAGGTCAGGGCCCTACTAAGAGAAAACAATTACAAAATGATAATAACAATAATAAGCAGTTTAAATGATAATAATTCCGAAATAACAACAATAAAACGATTACTACAGCCGTCTACAATTAAGCTAACAACAAGTAACAAACTCAATTAACAAGTCCAGGACCTATGGGAATTGAACCCACAGTCCCATCCACAGTACCCTTGGGTCTCCGGGAATCGAACCCGCAACCCATGTCTCAATAAATCTCAGGATCTCCGGGAATCGAACCCGCAGTCCACATCTCAATAACATCAGGATCTCCTAGAATCGAACCCGCAGTCCACATCTCAATATTTTATCAATAGCTCAGGATCTCCGGGAATCGAACCTGCAGTCCATATTTCAATAACTCGGGATCTCCGGGAATCGAACCCGCAGTCCATATCTCAGTAACTCCGGATCTCCGGGAATCAAACCCATAGCCCTGGGATCTCCGGGAATTGAACCCGCAGTCCACTAACATATCAAATAAGGAAAAACACACAGAGAGAAGATAATATGTTTAACTACCACTTCACCGAAACTAGTGCCAACAATTTATCAAGAAGTTTAAGCAAGTCAACTAGGCAATTAAACATGTTAAATCCTAGCTAGTCATGCTTTTCTAACTAATACCGGGTAAAGTAATGCTTTGATCAGCTAAGAGCAGAAATATAACTAATCGGACAATTCAAGTAAAGTGTGTGTTACAACAACCAGCGCATGTACACGCATGTCACCTCGCGTACAAGGCATTTAAACTATCACATAATATCCTAGGGGTAAAAGTTCCCCCGCACGAGGTTAGATAAGACACTTACCTCAACGTCGGTACAAAACCGCTAAGAAACAACTCTCTTGCCGCGAACGTTCGCCTCCACAGGTGTAGTATCTGATAAAAATCAATAGAATCACATCAAAATAGGCCAATTGGGCATTACCCAATCAAAACAACTCAAAATACACCAAAACCCACAAGTTGCCAAAACTCGACTTTCGGTACGCTTATCGAAAAATCACGAAAGTTATATATTCGGGTTCCTTATCTCAATACGACTCCGTGCATATAAAAGTTATCGAAATCGGACTTCGTTTGCCCATTCAAATCAAAGGTTTTCTAAAATTTAGGCCTAGGGCTCAAACCCACCTTTAATCTTCCATTTTCAGTGAAATAATCACGGATTTCATGATAAACTAACGAATTAAGGTCAAGAAACTTACCCCCAATGATTTCTCGATGATATCCCTGCGTTTCCCCTTCAATTTCCTCTCTTGGAGCTCAACAATGGCGTTTTTGTGTATTAGGCCGTGTCTGAAATGTTTCTGGACTTAAAGTCACTTCCAGGCCAATTAACTCTACGCGATCGCAGCACTAGGCTCGCGATCGCGATGCACAAATCCTGGGCGTCCTACTTTTCCTCTACGCGATCGCGTGGGCCTAGACGCGATCGCGGTGAACAACTTAGCGACCCTATGCGATCGCAATGATACAAACGCGATCACCAAGAACAAACTCGGCCGGCTCCCGAAACTACCCTACGCAATCGCATACTACCTCACGCGATCGCGATGCTTCAACTTCCAGACTTACACGATCGCACGCCTTACCTCGCGATCGCAGAGCTCCGGGCTCTTCCATTACGCGATCGCATCCTAGGCATCGTGATCGCGATGCATTACCACCACACCTTACGCGATCGCATGGCCATCTCCGCGATCACGAAGAGAAAAATTGCTCTGCAATTATTGCAGCAGAAACAGTAGTGCCTTTGGCACAAAATTGGTCCGTTTGGACCCCCGAATTCATCCCGATGCTCCCGGGACCCCAACGAAAACCACCAACATACTCCAAAACACGATATGAACTTGTTCCAATCATAAAATACCATCCTCAACATCAAAATCACTAATTACACACGGATTCAAGCCTAAGTTTCTTCAAAACTTCCGAAACTAACATTCAATCAAAAACCCGACCAAACGACATCCGAATGACCTGAAAATTTGCGAACATATCCAAAATCACATAACGAAGCTACAGAAATTGTCGGAATTCCATTCCGACCACCGGATCAAAATCTCACCTATCGTTCGGATTCGCCAAAATTTCAAACTTCGGCATTACAAGCCTAATTGAGCTACGGACCTCTAAAATACATTCCGAACGCGCTCCCAACCCCAAAATCACCTAACGGAGCTAATGGAACCATCGGATTTCTGTTCTAAGGTCGTCTTAACACTGTTTTAGCTACATACCATTTTCTAACTTTAAAGCTCTCATTTTGCGGACTAAGTGTCCCAAAATGCTCCAAATTTCAAAGCCGACTCTCCCGGCAAACCACAATAGCAGAAAAGAACTTAGGGGAACAGTTAAATTGGGGATTGGGGCGAAATTTTCTAAAACAACCGGCCGGGTCGTTACATCTTCCCACACTTAAAGATGAGGGTACTGGCTGCGTATGTCCTGCTCGGTCTCCCAAGTCGCCTCCTCGACCGACTAACCCCGCCACTGAACCTTTACTGAAGCGATGTTCTTTGACCTTAGCTTCCTGACTTGTCTGTCTATAATGGCTACTGGCTCCTCAACATAAGACAGATCCTCGTCTAGCTAAACAGAAGGGAAATCCAACACATGTGAGCACGTGATTTTTGCCCTACATGAGAATTACTCCCAAAAGATTCAAAATAAAATAGTTTGTGTTACATCTGATTTTTTGTCGACTTCGAGCATTAGCATTGGTATGGGTGTGTTTGTTTAGCTAGAAAATACAAAACATACAGGTATATATAAATACGCATTGCATATTCGGGGATTAATTGAGCGTTCATAAGAATAAAGTGGTCATAGGAATTAATCGTAAGAAAATCACGGAAGATGTGCACTTTTGTTTCTTGGTCATCATGTGATTTCGTTTGAATGTGTAAGTTGTGTTAGTTGTTAAGTGTTAACTAATAAGGTGTAATCCCATTTCCTTTAATTTGATTTGTTTGAGTTGGCTTTGTAGTTAATTGGGGGTTATTTAATAAAGTTGAGAGGTGGCTGAAAATGCATGGGAAATCAGGCCCAAATCGACCATTGGCCCAGTCTGGGGACCTGGCCTCAGAAGCATCCGAACGACGTCGTCCCAGGCTTTCCATCGGGACCGTTGATCAAACAGATCTAACGGTCAAGTTCATCACTAGCATCGTGGACACGACACCGTCTCAGGTGTTTAATCTGAGCCGTCCACTTTCCTTTGATCGGACGATCCTAGGCTACCCTCATTAACCCGGTCCGTTTCGATCTGGGGCGATCCATCGTCCAAACGGTGCCGTCTCTCTTAAGTGAGAGATCCAGGCCATCGATTTTGTTTGATCGGACGGTCGAGATTAAATCACCCCTTTTCATATATAAGCCTAATATCCTACCCAGCCCCCCTAAGCCAAACCCTCACCGATCTCTCTCTAACCTAGAGACCCCTGTAACGCCACCACACTCCGCCGCCCTCCGCCTACCGGAAATCGCCTCACGGCGGTTCCGGTAGGCCAAACCACCCCAAATTTACACCAGCCCTTCTCCTCACCTCCCTCTCCTCGAATCCGGCCTTCGTTGGTCTCGAATCTGTCTCAAACGCGTCGAATATTGGATCGAAGGTCGCCGGGATTTGAAATTCTATCCCAAACCACCCCAAACTCACCCCAAGCCCTCCCATGACCTCCCTCACACCCCTACTAACCCTGGCTTAGCTCGAATCTCACCAGAAATGTCAAAGCCCTAAAGTCGAGCCTCAAGAACCCTAGAACCCAAAATTAGGGATTTCGCCGAGTCAACGGTAATTGAAGGCAATGGACCTTAATTGGAGTGTTTTTCGTTTGAAAAACACTTCAATTAAAGTCCGTTTACTTCAAAGGAGTGCAAATTCGAAGCCTTTGGAGCCGAGTCCGTCCAATTTTGATCCCTCTTCTTGAGGTATCTCATTTTTCATCTTTTTTCTTCTGTTTTATTCTTGTGTTCGCCGTATTGATGTAGTTGTTCGTTTGTAATTGATTTTAAGCTTCTCTGCTTCTACCTCGAAAGGCCTTTATTTGGTCATTCTTATTTCCGTTGTATGTCAGAGTGTATTAAGATATAGAAATGCGAATTGGTTGTAATCGATACTCAAGTAGCTAAGTTCTGCATTTTTATGTTTTGTTTGCCTGGGCATTTCGAATCACTGAGTTAAGGATTGATTGTTGTTGTTTATATGAGTCATACGAACATTGTCGATTAGCTTCGTAAGTCTGTTTATTAGCTTTTATGGCAGAAATTGATTGCATATGGAACCACTGTTGGATTGTGTTTACTAGGGATTGTTTGGATATAGCTGTAAGATAACTAATCAGAGGTGGCTGTTAGCATCAGTGAGTAATCAGAGGTGGCATATTTTAAGATTAAGATACCCTGCACAGCCTAGTGGAACTTGCTGTTACAGCAGGGCACTCCACAGGTTTCCATTTAGCATTTAAATTGATTTAAGCCCACACTTAAACAAGACTTAGTGGCTAACACAGAAAATATAATGGGCTGGCAGAGAAGAGTATGGGCAGAGGGTGGGTTTTCTGATTATTATACCTTAGGGTGTCATTGGTTTCTCAAGTATAAATAGAAGGTTGAAGAGAATAGGCAGGATCTTCTCTCTCTTTGGAAAAATAGCATACATTAGAGAGGGGATTGTAAAAGGGGGAAGTTTTTCTGAATAATCTGAAATACAGAGGGTAGAGTTAGGACATAGAGGAGGGTCTCTAGCTTGAGTTGAAGTTTCAGTTAATTCCAAAACTGAAAGATAGTTGGCACTCTTTGTTTTCTGTTACCTACTCGGATTCAAGTAATAGGCAGAACATTTGGGTATTTGGTTTGTTGTTTGAAGTCAATTGTGGTTCAATCACTTGGGTGCGCAAGTCCCCTAGGGTATTTCAGAAGTATAGGAGCCTGTTTGATTTGGGAGTCTTTGCTGTTGGTCTCTGTGAAGCAGTGGAGTCTTTAGTCATTGATTTTTCTCTTGGGAGTCTTTGTTGTTGGACTCTTTGAAGCAGTGGAGTCTTTGGTCATTGATTTCTCTCTTGGGAGTCTGTTTGCTGGGATATTTTGGTTGCTGTTTGGTTACTGCTATACTGCTGACTGCCACACTTTGTCACTGCTCACTCTTCCTTCTTTTTCCATATTCCAGGTACACATCCCTGTTATTGTAGTTTTCTTGGTTCGAAAAGGAAATGAAGCCTGAAGCTCCCTGTTGAATCTGTCAAATACATGTAGTGTCCAAAGTTCTTGTGTTTGTAATGAGTACATATAATTGGATCTATCATACTGGTTTGGGTTGTAAGAAATGCATTTAGATCCAAACACACTGTCATTGGACATGCATAGGAACTTGAGTTATTCCTGCTGCATCTATGCTTAAATCTTCTCCATTCATGGTGTGTAATTTCCAAATCTATTAATATTAGATCTTATGTGAAAATTGAGATTAGCTATTTGTTTAAGTAGAAGGTTTAAGGTAATTTGAACACCCGTGAGGAATGATATCTTGAACTTGCAAAAAATATATGATAGTGGGTCTTTGAGGATTATTTGAATTCAAAGTAAGTTCTTTCCATATAATTGTCCACCATAGACTCGAATCTACTCACATAGTTAACTAATCGTATGTTTGCTCGAATTGGTTATAGTTGAGTAGAATTTTGTCATACTGTAGGAATTGGTGCGTTATTACTCAACTAAACGACGTAATTAGATTAAAGGAATCGGGGGTGCATTTCATGTGACCCGACTCCAATTTTGAACAAGATTAAATAAAGCGTGTCAGGAACCACAGGCGCATTTCATGTAGTGTGGCTCGAAACATGTTCTAAATAATTTGGAATCAACTCCTAAATAAATATAGCGGGATGTGGTTCGCTTTAAATTAGAATTAGAGGTGCGCCTCGCCTAACAGTTACACAAATCGCAGGGGCCCTCAAAAGTGTATATATACAGTGCTTAGATTTCGAGATGTGTTGTTTCTTAGCAAATATCATGGCCTTCTCAAAAGTGTAAATAAGTAATCGCTCTAGGCGCGTATTTTAATAATTTTACCTTCTTAAGTACGGGTGTGCATTTCATGCGACCCAAATCCAAATTCCAAAATGTTGAATAAGAACGTGTCGAGAATCCGGGTGCATTTCATGTGACGTGATTCGAAACATATTTTTAGGCAATATTCTTTTCGCAAAATCATAATAATAATAAAAGCGGTAATGGGATATTAGTTTTCATTAAGTATATAACTGTAAAAAATCAGATAAATAAGCCGAATATGACAGTTGAGCGACCGTGCTAGAACCACGGAATTCGGGAATGCCTAACACCTTCTCCGGGTTAACAGAATTCCTTATCCGGATTTCTGGTTCGCCGACCATTAAATAGAGTCAAACCTTTCCTCAATTCGGGTTTCAAACCGGTGACTTGGGACACCATAAATCTCCCAAGTGGCGACTCCGAATCTCAATAAATGAACCCCATTTTGGTTGTCCTTTAATTGGAAAAACTCTCTTTTATATCTTGCGCCCATGCGGGTCAGCGTAAAAAAGAGGTGTGACAGCTCTGGCGACTCCACTTGGGATATAATTTAGAATTCGAGCTCGGAATAATTGTTGTATTTGGCTTATTTATTATCTGATTTTATTGCATGTTTGTATTAATGTGCTAAATATTGTTTTTACTGCTTTGATATTTTGTGAGCTGTACATATAAATTGTGCCGAAACCAATCTCCTCTCTAAGTCTTCTAAATCAAGAAGAAGGGTGCACTTCGTGTGACTTCTTTTCTGTATAGTGTCTAATTCCCACTTTAGAACGAGGTTTGGATAAGTTGCAAAACGATGAAGCTTCTGTATTCCCGGGTTGCTGCCTCCTCCTCGGCTCGAGCTGTCCGCTCGGGTAAGCCAAGTCTAGAACAATAAACCCAGATTTTTGAACCTAGAATAACAAAGCTTCATGCCGGATCCCTAGTAGGAACGTCTATTTGCATCATGTTGCATTTGGCTTAGGGGACTCAACACGGGGGTTGGGTCCGTCTAGGACAGGTGACCTGAAATGAAAAAACTATCCTGCTGCATCCTGTTTGTCTTACGCATTTATCTGTTATAGACTTGCATGCTGACCGGCTTTAGATAAGGAAAATTAAAAATATAGCCATTGTCTTTTTTTAATGAATAAATAAATAATGTAGTTTGTTTCATTAAAACCGAACTACGTGAGTTTGATTCTCATTGGTTGTGAGATACGTAGGCAGCCTTTATCGGGTCCAACATCACCTTTTGAAAAAAAAAAGCCAAAATATCAAAACTAACTTTTGTACTAAATAAGTCGGTGACGCTGTTTTTAAAAATAGCCGAATGTTCCCGAAAGGGACGCCGGAAGGCTGATTTCATATAAACGGCCACCTTTGGGTCAATTTTGATTTCGATCAATTTACCCTACAGCCTTAAAAACCTTCGTCCCCGAGACATTGAAAGGCCGTGATTGAAAACTGATTTTTTTATTATTATTTAGCAAAACAAAGTTGTCTTTCTTATTTAAATCACCTTAATAAATGTGCAGGATGAGCACGAATCAGAATAAGTCATTTTCAATCTTTAGCGAGGTCCCTCAGCAGCTCCATATGTGGTGGAACGATTTGGAAGACAGTAGCAAAAAGATAGTGGAGAGAATTTTGGGAGGTTTGGTCAATCTATTGAATATCAAGCCAAGGAAAGACATCATCAAGGCACTGGTATCTTTTTGGGATCCGACCCGCAATGTGTTCCGTTTTGTTGACTTTGAACTGACACCCACGTTAGAGGAGATTGCGGGCTATGCAGGACTAAATGGGAAATTAAGAGGGCAATACCTGCTCTCACCAAGACCGGTATCTCCGCATGGGTTTCTGGATTTGCTAAGCATTAGTCGGAAGGTGAAAAATGATGATTTGCTGGAAGGGTGTTGCGATCTCCAATTCTTATACCAACGGTATGGCACTCCTCGGGGTTTTGAAGAGTCAAACCTTGGACTAACTCACGTAGGGAATAGAACCAAGTGGGAGGCCAGACGAATTCTAGCATTCGTAACGACATTCTTGGGGATTGTGATTTGTCCACGCGAAGATAAGAAAATAGAGATAAGTCTGGTAGGAATAGCCGATGTTGCAATCAAAAAGGCTACCAGCACGGTGGTCCCTTTGGTTTTGTCCGAAATCTATCGAGCCTTGATTGTATGCCGAGAAGGGGGCAATTTCTTCCAAGGATGCAATCTGTTACTCCAATTGTGGATGCAAGAACACCTCCATCACCGGACACGATACATGAACCATGGGTTGATTGGGAAAAACTGTATCAGGGGTTTTGAAGAACGGATGATGGGTGCTGTATTCCCTGAATGCGTCGAGGCATGGCTTGCACGACTAAGCTCAATAGAAGCCGATCAGGTTGAATGGGCGTTCGGGTGGTTACCCGATACTGAAGTAATATATATGGCAGCCGAGGAGTGTTATATTCTTCTGATGGGGATCCGCAGTGTCCAACCGTATGTTCCTCATTGTGTATTACGCCAACTAGGAAGGTTTCAGGTTATTCCCACCAATCAAGACCTGAGAAAGCACGCCATTGAGTTGAGCCCAGGAGTCGTATTCCCCGAAGAGAAGATTAGAAAGCTGTGGCATGAATGTAGATTCCTTAAGCCTAAAACCATGGTCCGGGAACTAGCTAAGGGTGAGGTGGACCCAAAGTACAATGTGTGGTTCGGGAAAAGATTTCAGATTCGTCGGAAATGTTCTAAAAGAGCCCATGTCCAACAGTTCACGGAAGATTCACAGGAGCAATGGAATTGGCTAGCAAAGGAGGAGGGGTACGGGACGAAGATTGGTAGGATAGAACAGCAGGTCCGGGACCTTCAATTCGAGAAGAACATGCAAGCTGCCGCCGACGAAAGAGACAAAAAGAAGTTGGCACAAGAAAATGACTTCTTGAGAGCTCAAATCCAGCAAATGAAAAGGGATGCTGACAGACAGTTGAGGAGTCGGGCGGACGAAAAATTGATAAAGGGTTT
Source organism: Nicotiana noctiflora (assembly GCA_032618575.1). NCBI lineage: Eukaryota > Viridiplantae > Streptophyta > Magnoliopsida > Solanales > Solanaceae > Nicotiana > Nicotiana noctiflora. The sequence goes on from JASVEL010008028.1 coordinate 28,434, forward strand.
GAGAAGCCAAGTTACCGATGTCCAAAGAGAATTGGAAGAGTCGAAGGCCCAAACAATGAGGATCCGTGCTAGCTGGAGAAAGGAGGCACAACAACATGCACTTCACCTACAGCGGGTGGAAGAGGACTACACTAAGATCATCACTAGTCTAAGGGAAGCAAATGTTATCCTCAGGGAGCGGGTTTTCAAGCAAGCCCGAGATGCCAGAGCAGACCTCGACCGTTGCCGCAATTTGGTGGCCCGACTGCAAGAACAAGTGGATAGGCTCCTAGACCAACTCACCAACAATGCTCGAAGATTGGGGGCGAAAAACCAGCAGATAGAACAGCTACTTGGAGAAAGAGACATGATCAAAGACAGAATTGGGGAAATCGGGCATTATGTCACCATGAAGTGCTTAGCTTGTGAACAAATGCCCCGCACCGATCTTTTTGCTTCAGTTATGAGTTATGTTCATCAGATCATGAGAGAGCTAAGGGGACTGCACAAGGACCTCACACCAAGGCCCGCGGCAAGGCCGAATGATGCCTCGCGGGCCCCCAGGAATTTTAGAGCATTAGATTTTTGATTAAAGTGTATTTTCAAATATTGGGTCAAGCTAGTTGGCATTTTTATTTTTACTTTTTCGAGTCAAGCACTTTCTTTTATTTTTCGATTATTGTAAGACAAGTTTTGTAACTTTAAGGTTTTATTTGATATAAAAGTCACCGAATTTTGCCACAATCTTGTTACTAGAACTACGCTCGGTCTGATTCACGCGGGGACGTGATACGTAGGCAATCCACATAAGATTCGACCACCACTAAAAAAACCATAACTAAAAAGAAAGGAAAAGAATACGAAGGTTAATAACAATAAGGCTTTCAAGGATAGTTGAAAAAGAGAAAAGAAAAAGAAGAAAAAGAAAAAGAGAAAAAGAGAAAAGCTGGAATGACGCATGTTACGAGTACATGTAGAAAGGGTTATTTGGTTAGGTGCATTACATCCAACATGCTATAACATATCTGTTAAAACTCGGTGAACTAACAAGTTTGCTGCATTTCCAGAAAAGTTTAGCAGTTGGTTTGACAGAATATACTGGCCAGCCACCATTACCGTACTAGATCTAAAGGGCCAATTACAGCAAGCATGTCTAGTTTCGGTAAAAGTCTCGAGGAAGAGAAATCGGAGATGCAAATCATGAAAGAGGAGGTAGAACGGTTGAGACATCAGATAACAGAGATGCACCTAGCCTGGGCTAAGGGACAGTCCTCACCAAACCTCCCTACTCTCGCTTCAGCTCCAGAACATCCACCATCGATCCTTCGACAAGCGCCCCGATCTATCCATACTTTCAGGGGGAAAACCCTTATGCCACCCACACTCCACCAGCCAAACCAAATCCTCCTCCAGTCACCCCTGTTTTTGTGGCACCTCCACCTGCTACTTTACAAAGGCCGTCCGGCGAGCCGCATGTTCAGATCCATGACAACTCTTACTATCCTCCAGAGCCTACTTTTAGGGCTCCTGAACCGCAATCACACACCCTCACTGGGATAATCCGGCAGAACCGGAAAAGCAATTCCAAATTTCGGAACATGAGGAAGTTATTAGAAAAGTTAAAAGCCTCGAGCAGTCCTTCAGGAATATGCACGGTTTGGGCAACCAGGTCAGTGTCGCTTACAAGGATCTGTGTCCATTCCCAGATGTCCAGTTGCCGACCGGGTTCAAAATGCCCAAGTTTGACCTATACGAGGGGCATGGTGATCCCGTAGCCCACCTCCGAGGGTTTTGTAGTAAAATGCGAGGAGCCGGAGGACGGGACGAGATTCTGATAGCTTACTTCGGCCAGAGTCTGGGAGGATCTGCGGCTGGAGTGGTACACTAGACAGGACCCCAGCAGATGGTTTACGTGGGATGATTTGGCTCAAGCTTTTATCGGCCAGTTCCAGTACAATCTTGAAATAATCCCCGACCGCTTATCATTGCTAAAATTAGAGAAGAAGCCCGCTGAAAGTTTCAGGGAATTTGGTTTCCGCTGGAGGGAACAGGCAGCCAGGGTAGATCCGCCGATGAGAGAGAGCGAGATGGTGGATTACTTCTTGCGGACACTAGAGCCAACCTATTTCGGACATCTGGTAATGTCCGTGGGCAAATCATTCACTGAGGTGATAAAAATGGGGGCTATGATCGAGGAAGGTTTGAAGGCCAACAAGATCATGAGCTACTCAGCATTGAAAGCCACCACTCAGGCTATCCAAAGTGGTACTGGAGGAGTACTCGGGAAAAAGAGGAAAGAGGAAGTCGCGGCGGTCGAGTCCGGGACATGGTTCAGAAACAGAGGCCCCGCACCCCAATATAGCCCGCCCCAGCCTCACCACCAGAATTACTTCCACAATCCATATAACCACCCGCAACATTACTATCCGGCACCTGATCCCCATTTTACTGTCCATCACGCACAGTCCTATTCTGCACCTCCCGTCCATGCACCGTGGCGTGCACCAAACCCGCAAAACAATTATCCACCCCCAAGAGCCTACAGAAACCCCTCGGGCGCGAGTTTTCGTCCGAACCAGGCATTCAAGGGCGACAGGGCGCCAAGGCCAAAGACTTTCACTCCCTTGGGAGAGTCTTACACCAGTCTGTTCCACCGGTTGAAGCAAGTAGGGTTGCTAAATCCGGTTGAGGCTAAGCTACCGAAACCCTCTTCCAAAGAACCTGGACCATTCAGTAAATTGTGCATACTGCTCAGGGTATCCGGGACACAACACGGAAAAGTGTTGGAGGTTGAAAGCAGCCATTCAGGAGCTCATCAACACTCGCAGGATTGAGGTCCAGACTCCAACAGAGCCCAACATCAACCAAAATCCACTTCCAGCTCATCATGAGACCAACATGATCGAGTTGGTACGGGTAGAAGAAGGAAAGGAGAAAACCTCTCAGGACTGTAATGATGATCAAGTCTAGCGGGGTAGGAATGAGAAAGGGGCCGAGCCTTGATGAGCCACCCATTGGCAAGAAGGACATACCAGGAGGGTCAGAAGCAGGAAAGGGAAGTGTGAGCGGAGTACCGGTGAGGCCGGGGGAAGAAAAAATAGTTGTACCAGGGGCCGCAACCAAGCCCGTCTTGACGGTAGCAGGCGTTCGAATGGATCCTTTCATCATCAATCCAGCAATACAGTTGCCAATAACGGATAGCAGAGCTATTCCATGGAATTATGATCGGATTACGACAATTTACAAAGGAAAGGAAGTGAAAGAGGAACTTTGCGAAGCGCAAGGTTTGACCCGCTCGGGGAGATGTTTTGCCCCTGCGGAATTGAGGAAGATCACTCCGGCAACATTGAAAAAGCCGGTAATTGACGAAGAGGCAGAAGAATTCCTGAAAAAGATGAAGCTGCATGACTATTCTGTGTTAGAGTAGTTGAAGAAGACTCCTGCGCAAATATCATTGCTATCCTTGCTGATACATTCTGAAGAACATCGGCAAGCTTTGATGAAAGTTTTGAATGAGGCCCACGTACCTGATAAAATCTCAGTGAGTCATTTGGAGAAGATCACCAATAGGATCTTCGAAGCGAATCGGATCACCTTCATCGATGATGAGTTGCCCGAGGAAGGCACCGAGCACAACAAGGCTTTATATCTTACGGTAAAGTGTGAGGATTCGGTGGTTACCAAAGTCCTTGTCGATAATGGATCCAGTGCTAACATCTGTCCTCTCTCTACACTGGACAAGTTGAAAGTGGACATCGGGAGGATACGCAAGAACAGCATATGCGTTCGAGGGTTTGATGGAGGAGGCAAGGCGTCGGTCGGGGACATAGTATTAATCTTGACAATTGGGCCAGTGGAGTTCACCATGGAATTCCAGGTGCTGGACATGGTAGTATCATATAACCTTCTGATAGGGCGACCGTGGATCCATGCCACAAGAGCAGTTCCATCCAGCCTACACCAACTCGTCAAGTTTGAGTGGGACCAACAGGAGATCGTCGTCCATGGAGAGAATGATCTACAACCAGGCACCATCGTCCCCTTTGTTGAGACAGAAGAAGATGTTGGGCCATGGGTATACCGGATCTGCGATGTGGTATCCGCCAACCGAGTTCCAGAAGGGGAATGCATTCCCAATGACAGAATAATTACTGCAGACGTCATGGTGGCTCGTGAAATGTTGAGACATGGTTTCATACCCGGCAAAGGTCTAGGTGCATCTCTGCAAGGAATCATACAACCGGTATCTGTGGTCGAAAACGTGGGAACCTTTGGTTTGGGATTCAAGCCAACATCAGAGGACATCCGGCGAGCCAAGAGGAATAAGCAGAAGACATGGGTGCTCCCGAAGCCTGTTCCACGCCTTTCCCAATCTTTTGTCAGGTCTGGAGTAAAAGGACATCCGGCGACAAAGGTTCCTATTCCTATGGTTAGGCCAGACGAAGAGTTCTTAAGAAAGTTCGAGGACCTATTCGCAGATGTATGCGTGCTCGAGGATGGTGAAGGATCCAGCCATGCCGAGATATAGTTTGTGGGATCGAAAGCAAAATTGAATAATTGGAAGGCTACTCCTCTCCCTGTCCGGAAGGAGTCTTGGTAGTTTATTTTGGATTGTGTTCTTTCGAAATTTTGTGTTGGGGGTTGTCCCCGGAGTAAAATCCGTTTGTTTTAGTTCATTTCGATTTGAGTTTGCAAGTTTGTTTTTTCCTTGTACTGTTCCCATTAATGAAATTTTGTTCCCTTCGCGTCTAATTTTGTTTATTTTCCTTCTTTTTACTTTTCTGAACAGCCTTCTTTCAACTGATCTTAATGATATGGCGTGCTTAAAGATTAATCAACCCGGTCTAGAAAGTCAATCGGGTTTGGAAATAATAACGCATGAAACAAGAAGTGACGAGAGTGAGTCAGAGTACGGCGATGATGAAGCCGTAGAAGAAATCGGTGAAGAATTAAGTCACTTCGAGGAAAAACCCAAACCAAATTTAAATGATACTGAAGCTGTTAATCTGGGGAACGCAGATGACGTCAAAAGAAACCCGAATAAGTGTCCATATTGAACCCAACCGGAGAGAAGAGTTGATCAAAACACTCATGGAGTTTAAAGACATTTTCGCATGGTCGTACGACGACATGCCAGGACTCAGCACTGATCTAGTGGTTCATAAATTACCCACTGATCCGGCATATCCTCCCATCAAGCAAAAACTGCGGAAATTCAAGACGGAAATGAGTGTAAAGATCAAAGAGGAAGTAACCAAGCAGTTGCAGGCGAAAGTCATTCGCGTCACTCGATACCCTGAATGGTTGGCTAACGTAGTACCGGTGCCAAAGAAAGATGGAAAGATCAGAGTATGCGTAGACTACCGCAATCTCAACAAGGCGAGTCCTAAGGACAATTTCCCGCTTCCCAATATCCATATCCTGATTGATAATTGCGCTGGACGTGAAATTGGGTCCTTTGTGGACTGTTATGCAGGATATCATCAGATCTTGATGGATGAAGAGGACGCAGAAAAGACGGCTTTTATCACACCGTGGGGGACTTATTTCTACCGGGTGATGCCATTCGGTTTGAAGAACGCAGGGGCAACATACATGAGGGAGATGACTACGGTATTCCATGACATGATACACAAGGAGATTGAAGTGTACGTGGATGATGTGATCATAAAATCTAGACGTCGAGAAGACCACGTTGCCGACCTCAGGAAGTTCTTTCAAAGACTTCGAAGATACGACATCAAGCTCAATCCGGCCAAGTGTGCATTCGGAGTTCCATCAGGAAAGTTGCTAGGATTCATCATCAGCCGAAGGGGCATTGAGTTGGATCCATCCAAAATCAAGTCCATTCAGGAGCTACCCCCGCCGAAGAATAAAACAGAGGTAATGAGTCTGTTGGGAAGGCTGAATTACATCAGCAGATTTATTGCTCAGCTTACAGCAACCTGTGAGCCCATATTCCGTCTGTTGAAGAAAGACGCGGCGATAGAATGGACGACAGAATGTCAGGAAGCGTTCGACCAAATCAAAGGGTATCTGTCAAACCCACCCGTACTAGTTCCGCCTGAACCGGGCAGACCCCTGATTCTTTATCTGACGGTTTTGGAGAATGCATTCGGCTGCGTACTAGGGCAGCATGATCTTACTGGCAGGAAGGAACGGGCCATTTACTACCTCAGCAAGAAATTCACGGTCCATGAGGTCAAGTACACTCATCTGGAAAAGACATGTTGCGCTTTGACCTGGGTAGCCCAAAAGCTGAAACATTATTTGTCTTCTTACACCACTTATCTCATTTCGCGTTTGGATCCGTTGAAATATATTTTCCAGAAACCTATGCCTACAGGGAGGTTGGCAAAATGGCAAATATTACTTACAGAGTTCGACATCATATATGTGACAAGGACGGCTATGAAAGCTCAAGCCCTAGCCGATCACTTAGCTGAGAATCCTGTCGATGACGGATACGAACCTTTGAGGACGTATTTTCCGGACGAAGAAGTATTGCAAATTGATGGGTTGGAACTAACCGAGGAGCCGGGTTGGAAGCTTTTCTTCGACGGAGCGGCGAACGCAAAAGGAGTCGGAGTAGGGGCTGTGCTTATCTCTGAAACAGGACATCATTATCCTGTTATTGCTCAACTGCGTTTTCATTGTACCAATAATATGGCTGAGTACGAGGCATGTATCTTGGGGTTGCGATTAGCGGTGGACATATATGTACAGGACATCTTGGTCTTGGGAGACTCGGACCTTCTGGTACATCAGATTCAGGGAGAATGGGAAACCAGTGATTTAAAGCTTATTCCGTATCGTCAGTGTTTGCACGATCTGACCAAGCGCTTTCGATCAGTAGAATTCAGGCATATCCCAAGGATGCATAATGAGGTTGCTGACGCTCTAGCTACTTTAGCGTCAATGCTACATCACCCGGACAAGGTTCGTGTCGATCCGTTACATATCCAAGTCCGGAATCAACATGCTTATTGTAATGTGATAGAGGAAGAGGTGGATGGTGAGCCATGGTTTCATGATGTCAAGGAATACCTTAGGTTAGGAGTATACCCAGAGCAAGCAACTGGAGATCAAAAGAGGGCTATTCGGCGGTTGGCGAACGGATTTTTCCTTAGTGGAGGGTTACTGTACAAAGGAACCCCAGATTTGGGATTGTTAAGATGTATAGACGCGAGTCAAGCCATAACAGTGATGACAGACATACACTCGGGAGTTTGTGGACCACACATGAGCGGGTATGTATTGGCCAAGAAGATTCTTCGAGCAGGATATTACTGGCTCACGATGGAGCGTGATTGTATAAGTTTCGTGCGAAGATGCCATCAGTGTCAGATACACGGAGATTTGATTCATTCTCCGCCGACTGAATTGCATACAATGTCCACACCATGGCCGTTTGTCGCATGGGGTATGGATGTTATTGGACCTATTGAGCCTGCGGCTTCCAATGGTCACAGGTTCATTCTGGTAACGATCGATTATTTTACCAAGTGGGTGGAGGCCAAAACATTCAAATCAGTGACCAAGAAGGCGGTGGTGGACTTCGTACATTCCCACATCATCTGCAGGTTTGGAATTCTAAAGATAATCATCACAGATAACGGTGCAAATCTTAACAGCGGACTGATGAAAGAGGTCTGTCAACAGTTCAAGATTACACATCGAAATTCCACACCATATCGTCCCAAAGCAAATGGCGCGGTTGAGGCAGCAAACAAGAATATTAAGAAGATATTGAGGAAGATGGTAGAAGGGTCTAGGCAATGGCATAAAAAGTTACCATTCGCACTGTTAGGTTATCGCACTACCGTCCGAACTTCGGTAGGTGCAACTCCTTACCTGTTGGTGTACAGAACTGAAGCAGTAATACCAGCAGAAGTTGAAATCCCATCCCTCCGAATTGTCGCTGAAGCTGAGATTGATGACGGCGAGTGGGTCAAAACTCGATTAGAGCAATTGAGCTTAATCGATGAGAAGAGATTGACAGCAGTATGTCACGGCCAATTGTATCAAAAGAGAATGGCGAGAGCATATAACAAGAAGGTACGTCCCAGGAAATTTGAAGTGGGACAACATGTGTTGAAGAGAGTTCTACCACATCAGGCCGAAGCGAAGGGCAAGTTCTCTCCAAATTGGCAGGGACCATTTGTGGTGACTAGAGTATTATCCAACGGCGCTCTATGTCTAACCGATGTTGAGGGAAGATGCACCGATATGGCTATCAATTCTGATGCAGTCAAGAGATATTATGTGTAATTCTTTAATGTATTTGTCAACGTTTGGCTTCGTTTGTGTGTATTTGGCATTTTTTGGAGAATGAAATGACAGAGGCAATTTTTCTACTACCCAAACACTTTAACCCTTGTTTTCCCCTTTGAGCCTTAATTATTCTTTCATATACCCTCTTTCGGAATCATCAAGGAAGATGTGTAACAAAATAGAAAAAGAAAAAAAGAAAAGGCACAAGAAAAAGTGAACTACGTTCGACCTGATTCCTCAAGAAGGATACGTAGGCGCCACACGGCTCAGTCATAATAAAATAAAAATCAAAGATCCCCCAAGCAACAAAACTGGGGCAGAAGTCATTGTTTCGTTTGGAAGATAGTGTGGATTCCGAAAGTTGTAATGAGCTAACCGTTGAGGTTAAATCCCTTTTCTTTAGCCTCATGCGCAGAAACCACATTAAAACCAAAAAGACCTCTCGATCAGTATTTGAGAAATGCCAAGTTATGCGAGTGAAACTACAAGTGACACTTCAATCCTCGACTGAATTTAGGACTTACAAGCTGAAAAGGGATGGCCCCTTTAGAGGAAGTTCTATGGATAATACCCCAGCCCACCGCAGGGAAAGAAAGCGAAAATGAGAGAGTCTTAACGGTGAAAACCCTCGCGGGCACCTTAAGGCGAAGAAAGTTGAGAGGAGTAAAATGAGAGAGTCTTACGGTGAAAACCTTTACGGGCACCTTAAGGCGACCGGAGATAGAGAGAAATGAGAGAATCTCATTAGTGAAAACCCTTTGAAGGGCACTGTGAGGTGACAAGGCGAGATGGTTACAAGATGTCTGCATGAGACAAGGTCTGCATGTGGCAATTTATTTTTGAAGTTATAGTTGAAGTCAGGGAGCCCGCCTGAAGAATGGAATGGCGATTTAGTTTTGAAGTTATAGTTGAAGTCAGGGAGCCCGCCCTGGAGAATATTCTAAAGATATCCCCAGCAGTCAGGAGGGAAAACAACACGACCCAGGAGGAAAGTAGTTCCAGAACAAGGTAATTTAGGAGAAAGGATGGTTTAAGAGGCAATGCAGGAAGAAAAAAGTGGTGCAGGAAGCAAAGGAAGACGATAGGGATGGGATGAAGTTCGAAGTTGTAGTTGAAGTCAAGGTGCCCGCCTGAAGAATGGAGTGGCGATATTTTTGAAGTTGTAGTTGAAGTCAGGGAGCCCGCCTGAAAAATGGAGTGGCGATTTGTTTTTGAAGTTGTAGTTGAAGTCAGGGAGCCCGCCTGAAGTTGAAGTCAGGGAGCTCGCCTGAAGAATGGAGTGGCGATTTATTTTTGAAGTTATAGTTGAAGTCAGGGAGCCCGCCTGAAGAATGGAATGGTGATTTAGTTTTGAAGTTGTAATTGAGGTCAGGGAGCCCGCCTGAAGAATGGAATGGCGATTTAGTTTTGAAGTTGTAATTGAAGTCAGGGAGCCCGCCTGAAGAATGGAGTGGCGATTTATTTTTGAAGTTGGTTGAGGAAAGCGGTAGAGTATAACGGAAATCCCCAGCATGAATCCAAGTTCATAATCAGAAGGAAGGCAACAAGGATCAGAAAAGATGGGTTCAGATTTCGAAGGAGAATAGTTCGAAGATCACAAAGAAGGAACCAATGGTCGGAGTTCGGCAATCAAGATAGGCCGAGACAACAATTGTCAGAGGAGAAGAAGCATGTGAAGAAACATCAGAGCCAGCAGGATGGCAAGGAGCATGACAAGATCAAGTTAAAAAGGATAGATAAGAATTCGTAGTACTGTAACTTAGTCTAGCTTCTTATTTTTGTTTAGCACGATGTAATAAGGAGATCAGTTGAGCAGTGGCAGCAACAGCAACAACAGTAACAGCAAGATCACAGCAATCATGGTAGTCCCAGCTACCAAAACTTCCCGAACTACATTGACCCTGATTCCCTTTTAGCCAGGGATATGTAGGAGACCTTCTGAAGCGAAGGTTCGGTCAAACTTTTCCAAAAAATGCTCATACGGAGAATTCAAACGGGCAAAAATCGCTCGTGTTTGCTCAATATCTTTGCACAAAAACTCTTCGTGTTTACACGCAAAGAGGGGCAGCTGTGAGCACGTGATTTTTGCCCTACATGAGAATTACTCCCAAAAGATTCAAAATAAAATAGTTTTGTGTTACATTTGATTTTTTGTCGACTTCGAGCATTTGCATTGGTATGGGTGTGTTTGTTTAGCTAGAAAATACAAAACATACAGGTATATATAAATACGCATTGCATATTCGGGGATTAATTGAGTGTTCATAAGAATAAAGTGGTCATAGGAATTAATCGTAAGAAAATCACGGAAGATGTGCACTTTTGTTTCTTGGTCATCATGTGATTTCGTTTGAATGTGTAAGTTGTGTTAGTTGTTAAGTGTTAACTAATAAGGTGTAATCCCATTTCCTTTAACTTGATTTGTTTGAGTTGGCTTTGTAGTTAATTGGGGGTTATTTAATAATGTTGAGAGGTGGCTGAAAATGCATGGGAAATCAGGCCCAAATCGACCATTGGCCCAATCTGGGGACCTGGCCTCAGAAGCGTCCGAACGACGTCGTCCCAGGCTTTCCATCGGGAACGTTCATCAAACAGATCTAACGATCAAGCTCATCGCTAGCATCGTGGACACGACACCGTCTCAGGTGTTTAATCTGAGCCGTCCACTTTCCTTTGATCGGACGATCCTAGGCTACCCTCATTAACCCGGTCCGTTTCGATCTGGGGCGATCCATCGTCCAAACGGTGCCGTCTCTCTTAAGTGAGAGATCCAGGCCATCGATTTTGTTTGATCGGACGGTCGAGATTAAATCACCCCTTTTCATATATAAGCCTAATATCCTACCCAGCCCCCCCTAAGCCAAACCCTCACCGATCTCTCTCTAACCTAGAGACCCCTGTAACGCCACCACACTCCGCCGCCCTCCGCCTACCGGAAATCGCCTCACGGTGGTTCCGGTAGGCCAAACCACCCCAAATTTACACCAGCCCTTCTTCTCACCTCCCTCTCCTCGAATCCGGCCTTCGTTAGTCTCGAATCTGTCTCAAACGCGTCGAATATTGGATCGAAGGTCGCCGGGATCTGAAATTCTATCCCAAACCACCCCAAACTCACCCCAAGCCCTCCCATGACCTCCCTCACACCCCTACTAACCCCGGCTTAGCTCGAATCTCACCAGAAATGTCAAAGCCCTAAAGTCGAGCCTCAAGAACCCTAGAACCCAAAATTAGGGATTTCGCCGAGTCAACGGTAATTGAAGGCAATGGACCTTAATTGGAGTGTTTTTCGTTTGAAAAACACTTCAATTAAAGTCCGTTTACTTCAAAGGAGTGCAAATTCGAAGCCTTTGGAGCCGAGTCCGTCCAATTTTGATCCCTCTTCTTGAGGTATCTCATTTTTCATCTTTTTTTCTTCTGTTTTATTCTTGTGTTCGCCGTATTGATGTAGTTGTTCGTTTGTAATTGATTTTAAGCTTCTCTGCTTCTACCTCGAAAGGCCTTTATTTGGTCATTCTTATTTCTGTTGTATGTTAGAGTGTATTAAGATATAGAAATGCGAATTGGTTGTAATCGATACTCAAGTAGCTAAGTTCTGCATTTTTATGTTTTGTTTGCCTGGGCATTTCGAATCACTGAGTTAAGGATTGATTGTTGTTGTTTATATGAGTCATACGAACATTGTCGATTAGCTTCGTAAGTCTGTTTATTAGCTTTTATGGCAGAAATTGATTGCATATGGAACCATTGTTGGATTGTGTTTACTAGGGATTGTTTGGATATAGATGTAAGATGACTAATCAGAGGTGGCTGTTAGCATCAGTGAGTAATCAGAGGTGGCATATTTTAAGATTAAGATACCCTGCACAGCCTAGTGGAACCTGCTGTTACAGCAGGGCACTCCACAGGTTTCCATTTAGCATTTAAATTGATTTAAGCCCACACTTAAACAAGACTTAGTGGCTAACACATAGAATATAATGGGCTGGCAGAGAAGAGTATGGGCAGAGGGTGGGTTTTCTGATTATTATACCTTAGGGTGTCATTGGTTTCTCAAGTATAAATAGAAGGTTGAAGAGAATAGGCAGGATCTTCTCTCTCTTTGGAAAAACAGCATACATTAGAGAGGGGATTGTAAAAGGGGGAAGTTTTTCTAAATAATCTGAAATACAGAGGGTAGAGTTAGGACATAGAGGAGGGTCTCTAGCTTGAGTTGAAGTTTCAGTTAATTCCAAAACTGAAAGATAGTTGGCACTCTTTGTTTTCTGTTACCTACTCGGATTTAAGTAATAGGCAGAACATTTGGGTATTTGGTTTGTTGTTTGAAGTCAATTGTGGTTCAATCACTTGGGTGTGCAAGTCCCCTGGGGTATTTCAGAAGTATAGGAGCCTGTTTGATTTGGGAGTCTTTGCTGTTGGTCTCTATGAAGCAGTGGAGTCTTTAGTCATTGATGTTTCTCTTGGGAGTCTTTGCTGTTGGACTCTTTGAAGCAGTGGAGTCTTTGGTCATTGATTTCTCTCTTGGGAGTCTGTTTGTTGGGATATTTTGGTTGCTGTTTGGTTACTGCTATACTGCTGACTGCCACACTTTGTCACTGCTCACTCTTCCTTCTTTTTCCATATTCCAGGTACACATCCCTATTATTGTAGTTTTCTTGGTTCGAAAAGGAAATGAAGCCTGAAGCTCCCTGTTGAATTTGTCAAATACATGTAGTGTCCAAAGTTCTTGTGTTTGTAATGAGTACATATAATTGGATCTATCATACTGGTTTGGGTTGTAAGAAATGCATTTAGATCCAAACACACTGTCATTGGACATGCATAGGAACTTGAGTTATTCCTGCTGCATCTATGCTTAAATCTTCTCCATTCATGGTGTGTAATTTCCAAATCTATTAATATTAGATCTTATGTGAAAATTGAGATTAGCTATTTGTTTAAGTAGAAGGTTTAAGGTAATTTGAACACCCGTGAGGAATGATATCTTGAACTTGCAAAAAATATATGATAGTGGCTCTTTGAGGATTATTTGAATTCAAAGTAAGTTCTTTCCATATAATTGTCCACCACAGACTCGAATCTACTCACTTAGTTAACTAATCGTATGTTTGCTCGAATTGGTTATAGTTGAGTAGAATTTTGTCATACTGTAGGAATTGGTGCGTTATTACTCAACTAAACGACGTAATTAGATTAAAGGAATCAGGGGTACATTTCATGTGACCCGACTCCAATTTTGAACAAGATTAAATAAAGCGTGTCAGGAACCACAGGCGCATTTCATGTAGTGTGGCTCGAAACATGTTCTAAATAATTTGGAATCAACTCCTAAATAAATATAGCGGGATGTGGTTCACTTTAAATTTGAATTAGAGGTGCGCCTCGCCTAACAGTTACACAAATCGCAGGGGCCCTCATAAGTGTATATATACAGTGCTTAGATTTCGATATGTGTTGTTTCTTAGCAAATATCATGGCCTTCTCAAAAGTGTAAATAAGTAATCGCTCTAGGCGCGTATTTTAATAATTTTACCTTCTTAAGTACGGGTGTGCATTTCATGCGACCCAAATCCAAATTCCAAAATGTTGAATAAGAACGTGTCGAGAATCCGGGTGCATTTCATGTGACGTGATTCGAAACATATTTTTAGGCAACATTCTTTTCGCAAAATCATAATAATAATAAAAGCGGTAATGGGATATTAGTTTGCATTAAGTATATAACTGTAAAAAATCAGATAAATAAGCCGAATATGACAGTTGAGCGACCGTGCTAGAACCACGGAATTCGGGAATGCCTAACACCTTCTCCGGGTTAACAGAATTCCTTATCCGGATTTCTGGTTCGCCGACCATTAAATAGAGTCAAACCTTTCCTCAATTCGGGTTTCAAACCGGTGACTTGGGACACCATAAATCTCCCAAGTGGCGACTCCGAATCTCGATAAATGAACCCCGTTTTGGTTGTCCTTTAATTGGAAAAACTCTCTTTTATATCTCGTGCTCACGCGGGTGCAGCGTAAAAAAGAGGTGTGACAACACATACGACGGGTCACCATGGTATCTCCGGAGCATTGAGACATGAATACAGGGTGGACTCCGGCTAAGCTGGGAGGTAAGGCCAACTCATAAGAAACCTCCCCAACATGCCTCAAAATCTCAAAAGGGCCAATAAACCTAGGACTCAGCTTCCCTTTTTTCCCAAACCTCATAACGCCCTTCATGGGCGAGACTCGAAGTAGAACCCGCTCGCCGACCATAAAAGCCACATCGCGGACCTTCTTGTACGCATAACTCTTCTGTCTAGACTGGGCTACACGAAGTCTGTCCTGAATTACCTTGACCTAGTCCATAGCATCCTGAACCATATCAGTACCTAGCAACCGGGCCTCGCTCGGCTCGAACCAACCCACAGGAGACCTGCACCTCCTACCATATAGGGCCTCATACGGTGCCATCTGAATACTGGACTGGTAGCTGTTGTTATAAGCAAACTCCGCCAGTGGCAAGAAGTGATCCCATGAACCTCCAAACTCAATCACGCACGCACGGAGCATATCCTCCAAAATCCGAATAGTGCGCTCGGACTGCCCATCAGTCTGGGGGTGAAATGCTGTGCTCAGCTCCACCCGAGTACCTAACTCCTGCTGTACGGCTCTCCAGAACCGTGAAGTGAACTGAGTGCCTCTATCTGAAATGATGGAAACTGGAATACCATGCAGCCGAACTATCTCTCTGATGTAGATCTCCACTAGTCGTTCCGATGAATAAGTGGTGCTCACCGGTATGAAATAGGCGGACTTGGTCAGCCGATCCACAATGACCCAAATGGAATCAAACTTCCTAACAGTCCGTGGAAGTCCATATAGAAAGTCCATGGTAATGCGCTCTCATTTCCACTCTGGAATCTCCATCAGCTGCATCAATCCACTTGGACGCTGATGCTCATACTTCACCTGCTGGCAGTTCAGGCATCTATAAACATAATCAACGATATCTCTCTTCATCCGCCTCCACTAGTAATGTTGTCTCAAGTCCTAATATATCTTCGCGGCACCTGGATGGATGGAATACCGCGAGCTATGGGCCTCTGCTAGAATCAGCTCTCGAAGATCATCTACATTGGGCACACAGATGCGCCCCTGCATCCTCATAACTCCATCATCTCCGATGGTAACATCTCGAGCATCACCACGCCGAACTCTATCCTGAAGGACAAGCAAATGAGGGTCGTCGAATTGATGCTCCCCGATGCGGTCAAATAGAGAAGACCGAGAAACCACACAAGCCAGAACCCGGCTGGTCTCCGAAAGATCCAGTCTAACAAACTGCCTAGCCAAAGCCTGAACATCCATCGCCATAGGCCTCTCCGAAGCTGGTAGATATGCCAAACTCCCCAAACTCTCTGCTCGATGACTCAAGGTATCGGCAACTACATTAGCCTTGCCCGGATGATAGAGAATAGTAATATCATAGTCCTTCGATAGCTCCAACCATCTCCTCTAATGCATATTCAGGTCCTTCTGCTTAAGCAAATGCTGCAAGCTCCGGTGATCAGTGTAGATCTCACAAGGAACCCCATATAAGTAATGACGCCAAATCTTCAAGGCGTGAATAATGGCAGCTAGCTCCAAATCATGAACAGGGTAGTTCTTCTCATGCCCTTCAGTTGTCTGGACGCGTAGGCAATCACCCTACCGTCCTGCATCAATACCGCACCGAGTCCAACTCGTGAGGCATCACAATATATAGTATAGGACTCCGAACCTGTAGGCAACATAAATATAGGGGCCGAAGTCAAAGCTGTCTTGAGCTTCTGAAAGCTCGCCTCACACTCGTCTGTCCACTGGAAAAGGGCACCCTTTTGGGTCAATCTGGTCATAGGTGCTGCAATCGAAGATAACCCCTCTGCTAAACGACGGTAATAGCCCGCCAAACCAAGGAAACATCGAATCTCAGTAGCGGAAGAGGGTCTGGGCCAACTCTGCACAGCCTCCACCTTCCTCGGATCTACTCGAATACCATCACTCAACACCACGTGGCCCAAAAATGCCATTGAACTCAACCAAAATTCACATTTAGAGAACTTGGCATATAGTTGCTTCTCCCTCAGAATCTGAAGCACTGTCCTCAAATGCCGCTCGTGCTCTTCCCGACTCCGGGAATATACTAGAATATCATCAATGAAAACAATCACGAACGAGTCCAGATAAGGCCTGAACACACTGTGCATCAAATGCATAAAGGCTGCTGGGGCATTAGTCATCCCAAAAGACATCACGAGGAACTCATTGTGGCCATACCGAGTCCTGAAGACAGTCTTCGGGATATCTGGCTCCCGAATCTTCAGCTGATGATACCCAGAGCGCAAATCAATCTTAGAAAACACTTGTGCGCCCTGTAGCTGGTCAAATAAATCATCAATGCGAGGCAAAGGATACCGGTTCTTTACTATAACCTTATTCAGCTGACGATAGTCAATACACATACGCATAGAACCGTCCTTCTTCTTCACAAACAACACAGGAACACCCCAAGGCGAAACACTGGGTCGAATGAAACCCTTACCCAATAACTCCTGTAACTGATCCTTCAACTCCTTCAACTCAGGAGGAGCCATACGGTATGGTGGAATAGAAATGGGCTGAGTGCCCGGCAACAAATCAATAGCAAAATCAATGTCTCTATTGGTCGGCATGCCCGGAAGATCAGCTGGAAATACATCAGCAAAGTCACGTACCACAGGAACGGAATCAATAGAGGGAGTGTCAATACTGACATCCCGTACATAGGCTAGATAAGTAGCACACCCCTTCTCAACCATACGCTAAGCTCTGAGAAAGGAAATAACACGGCTAGGGGTGTGATTTAGAGTACCACTCCACTCAATACGTGGAATGCCTGGCATAGCCAGCATCACGGTCTTGGCGTGACAATCAAGAATAGCATAATGGGGCGACAACCAGTCCATGCCCAAAATAATATCAAAATCGACCATCCCGAGCAACAATAGATCCGCTCTTGTCTTAAAACCACAAATGGTAACCAAACACGACCGATATACACGGTCTACAACCAAAGAATCACCCACCGGAGTGGAAACATAAATGGGGGCACTCAAAGAATCACGAGGCACACCCAGATGAGAAGCAAAGTAAGAAGACACATATGAAAAGGTGGAACCAGGGTCGAATAGAACCGATGCCTCCCTGCGACTAACTAGAATAATACATGTGATAACAGAATCAGATGCAGCAGCCGCAGCGCGATAAGGAATAACATAGAATATGGCCTGTCCCCCATCTCGAGGGCGGCCTCTAGCACCCTGACCCCTGCCCCTGGCTGGCTGGGCAGGTGAAGTGGCAGCTGGAGCTGGAATGATAGCCTGCTGGCCCTGAGAACCACGCTGATGCTGTGAAGACTGATGAGGTGCTCCCCTCCTACGCCTGGGGCACTCCCTAACTAGATGGCGAGTATACCCGCACTCAAAGCAAGCTCTGGGAGGACGCGGTGGCTGTGACTGACCGGCCTCACCCCCACTAGTCTGACCCCTGGAGGTACCCCGTGCAGGAGGTGCACTGGAAACTGGGGGAGCATAATAAGGCTCCTGAGGTGCTGGAAGACCTGGAGTACTACCGGCTGCGGGCAATGCCGAGTGAACTGGTCGACCGGAATAACCCCTGCCAAAACGACCGGCTGATGAAGTGTGGGCACCAGAGAAATGGCCCGACTCACGAGACCTGTTGGCCTCTCTCTCTCCCCGCTCTCTAGGGAGCATACTCTCGATCCTCCTGGCAATGATCATCGCTTGCTGATAAGATATATCTGTCTCCAACTCTCTGGCT
Organism: Nicotiana noctiflora; assembly: GCA_032618575.1. Lineage (NCBI taxonomy): Eukaryota > Viridiplantae > Streptophyta > Magnoliopsida > Solanales > Solanaceae > Nicotiana > Nicotiana noctiflora. The sequence continues at coordinate 46,529 of JASVEL010008028.1, forward strand.
ATGTTGGATCGGATCGGCGGAATCAGGCCCTCAATAAATCTCCGCACCCTCTCCCAGACCGTGGCTACCAAGGCCGGTGCATGCCTGGTGAGACGGGTGAAACTGATAGCATACTCTGATACTGACATAGATCCCTATCGCAACCGCTCAAACTCCGAGCGCCAAGAATCCCTAAGCCTATGAGGAACAACCTCTCTCAAAAACAGATCTGAAAACTGCGTCCAGGTCAATGAAGCAGACTCCTCTAGACTATCCAACTCGTATGTGCGCCACCAATCTTAAGCGGCCCCATGAAACTGAAAAGTAGTGAAGAAAACCCCGTTGGTCTCCACAATCCCCATAGTACGAAGAATACGATGACACTCCTCCAGAAAACCCAATGCATCATATGAAGCTAGCCCACTGAACACTAGAGGGTCATATTTCTTGAACCTCTCCAATCAACGCTGCTCGTCCTCAGAGGCAGCTGGTCCACCTCCGGGTTGTGCTGGGGTGGCAGGAGGCATAACCAAAACATCCGGAACCTGTCCCACTAGCACACGCTGCTCCGGTGTAACGGCTGCAGGAGTTTGGGCCCCTCCCCCGGCCTGAGATGTAGCTGCGACGAGAGGAAGCGATCCTGCCTGAGCTAAAGTGGTATACATACTCATGAACTGGGCCAGGGTCTCCTGTAGTGCTGAAGTAGTAGCAGGCTGTAGTCGGTGTACCAGGTACTTGCGCTCCAACCTGGTCTACCTGTGGCACCTCAGCGGCAGCGTGCGCGGGTGTTGTGGCTACACCTCGGGCACGTCTGCGTCCTCTTCCTCGGCCCCGGCCTCTGACGGCGGCAACAGGGGGCGCGGGTACCTGATTGTCGCGAGTAGCACATGTCCTCACCATCTGTGAGAGAATAAAAAGAAATAGTTTAGATTTGGTGCCATAAATGTCGCATGACAAGGAATCTAAAAGAAATGAAGAGTTTCCTAAACAATTATATAGCCCCTCGTAGATAAATACAGACGTCTCCATATCGATCAACTAGACTCTAAGTAACCGGTCTGTGTCCCGTGACTCCTATGAACCTAGAGCTCTGATACCAACTTGTCACGACCCTAGTTCACCAATCATGAACATGTCGTGATGGCACCCAGTCCCCACGACTAGGTAAGCCTAACACGTTGCAGAATATACAAGTTTATGAACATTTAATAAGAAATAGCGGAAAAATAATATAAAAGGAATGTAATATGTGCCGCTTGGCATATACACCTGTCAAATACACTGTATAAAACACCACCAAGACCCAGAATCCCACGGGTAACACAAACTAAAAAAGAATATACAACTGTGGCTCTATGTGTAAAGAGTATCTAACAACGAAATGAAGGAAAAACATCTACTAATACTATCAGAATAGAAGGAAGGCCCCCGGATCCGCGGACGTAGCGGATCATACCTCGAGGTCTCCCAAAGCGCTGTTGAATCACCTGGTATGAGCCTGTCTGATGTACCTGGATCTGCACAACAAAAGTGTGCAGAAGAGTAGCATGAGTACACCACGGCGGTACTCGGTAAGTGCCAAGCCTAACCTCGATGGAGTAGTGACGAGGAAGGTCAGGGCCCTACTGAGAGAAAACAATTACAAAATGATAATAATAATAATAATAATAAGCAGTTTAAATGATAATAATTCCGAAATAAAAACAATAAAATGATTACTACAGTCGTCTACAATTTAGCTAACAACAAGTAACAAACTCAATTAACAAGTCCAGGACCTGTGGGAATTGAACCCACAGTCCCATCAACAGTACCCCTGGGTCTCCAGGAATCGAACCCGCAGACCATGTCTCAATAAATCTCAGGATCTCCGGGAATCGAACCCGCAGTCCACATCTCAATAACATCAGGATCTTTAGGAATCAAACCCGCAGTCCATATCTCAATATTTTATAAATAGCTCAGAATCTCCGGGAATCGAACTCGTAGTCCATATCTCAATAACTCAGGATCTCCGGGAATCGAATCCGCAGTCCATATCTCAGTAACTCCGGATCTCCGGGAATCGAACCCATAGCCCTAGGATCTCCGGGAATTGAACCCGCAGTCCACTAACACATCAAATAAGGAAAAACACACAGAGAGAAGATAATATGTTTAACTACAACTTCACCGAAACTAGTGCCAACAATTTATCAAGAAGTTCAAGTAAGTCAACTAGGCAATTAAACATGTTAAATCCTAGCTAGTCATGCTTTTCTAACTAATTGTAAGGCCCCGTAAAATTTTTGTGCATAAAACCTAGTAGCTATGGTGTCTTGGTTCGAATGATGTGTTAGGAATGCGTAGAATTCTTCGCGGCGAGCTTGCTCGCCGCGGTTCGGACCCCTGGTAGTGATTTAAGTTTCAAAAATGTAGAGAATTAATTTTTCCAAAAATGTCAATTCTGCGGTCAAGAATGCGACTGCAGATCTGCTATGCGGACCGCATTTTTGCCGCAGACCTTAACAGAAGACTCCCAAAAATCATGTTGAAAATGCGGCCGATATGAGATCGCATAATGAATCTGCGGTGCACTTTGCGACTGCAGATCAAGAATGCGGACCGCATATTGGTCGCATTCTGTAACAGAACTTGAGTAATTTTTTAGGCCATTCTGCGGTCACTATGCGGACCGCATGTTGATTCTGCGGTCGCAAAGTGCACCGCAGATTTGCCCCGGCCCAGATTTTTGTAACATTTTGACCCGATCTGTTCTTTAATATAACACCTTTCACCCTCATTTTCTCATATCATCTTACCAAAATTAGAGAAAGAATAGAGGGGTTTTAGAGAGAGAAGTTCTTCATCTTCAAAGATTGTTCCAACCACTTAATTCCAAGGGATCCTAGGGCAAGGATTCAACTTCCCCAATCTTTTCAACGTAAAAACCCTAGCTATTTTCTCAAATTTTCAGATTTAAAATGGGTAAAGGAAGGTTTGCATATAATAGCTTTTGAAAATAGAATTTTACACTCATGCATGATTATTGAACTTGATTTCTAGTAAAAAGAAGTGAGTAGAAGTAAGAGTCTTCAAGAACAAGGTCGGCAAGAGTAGGATATCTTGGGTAAGCATAAAATAGAAGGTTAAAGGAAGAAAACTCGTCACCAGGTATGTATGGCTAATTTTGATTCTTGTAAAATCGCCCAAATGTGTGCGAATTGTTTTGGCATGTGTTAAATTGAGAAATTGTACGTAATTCTTTGATTTCCTTGTTGAGCATTCGATTGATGTTGAACTACGTGCGGTGTGGTATGAAATATGAATTGAAAGATAAAAAGGTAATCGAGATTGGTAAAGAATTGGGAACAACCATTGTGATGGCATATTGGCTTGAGAAGTAAGTGAGAACATGAACCAATGTGTAAGTTGCTTATTTGAACTTGTTGTAATTGTGTGTAGCACCTTATCTGTTGTTTGTGCTTGTTGTGTTTGAAAACTGTACGGTGGGATCGGGTTGCGCGCCGCAACATGAAGAAATAAGGTGTGGGTTGGGGTGATAAGGGTGGCCGAGGTAATAAGGGTGGTCAGGGGTAATAAGGGTGGAAAGCGATCGAAATCGCTATTGAAAATTGATACAAAATCTTTAATATGAAATTGTGAAAGGAGACAGCAGGAGAGTTTGCAACCTGGGGGGCACTGATTGCCCCTATGTTTGACTACTTGCAATATATGTGGTTGATTGGTTGTTGTTATACTTGGTGACCTTATACATGCTTGTGTTGAGGTTTATCTGAAATGAGTAAAAGGTTGGAAACATGGTTAGTTAGCTTAATTGATTTCTTGATGTAATCTGTTGGATGTCTTAACATTGTGATTCTTGTTTAACGGCTTGAGTTTACTTGGGACAAAGTTTGTCCATACATACCAGTACAATTCAAGTGTACTGACGTCCTTTTTGCCGGGGACACTACATTCGTGTTATGATTGTAGGTGGATCAGTAGCAGGCACTTCAGCTCATCGGCAGTAGTATGCTTCTCCTTCCACTGCCAGTTTTGGTGAGCCCCTTTTCTTCCTCGGGGCCTCGTGTGGTTCACTCCACTTTTGTTTAGATTTCATTTTGGTTTTGTAAGGTATAGCCGGAGCCTTGTTACCGGCAAGTAATGTATTCCCCTTTTTGTATCCTAGAGGCTCCATAGACATGTAAACTGTGGGACTCCAGTCTTATGTATATATTATGTTATGTCGGGCGTTGTAAAAACTGCAAACTTGTTAATGAATCACTCGTATGGTTTTATTTGTTTAATGTGAAATCATTCATGGTTAGTAAGATATTTGGTTAATGAGAAAAAAATCAACACAGGGGTAACGCGTGGGAATGAAAGGCACCCAGGTCCGCTTGACTGGGGCAACCCGGTCAGGCGCCGGTCATGTTCCCCGATTTGGGGCGTGACAAACTTGGTATCAGAGCCTAAGGTTTTAAATTGTCCTAGGATGTCTCGGAGCCGTGTCTAGTAGTGCCCTTCTTATCGGTGTGTTGTCGACCACATCAGATAAGTTGGGGGCTACACGGGCATTTAGGAATATTACCCTTCTTCAACACTCTAAATCGTGCGATAAAGCTTGACTATAAGATTGTTTTGTAAATCGTGCGTTGAGATTCAAGGTAAGTTTAAATGCTCTTTCGTCTATTTCATGTAGTGTTGTTAGATGTCATGACCAATGGGAAAAGACATGGTTATTATGGAGATTGCACATGTATCTTGTTGAATAAACAGTATGGATATATATAGTATAAGTACACAGTACTATAAGTATACTTTATTTGAGGAAAGGATTAAATGTGATTACCCACACAAAGAGGCAATGATTTGACAAATGATATGTATGCTTGAATAGCACACGTGGTTAATGCGAGAAGTATATAAATGATCTTAAGGTGTGAAAGAATATTGGTTATATAAGCACGTGATATATGAGAGGATAACTAAGAGATTTATGATGAGAGTGTAAGTCTCTCACATGAGGTAAAACGTTATGGAATGAGACCCAATTGGACCCTAGGTGAGAAGACCCTTGTCTTACGAACTTTATAAGGACCCAGGAATGTACGAAGTTGCATTACGCTCATAAAGGATATGCGTGGGGACTTGAAATCCCATACCTACGTGGCTGAATAGGAATAGGGAACTTATGAGATAAATACTATGGTGACTTAAATTTTTCTAGTAGTCGAGTCTATATAAGAGGGGTAGATATATGAGGCATATGTTCCTAAAGTTTCTACACTCAAGACTTGTGTCAAGATCCAGGACATTCGCCCCATGTGGGAGAGGGAGGGCCATCGTGAGGCTACTTAAATGCAATGAAACAAGAGTGAGACCATGTAGCTATGATATTTGAATATTTTGGTGAAGACAGGTGTGGTCTAGAAAAGAGATAATGGGTAACATGACTCTCTGAAAGAATATGCTAATGATAGACAACTAGCATCCCAAGAGATTAAGCAATGTAAATTATTCACGCATGGCAATGTGAATGATAGGGTCAACGATTCTAGAAAATAAGAGTATGTTTGTAAAGAGACTTTTACTTGTTAGAAGGTCAGGAGAAATGGAACCCAACAAAGTACCATATGTCAAATGTGAACGATTGTGAGTTCTTAAAATGGGCTAATCATAGATTTGTGATTTAAACAAAGTTTCGAGATACTAATAGAGCCAGAACGAGTGGGAGAAATAAATGTGTTGCCACAACAATCCAAGATGGTAATTGGGGCTTGATAGAGAGCCTCCCAAAGAGTCTTACAAATAGATAAGTGTTAAGTGATGTTCAGACGAACACTCCTTGCTACATATATCCCAATAAGAGTTAAGAGGTGAGCCGGATGAAATACCTAAGGTAATAGGCCACGTAATATAAGGAAGAGTGCGTGGCTATTCACTAACTAGGAAGAATGAGGTGAGAAGAATTGGGGAGAAAACCTTTAAATTGAGATGGTCATGGCTATTAAAAACAAATTTTGCATCATAATGGTGGACTCACTTAGGGCACAAGTGTTAATAAAAGTTATAAGGGATTAACCGCAATGCAACCGACTTGGGTGACACTAAATATCAACTAAAAGGGTCTAGAGATAGTTCATATCTACACACAATGGGAAGCGAGGTTATCGCTGGTGAAGTTGTGGTACTGTAAAATGATTAAACAAGACATAATGATTTTTTTTTCAAGTTCACAGGAGGCAGACAAATGTGTGGGACAATAAAGCTATTAACTATGAACTATCCGCAAAATAGGATGGGAATAAAAGGTTCGGAATAGATTGAAAGAGGATGAACACTCGTGACGGACTAGATGTGTTTAGCATGATAACTTTTAAGTCGCAATATCAGGGAACTTCATTGATAACTATAACATGGGGAATGAGGCGAGTTACTCATCGGAGATAGAATCAGGTGGACTAAGACTTACACTTAAAAGTTGTTGTTGAAGGATTGAGGAGGACTTAAAGTTTCAGAGAATACCCTTCTCGGGCTAGTGACCCTTCCTAAGTCATATACATATAAAGGTTGTTGATATACGTTTTGAGAGGTGTTTAACCGTAAGGAGGGATGGTAGGAATTTTCACAAGGGAAGTAGTGCAGTTTCTTAAATTCTATAATGTACATATGGGGAGAAGAGGTTGGTTAAGAAAAGTTAGAGCACAATGTTACCTTACATTTGATGCAATGTCGTGCAAGATAGTGTTATTCGGGGTACGTGTGCAAGTTAGCCAGTGCTATTCATTGAGATAGGAGGTCATATGGGAAAACTCACTCAATAATGCCTTTTGTTAAGAATTGTGAAGAGTTAGTAGCAATTGTTCACATGGGATCGTAATCATATCAAGGAAATTATAGTAGAACTCGATTCGTGGAAGGTCTTATGTAAGAGGAATATAATAAAGATGTCCCGCTAATGATGCAAAATGTTAAGGTGATGGTTATGCCTCTAGGGTTGGTTTGGGTGTGTGTTGATGCAACACGGAAAGGTTATAGCGCATGCTTCGAGATAACTCAAAGATCATGAAAAGAATTATCGGACACATGATTTGGAGCTCGCGGCAGTTGTGTTTGTTTTGAAATATGGCGGTATTTTATTTATGGGGTTCGTGTAGATGTGTTTTCAGACCACAAGAGCCTCCAGTATTTGTTCAAGCAGAAAGAGCTGAATCTGAGACAGCGGCGGTGGTTAGAACTGCTCAGGGACTATGATATGAACATATTGTACCATCCAGGGAAGGTAAATGTGGTGGCCGACGCTCTTAGTCGAAAATCCATGGGTAGTTTGTCTCATTTGGGGTATGGATCAGAGGCCCCTGGCTCGAGAGGTTTACCAATTGGCCAATTTGGGGGTTCGTATCTCGGCGTCAGACGAGGGAAATGTTTGGGTGCACAATGGAGCAGAATCATCATTGGTCGCGGAAATCAAGGAAAAATAGTTCATGGATCCAACATTGGTTAGGGTGAAGGAAGCAGTTATGAATGATAAGACCTCAGCATTTATACTCAGCAGTGAGGATGGTGTATTGCGGTGTCAAGGTAGATTATGTGTTCCGGAGGTGAACGAGCTTCGGGAAAAGAGGAATGGCAGAGGTTCATGTATCATAATCTTAAGGAGATTTATTGGTGGAATGGTATGAAAGGGATGTGGCTAGCTTTGTAACTAGATGCCCAAACTGTTAACAAGTGAAGGTCGAGCATCAACGGCCCGGTGGATTAACTCAGCGTATAGAAATACCAAGGTGGAAATGGGAGATGATCAATATGGATTTCGTGGTGGGGTTACCTCGCACTCAGCGTAAGTTCGACTCAATATGGGTGATAGTGGATCGATTCACCAAATCAGCTCACTTTCTGCCAGTCAAGTCTACTGATACTGCGGAGCAATATGCAAAATTGTACCTCAAGGAGATAGTAAGACTTCATGGCACTCCACATTCTATTATCTCGGATCGCGGGGCTCAGTTCACAGCTAACTTTTGGAAGAAATTTCAGCAAGCTTTGGGAACTCAGGTGAATCTCAGCACAGCTTTCCATCCACAGACCGACGGTCAGGCCGAGCGGACCATCAGACGCTTGAAGATATGTTGCAGGCTTGTGTCTTAGATTTTAAAGGTAATTGGGATGAACACTTGCCACTGATAGAATTTGCTTACAATAACAGCTATCATGCTAGCATTCAGATGGCCCCGTTTGAGGCATTGTATGGGAGGAGATTTAGGTCGCCAATCGGGTGGTTTGAGGTAGGTGAAGCGGAATTGCAAGGGCCAGATATGGTGTACGAAGCTATGGAAAAGGTCAAGGTTATTCAAGAGAGAATGAAAACAGCACAGAGTCATTAAAAGTCCTATGCAGACGTTCGTCAAAGGGATTTGGAGTTTCAAGTCGATGATTGGGTGTTCTTGAGGGTATCTCCTAAGAAGGGAGTCATACGATTTGGAAAGAAAGGGAAATTGAGTCCTAGGTATGTCGGGCCATATCGGATCGTTCAAAGGATTGGTCAAGTTGCTTATAGGCTAGAGTTGCCTCCCGAGATGTCATTAGTGCATCCGGTATTCCATGTGTCCATGTTGAAGAAAGTGATTGGAGATCCATCCACCATCATGCCAGTCGAGGCTATAGAGGTTAATGAAGATTTGTCATATAAAGAAGTTCCAGTTGCCATTCTTGATAGACAAGTCCGTAAGTTGAGAAATAAGGAAGTTGCCTCTGTTAAAGTATTGTGGCGAAGTCAACAAATTGAGGAGGCCACATGGGAAGTAGAAAAAGAGATGAAGGAAAAGTACCCCCATTTGTTTGATCAAGCCTAGAAGAAATTAGGTGACCCTTCTACTCCTAGTAACTGTCATCTTGTTCAAGTTGTTTCCCTCCTAGTATTAGTAAAGTCTCCTTCGTTTTCTAACGAGATAAATGTGTCACTTGAACCTTTCTTGATAAATGAAATCCTTATAAAGATTCATGTGTTAAATAAGCAACTAATAGTGAGTGTGGATTGGTAATGGGTTGTTTGTGTGTATATAGTGTATTAAAATGATTAAATAAGGAAAGAACTCATTGAAGTGACTAGTTTATGTGCAATAGTAACAATGTGATAGAATATGTGCATTTGTTGAGGCAAGAAAGTACATACGAATTGTGGAAAGTGTTGTAGTTCTATATTGTTGTTTCGTAATATGTTTCGGGGGCCCTCTGGCAGGTGGATATGTCCATAATACAAAGGAAACTCTGGCGAAATTTTTTCTAAAATATAAGAGTTAGTAACAAATTTTTTTTAGTTTGCATATCATGTCTTTCAAAACCAATTTATTTTCAAAGTCCTCATTCGAGGACGAATGATCTTTAGGGGGGGGAGAATGTAAGGCCCTGTAAAATGTTTGTGCATAAAACCTAGTAGCTATGGTGTCTTGGTTCGAATGATGTGTTCGGACCCCTGGTAGTGATTTAAGTTTCAAAAATGTAGAGAATTAATTTTTCCAAAAATGTCAATTCTGCGGTCAAGAATGCGACTGCAGATCTGCTATGCGGACCGCATTTTTGCCGCAGACCTTAACAGAAGACTCCAAAAATCATGTTGAAAATGCGGCCGATATGCGATCACATAATGAATTTGCGGTGCACTTTGCGACCGCAGATCAAGAATGCAGACCGCATATTGGTCGCATTCTGTAACAGACCTTGAGTAATTTTTGAGGCCATTCTACGGTCACTATGCGGACCACATGTTGATTCTGCGGTCGCAAAGTGCACCGCAGATTTGCCCCGGCCCAGATTTTTGTAACATTTTGACCCGATCTCTTCTTTAATATAACACCTTTCACCCTCATTTTCTCATATCATCTTACCAAAATTAGAGAAAAAATAGAGGGGTTTTAGAGAGAGAAGTTCTTCATCTTCAAAGATTGTTCCAACCACTTAATTCCAAGGGATCCTAGGGCAAGGATTCAACTTCCCCAATCTTTTCAACGTAAAAACCCTAGCTATTTTCTCAAATTTTCAGATTTAAAATGGGTAAAGGAAGGTTTGCATATAATAGCTTTTGAAAATAGAATTTTACACTCATGCATGATTATTGAACTTGATTTCTAGTAAAAAGAAGTGAGTAGAAGTAAGAGTCTTCAAGAACGAGGTCGGCAAGAGTAGGATATCTTGGGTAAGCATAAAATAGAAGGTTAAAGGAAGAAAACTCGTCACCAGGTATGTATGGCTAATTTTGATTCTTGTAAAATCGCCCAAATGTGTGCAAATTGTTTTGGCATGTGTTAAATTGAGAAATTGTACGTAATTCTTTGATTTCCTTGTTGAGCATTCGATTGATGTTGAACTACGTGTGGTGTGGTATGAAATATAAATTGAAAGATAAAAAGGTAATCGAGATTGGTAAAGAATTGGGAACAACCATTGTGATGGCATATTGGCTTGAGAAGTAAGTGAGAACATGAACCAATGTGTAAGTTGCTTATTTGAACTTGTTGTAATTGTGTGTAGCACCTTATATGCTGTTTGTGCTTGTTGTGTTTGAAAGCTGTACGGTGGGATCGGGTTGCGCGCCGCAACATGAAGAAATAAGGTGTGGGTTGGGGTGATAAGGTTGGCCGAGGTAATAAGGGTGGTCGGGGGTAATAAGGGTGGAAAGCGATCGAAATCGCTATTGAAAATTGATACAAAATCTTTAATATGAAATTGTGAAAGGAGACAACAGGAGAGTTTGCAACCTGGGGGGCACTGATTGCCCCTATGTTTGACTACTTGCAATATATGTGGTTGATTGGTTGTTGTTATACTTGGTGACCTTATACATGCTTGTGTTGAGGTTTATCTGAAATGAGTAAAAGGTTGGAAACATGGTTAGTTAGCTTAATTGATTTCTTGATGTAATCTGTTGGCTGTCTTAACATTGTGATTCTTGTTTAACGGCTTGAGTTTACTTGGGACAAAGTTTGTCCATACATACCAGTACAATTCAAGTGTACTGACGTCCCTTTTTGCCAAGGGAGCTACATTCGTGTTATGATTGTAGGTTGATCCGTAGCAGGCACTTCAGCACATCGGCAGTAGTATCCTTCATCCTCCACTGCCCATTTTGGTGAGCCCCTTTCTTCCTCGGGGCCCTGTGTGGTTCACTCCACTTTCGTTTAGATTTCATTTTGGTTTGTAAGGTATAGACGGAGCCTTGTTACCGGCAAGTATTGTATTCCCCTTTTTGTATCCTAGAGGCTCTGTAGACATGTAAACTGTGGGACTCCAGTCTTATGTATATATTATGTTATGTCGGGCGTTGTAAAAACTGCAAACTTGTTAATGAATCACTCGTATGGTTTTATTTGTTTAATGTGAAATCATTCATGGTTAGTAAGATATTTGGTTAATGAGAAAAAAATCAACACAGGGGTAACGCGTGGGAATGAAAGACACCCAGGTCCGCTTGACTGGGGCAATCCGGTCAGGCGCCGGTCATGTTCCCTGATTTGGGGCGTGACAAACTTGGTATCAGAGCCTAAGGTTTTAAAGTGTCCTAGGATGTCTCGGGGCCGTGTCTAGTAGTGCCCTTCTTATCGGTGTGTTGTCGACCACATCAGATAAGTTGGGGGCTACACGGGCATTTAGGAATATTACCCTTCTTCAACACTCCAAATCGTGCGATAAAGCTTGACTATAAGATTGTTTTGTAAATCGTGCGTTGAGATTCAAGGTAAGTTTAAATGCTCTTTCGTCTGTTTCATGTAGTGTTGTTAGATGTCATGACCAATGGGAAAAGACATGGTTATTATGGAGATTGCACATGTATCTTATTGAATAAACAGTATGGATATATATAGTATAAGTACACAGTACTATAAGTATACTTTATTTGAGGAAAGTATTAAATGTGATTACCCACACAAAGAGGCAATGATTTGACAAATGATATGTATGCTTGAATAGCACACGTGGTTAATGCGAGAAGTATATAAATGATCTTAAGGTGTGAAAGAATATTGGTTATATAAGCACGTGATATATGAGAGGATGACTAAGATATTTATGATGAGAGTGTAAGTCTCTCACATGAGGTAAAACGTTATGGAATGAGACCCAACTGGACCCTAGGTGAGAAGACCCTTGTCTTACGAACTTTATAAGGACCCAGGAATGTACGAAGTTGCATTACGCTCATAAAGGATATGCGTGGGGACTTGAAATCCCATACCTACGTGGCTGAATAGGAATAGGGAACTTATGAGATAGGGAACTTACCGGCAAGTATTGTATTCCCCTTTTTGTATCCTAGAGGCTCCGTAGACATGTAAACTGTGGGACTCCAGTCTTATGTATATATTATGTTATGTCGGGCGTTGTAAAAACTGCAAACTTGTTAATGAATCACTCGTATGGTTTTATTTTTTTAATGTGAAATCATTCATGGTTAGTAAGATATTTGGTTAATGAGAAAAAAATCAACACAGGGGTAACGCGTGGGAATGAAAGGCACCCAGGTCCGCTTGACTGGGGCAATCCGGTCAGGCGCCGGTCATGTTCCCTGATTTGGGGCGTGACACTAATACAGGGTAAAGTAATGCTTTGATCAGCTAAGAGCAGAAATATCACTAATCGGACAATTCAAGTAAAGTGTGTGTTACAACAACCAGCGCAAGTACACGCCTGTCACCTCGTGTACAAGGCATTTAAGCTATCACATAATATCCTAGGGGTGAAAGTTCCCCCACACGAGGTTAGACAAGCCACTTACCTCAACTCCGATACAAAATCGCTAAGAAACAACTCTCTTGCCATGAACGTCGGCCTCCACAGGTGTAGTATCTGATAAAAATCAATAGAATCACATCAAAATAGGCCAATTGGGCATTACTCAATCAAAACAACTCAAAATACACCAAAACCCACAAGTTGCCAAAACCCGACTTTCGGTATGCTTATCAAAAAATTACGAAAGTTATATATTCGGGTTCCTTATCTCAATACGAGTCCGTGCATATAAAATTTATCGAAATCGGACTCCGTTTGCCCATTCAAATCAAAGGTTTTCTAAAATTTAGGCCTAGGGCTCAAACCCAACTTTAATCTTCCATTTTCAGTGAAATAATCACGGATTTCATGATAAACTAACGAATTAAGGTCAAGAAACTTACCCCCAATGATTTCCCGATGTATCCCAGCATTTCCACTTCTATTTCCTCTCTTGGAGCTCAACAGTGGCATTTTTGTGTATTAGGCCGCGTCTGAAATGTTTCTAGACTTAAAGTCACTGCCAGGCCAATTAATTCTACGCGATCGCAGCACTGGGCTCGCGATCACGATGCAAAAATCCTGGGCGGTCTACTTTTCCTCTACGCGATCGCGTGGGCCTGGACGCGATCGCAGTGAACAACTTAGCGACCCTACACGATCGCAATGATACGAACGCGATCGCGAAGAACAAACTCGGTCGGCTCCCCAAACTACCCTACGCGATCGCATACTACCTCACGCAATCGCGATGCTTTAACTTCCAAACTTACGCGATCGCACGCCTCACCTCGCAATCCCAGAGCTCCGGGCTCTTCCATTACGCGATCGCATCCTAGGCATCGCGATCGCGGAGAGCAAAATTGCTCTGCAATTATTGTAGCAGAAACAACAGTGCCTTTGGCACAAAATTGGTCCATTTGGACCCCCGAATTCATCGCGAGGCTCCTGGGACCCCAACGAAAACCACCAACATACTCCAAAACACGATACGAACTTGTTTCAATCATAAAAACACCATCCTAAACATCAAAATCACCAATTACACACGGATTCAAGCCTAAGTTTCTTCAAAACTTCGAAAACTAACATTCGATCAAAAACCCGACCAAACGACGTCCGAATGACCTGAAAATTTGCGGACACATCCAAAATCACATAACGAAGCTACAGAATTTGTCAGAATTCCATTCCGACCCCCGGATCAAAATCTCACCTATCGTTCGGATTCGCCAAAATTTCAAACTTCGGCATTTCAAGCCTAATTGAGCTACGGACCTCCAAAATACATTCCGAATGCGCTCCCAACCCCAAAATCACCTAACGGAGCTAATGGAACCATCGGATTTCCGTTTCGAGATCGTCTTAACACTGTTCCGGCTACAGACCATTTTCTAACTTTAAAGCTCTCATTTAGGGACTAAGTGTCCCAAAATACTCCAAATATCAGAACCGACTCTCCTGGCAAACCACAATAGTGGAAAAGAACTTAGGGGAACAATTAAATTGGGGATTGGGGCGAAATTTCCTAAAATGACCGGCTGAGTCGTTACAAAAATTCATGTGTTTCTAGTAGTGTTTACACTCGTTTTAAGTCTCTTTAGCATTTAACTTCTCCTCATGGTGATAGTTATGAGATTGTCTATGTCTAACTTGGAAATTTGAACCTTCCTAAGCACGTTTAGCTAGTGTATTGATGCCTGAATGTTCATGAATATGATTACCTGCTTTGTCCTGAATCTCTGTAATGAATGCCTAACATCTGTAATAACCCGTGATTAGTTTCTCTGCTATTTTGTCACTCGGCATGCTGACTTGATCCCATAACCCTTTAGTGATTATTTGAGGTTTTAGAATAGTTATTTCAACTTATTTTCCATACCCATGTTTGAATTGTTGCTTCGTGATATTAGGATGAACCCTTGTTATAACTTGGAACTTCTTTAGTTGATTAGTCCATTGTGTCAATGCCTAAACACCTACATTTTCTATATGACCTGAGATCATTTACCCACTCAGTTCTGAATCTTTGTAATGATAGTCTAGCATATGCATTTTGTTCTAATTTGTGTTAAGATCTTTTCTATCGACTATGATTTTGCTTCTCTGCTAATACGTCCCTCAATATGTCTTTAGCTCACTTGATGGCCCGTTTCTTTAGTGATTATTTGGCTTATCACAATATGCATTCATGTCTAAATGCTAATTAACAAGACAATAGGATGTATATTTAGCATAACTTGGACCTCTTAGGTTTCAACTTGTTTAGTATTTTGCATCTAAGCATGATAATCTCTATCAATCCTACAAACTTGTCCCCCCCCCCCCCCCCCGAACTCTTTCAATATATGATTGTCCATGTGTTATTTTATAAGTGTTGAACCTACTTCTAAATCCCTACTGAACCTGCTTTTAAGTTTTGTCACCTATTTGATTAGTTTCTTTGGGTTCTCAACCTTGTTATGTCTATTTTAAGCTATAAGTGTATCCTCTTAACTTCTGTCCCTCAACCAATGTCCACTCTCTTTCATTTGTCACGTATGCCATTCTGAACCTCTCACTCTTGGTCGGCTGAAAGCCAAGGCCACCAAGGCTCCTATTACAGACCTCCTTAGTGTGAGCACTTCTCGGGGTCCATTTGAGATCCTTGTGAACTCTGACACACTAGGATTCGAGTATTTAGTCACTTCATTAAACGTGTACTATCTCACTCAACCTTTTCTTCTTATTATCTGTTGGATATCTAAGTTGGTTGGTTTAAGTGATTCAATGCTTGGCAATATTGTTGTGCGATTTGGCTTTGTGCTCTTCTATGGGTTCTAGGTTGTGTTGATGAATATGTCTCCTTATTGGAAATCTAGGTACGCTGCACGAGAATTGTTGAAGGCCCAAACAATGCTGGGTATTTCTTTTGGGCATGTTGTGGGCTTACTGTCATTATTTATAAAATATTTGTAATTACTTTATTATTGGGAATGTAATAATTTTATTATAAATAATTGGGGTATTAGTAAAAATGGGGAATGATTAAATTTTGATGTTTGCTTGCAAGAGTAGAAAACATGGCTATAGGATTCAATTTGCTATATATATAAGGATCGGGTTGTGCACCATAATTTATATATTATGGATCGGGTTGTGCGCCACAATTTATATATTATGGATCAGGTCTCATGCTGCAGCGATATAACATTTGAGCTGAAAGAGCCCTTCCGGAGTCTGTACACCCTAGTGAGCGCAGGTGCCTATTGAGTGTGAGTACTGAGGGCTGAGAGCCAAGTAATTAAACTGTTGAGATGAGTTGAATGATTGTTGCCCTGAAAGGCTGTACTTGCTTTTATTTATTATTGCACTTAGTTGCTATCTATCATTATTGTTAAATTTCTGAAAGATGTTATATCCGGTTTACTTGAACTTGAAACTGTATAAAACCGATGTGACAAAGACTGTCGGATTTCAAAGCATGCCTATTCTTTATTGAAATTACTGAAAATGAACTATAACAGTGTAACTCGCCACTATCTTCGATCGTATCCTTATTTATTATTGTTACTGAGTTAGATGTACTCATGTTACTCCGTGCACCTTATTTGCAGATCCAGGTATTTTCTAACAAGGTAGAAATTAAACTCAGTGGTTGAGTATCGGAGATTTGCGAGGTAGCTGCGAGCATTCCCAGTCCTTGTCTTTCGTTCCTTGTTTTCTTTTCTTTCTTGTATTGGTATTTTGACACAGACTTTTATAGACACTATTTCTAGAGTGATTATTTAGATGCTTATGCTTAGTGACACCGATGTGGGGCTATTCTGTACTTAGTTTTGGGTTTACCCTTTTTTTTATGAAAAACTCCGATTTTTGTAAATGTCTTAATTCATTTCAGTTAAATGTTGAAAGTGTTTTGAAAATGTCGGCTTGCCTAATACCACAATACACCATCACGACGTATTAGGTTTAGTTTCTTTTAATTTAATTTTTTTCTCTATCATAGTTTCTCCGTTATAATTTGAATTTGGCGGTTTGCGTAAATGGCTACTTTATAAAACAATCATTTTCAGTTACAGCCTTACATGAAGAGTTGCAACTCTTCAGTATTATAAATACATGACATTTCCCTTGGGTTTTCCTTACGAAAATTCTGATTTCTCTTTCTACCTTCTGCATTACTTTTAACAGAAAAACAAAGTAGTGAGTGTGATTTGCTATTAATCTTTGAGTTCATTGGTGGGGTTAGAATTACTGCTACACCACTGAGGATAATCCGTTTTATTTTGAAGAAAAAATAATTCTAAATCTCGGATACTAGGAGAGATTAAGTTCATTAAAGAAACATTATGAATTCAATGGGCTCAGATTAATTACGTTCATCTACATTTCTGGTTCTAACATTGTTTCTGTGTTTGAATATATTTTCTAATACAGAGTACTAACATCCACACGTATTCTTTTTCATTTTCACTTACATAATACTCCATATAAATTTAGTTATATATTATGTGCCCAATCAAATACCGTTGCATAAGACGAAATAGTAGTTAAACTTATGGGCAGTACCAAAATTGTTAAGGAAGCTTGATTTTTATTGAACGTTCTTTTGTTTGATTTTTATTCTACTTTTGGTTTTATGTTTAGATAATTATTTATTTGATTTATTCCGGATTTACTAACATTGTTTTGTTTTGTTTTGTTTTGTTTGTTGATTTTCTCTCTCTTTTTCTGAGCCGAGGGTCGGCCGGAAACAGCCTCTCTACCCTCTCGGGTAGGGGTAAGGCATGTGTACGTATTACCCTCCCCAGACCCCACTCTGTGAGAACATACTGGGTAGTTGTTGTTGTTGTTGTTGTTCTTTTGTTTGATTGTCAAAAAAAAAAGAATGAATGAAAGCTTCAACTAAGTATTATTGCATTTGTAGGTCATATTGACTAATTTGCTCACTGCTTCACTTAAAATTAAAGGATAATAAATATTTGACCAGAGAGAAATATGAAAAGGAAACTTTGAACTTATATTGTACGCCACAAAAATATACAATCTTATTAGTATTATTTTCTCGAAAGAATTACAAGAAAATGCACATGACTTCACATCATAATAAAAAAAAGGTCCGTGTTTTTACGTTTTACCCCACCTAGCCCACATTATACATATTTTGAAAGAACTTGCAAATTTAAAAATTTGTGTTCTTACAATCATTGCTTCTAAAAGCTATGGAGTTAATTCTTTGTTCTCTCGACCATTGCTTTCACTCTCTTCTTCTCACATCTTCTACATATAATTCAAGGAGCCTTGTATTTTCTGCTTATCCTAAGAAAATTGAATATTAGAAGTCCACCATTGAAGACCATTCAAAGATTTGGTTTTGAAATTAATTTTTTTTTTGAATTTGTTAGTTGTTTGGATTGGATGTTGTTCCAATTGATTGAGAATATCAAAAGGAGTTCAAAATTTTAATTTGAAGTGATTTGGAATAGATTTGGGCAAGATTTAAGTTAAACTTCAGAAAAAACGCAAGGAAGAAGACGAAGTTATTTTTTGTATAATTATGTATAATCTTGTATAATAGTGTATATGAGTGTATATATACACATTATACACTATTATACACTTTTATACACCTTTATACAAGTGTCTGTAGATATACTTCTTTCACGATTTTCAGTTGTAATTTTTATTCTAAACCAGTCCAAATCTTCATTAAATGACTTCAAATTTTATATACAACCTCCTTATACTATTTCTAACAAGTCTAAATGACACCCACTCCAAATTTTTCACAAAAGCAAATTCAAAATTTAAATCCACATATTTACGGTTGTTAAAAATCTAATTTTTACCACCCAATTGAATTTGATTTGTTAAATTAATATTTGAGTCACAATTACTATTCGAAAATTAATTTAGAAGTTTGACGAATCTTTTTTAAAAGTTAAATAGTGATTTGAGAACCTATTAGAGTTGGATGTTGAATCTTAGTATATTATTTTTGGATTAGTTGATTGTAAATTAAAATATGGGCTATAAAATTGAAAAGTATAAAGTTCAATTGCTCTAACGTGAAATTTTCCCGATTTTCTTATAGTTCGTTCTCAAAACAATAACGTATAGGGAATGCTTGATACGAAGGAAAACGCATTCCAAAAAATAAGCTATTTTCTAGCAATCAAATACCAAAAAATATTTCCTTTAGAAGGATAAAAAGTGACTTTCTTCACTTATGTTTCTCGGACGATAATCTATTCGAAATAATTTTAAATTTTAGAGAGTGTGAGATAATAAAGGAATTAATTTACAAGGGGAACACCCTTTTATTTAACTTTTTTTAAATCCCTTCTGAATTTGTTTTTTTTTTTTTTTTGAATTTGTTTACATATGAGATTCTAGCATACTATGCCAGAATTTTATAATGTGCTAAAATTTCATAACATTCTGGAATTCCAACATAACTAGTTGTCGTACCCGCACGATGTGCGGTCAATATTAAAAAAAAATTTGTCACTTTTGTTTGCTCAAAAGATGTTAAGTATTTTTGAACTAATCAATCAATATAAACGTTGGGATAATTAGAATCAATGATAATATAAATCGAAGATCGATCGTTGGGCTAACGTGGATGGGAGATTCATATGTGGAGATAGTAAAATTTAATGTAGAATGTAGAAGAAGTGAGCAGTAGAAATATTCGTAATAGAGAGAAGAACAATATAGATAGAGAGAGAGAGAGAGATGTCTTATTATTAAATTCAGATCCTCTTACAAATGGGGGAGGCCCTCCCTTATATAGTGAGGAGGCCCTCTCGTCCAACTATTACATTAACGTCCGGATATTACAAACATATTCGGAGTATAGGCCGGGGGGACTGGGGACGCCCTCCTAGATAGATCCGCCAACTTGATGTCTCAAAGGCGGGGCCGCATCCTTCTTGTCGTGCGGCCATAAACGAAGACGTCCTCGAATGTTGCCGTCCCCATAATGGGGCGTCCTCCTCATTCGTTTCATCGGGGCCGACCACGTGTACATGTAGCCGTGTCGTATCATTTATCTGATTTATCCTTATACAGATAGTCCCTCCGCCTATTGGAGATATGCCCGGGCCGTTTCTTCGATGGGCGAATAGATCCAACCCATGTCGGGTTTTGTGCGGGCGTGCATACGTGGCATGTTCTCTCGAACCGTCGCTTGCAGGCGGCGTGCGCCATAATTACTGCGGTTTTCAATGCTTAGTCATAATGGGCGATTTGACGTTTCAGTTTCCCACCTCTTTTCCGGTGCAAAAACTCTTCGAATTTCGTGCGGTAACTTGTTATAAATAGGAGGCAGTTTCAATATTATCATTTCTTTTAGTTCATCAGAGATCCTTTGCCTCCTTCTTTCTCATTTCCATACTCTTGGCAACTTGTGTTCCCTCCCTTAGCATTCTTGCTACCAAATTCCTTTTGATCCCTAGCTAGCGATCTTAACAAAAGAATGGCCAAAGGTAACCGTCGTAGAGAATCGGAACGGGCAGAGATTGGTTCTAGGGTTTCCCAGCAGTCTGGGATAAAAATAAGAAGAAAAAGAAAGAACTCGTCCCTTTGAAGGAAAGCAACCTCCTTCCTCGCGATTTGTATGCGAGAAAAGACTTCTCTCACCCGGCGGAAGCCGATGCGTGGGAGAGGTCTATTTTTACTGAGAGACAACTGGACAATCTCCTGGTAGCCTGCCGCGTGCCGGAGACAATGGAGATGAGGGTGGCTGGAGATGACCTGTATCGGGATTCTGCGCTATCCACGAATATCCTTTTATCATGGGATGCGAGCTCCCCATATATCCTTTGGCGGAGGCGTTATGCCTCTTTTTCAACATCTGCCCAGCCCAATTGACTCCGTATATGTGGAAGATCTGCCGAATCATAACGACGTATGCGGCCTGGGCTGGGGTGGACGTCTCCGTTCATCACTTATTACAGTTGTTTAGTCCCCGCTACATGCGGGACAAGATGCTGCAATTGAAAAATCGAGGGTCAAAGGGCTTGGTCATTGAGGCGGATGACAAGACCAATCGTCAATTTTGGACGAAATATTTTATATCCACACTTCCGACTTAGTGGCGGACGCACCCGGCTTTCCGGAGACGTGGAATGCCAACTGTAAGAACTAACCCGTCCCTTCCAGGTCTTGATTTACTGCATCGTTGTCATGTCATTTCTTAGGCGCTAATATATTTTTTGCTTTTCTTGTGTAGTGGTGGCGCGTATGCCCCAACAGGTTCCCGGTATCAGGGCATGGGTAAATCGATTGATCCCCTTTGCCGAGGAATGCAGGACATGGGCTGCATTTGGCCTGAAGTACGGCCCTCCGAGTACGACCCCAACTTACCTTATGCGTGGTTTCTTCGTTTGTCTTTCTCTTTGGTCGTAGTCGTAGCTAATATATGTGCGTTTTCCTTTGTTACAGCTCGAAACGTGACACGGAGGTGGAGACGCCATGTCGCCAGTCCCGTTTCCTCAGAAATGGAGCTCATGGCCTCCGTTGGACGGGGCCTTCCTGAGGTCGACCAGGCCGAAGAGAGTCCGACGGACGATGTTGAGTCGGGCAGTGAAGCGGTTGGGGTTGCCGACCCGGACCTTGAGCAAGCCATTCAGGAGTCCCTGGTGTCGTTTACTCCTGGTCTTTCTAGTTCCGCGCCTGCGTCGTCTACTGACCTGGCGCCTGGAGCGGACACAGAGCTCCCGCCCCTTCTGCTGAGGAGGGTGCTCCTGCACATGACGAGCCGGCAGAGTGCAAGAGGCATCGGCTACTTACTGGGAAAGGGGTCGTTGTAGACCCCGGGCGGAAGAGACCTGCGGCCCGTCACCCGGATTCGAGGCCAGTCCTTTTGGGCGATGCCATTCGTCCGGGGAGGGCCGCAGTTTTAAGCACCCATGCGGAGGATGCTGACGCCCCGCTTGCCGATGGTGAGGGTGTGCCTGCTGTTGCTGCTGAGCTTGCGGGCACTGAGGCGGCCTCAGAACAGGCAGATGTGCCGTTGCAGGGCGAAGTAGAGGCGGATACGCTGGAGGTAGCCTCAGAATTGGGTCAATTACGTCGGCTTCTGATACCGATGGGCTATAACCCGTTGGAGGAAAGCGGGCAGGCCGTGAAGGGCTTCTCCTTGTTATGCGGTGATGCCTAGTCTAAGTCGATGAAGTTAGTGAGCGACCGCGACCTGTCTCGTCGCGTTGCTGGTACTGCCTTGCAGGTATGGTTCGAAGTGTACCTTCCCTTCTCCCCTTCTTTCCTTTTTGTTTTCTTTTGTTTCGAGGTTTTCATCTTGCCTCTTTTTCTTTGCAGAATCTCATCCTGGAGGTGGAGCAGAGTCGGAGGGATCGGAAGAAGTTGGCTACCCTCCAAAAGGTGTCGGAGAAGTACAAGGAGGCCCGTGAGAAGCATAATATGCTCTTGGACTGCTTTTCAGATGCCCCAGAGTTCTGCATCCTCCGAGAAAATGTTCAGTCGTTGGAGGAGCAGCTGCGCAAACAGACGAAGCTGATTGAGAAGGCGGACGCTGATCTGCTGGCCACTGTGGTTCGGAATGCCGAGCTAGAGATTCTCCTCCACCAGTAGGGGGAAGAAGTGGATATGGGCCGTGTGGCCATAATGGAGGCAAATGAGCTTCGTGCTAAGGTCGACGCTTTGTCGGCCGAGCTTCAGGTGGCCTTGGCCCAGACGACAGTCGTCCCAGCTGGGGAAGCCCCACGCGAGGCTTAGGACATGTTGGTGTATACTAAGGCGAGGCAGACCGTATTCGAGGAGCTTCACGTTGCCGGCAGGGCTAGCGAGGCGGAGGTTGATGAGCTGCGTCGGCTGGTTAGGGTAGGTCGTGAAGCCTATGGCTACGACGCTGACTCTCCGGCCCAGACGGGGGGTTCCTTTGCCGATGTGGGCCAGCTGGGTACCGGGTCCTGGATTGAGAGGATATCGCGGGATGACGGCAAGGACGGCGCCGATGGGGCTGCAGGAGACGGTGGCGACCTCAATAGTTGAGTAGGTTTTGTTTTGTAGTTTGTAACCTTTATTCCTTTGTAAATGTGGAATTGATATATTAATAGAGGTTTCTTTTGATTAATGTCTCAAGTCTTTTTTCTCTCTTCTTTTTTTTTTTGCATTGTCGGGATCGGCCTTAGCCTTTGATTTGTATGGCGGGTGGGGGGGCTTCCGCCTGAATTCCTTCTTGGATAAAGTGCACCAATATTCTGTTAGCCTAAGTCCAAATTGGGGCGAGGTCGGGCTTATGTGTTTTACGCAGCCGTCCTTTCGGCCCTTCATTTAGAGAGGCCATGTCGATACCTCTTAAGTGTCGATGCCTTAAGCTTTCGATTTTCCTAAAGGAGGCCGTAGTCTTCTTCTTTGAACGCTCTAGGCCTTGGCCATTTTGCTTCATCTGGGAGGGGCAGTAGCCTTCTCCTTCAGATGTCCTTAGGCCTTGGCCTTTTATTTCGTCTGGAGGAGGTTGTAGCCTTCTCCTTTAAACGCTCTTGGGCCTTAGCCTTTTATTTCGTCTGGAGGAGGCCGTAGCTTCTCCTTTGGATGTTTTTGGGCCTTAACCTATTGTTTCGTCTGGGGAGGGTCGTAACCTTCTCCTTTGGACGCTTTTGGGCCTTAGCCAATTGTTTCATCTGGAGAGGGACGTAGCCTTCTCCTTTGGACGCTTTTGGGCCTTAGCCATTTGTTTCGTCTGGAGAGGGCCGTAGCCTTCTCCTTTGGATGCTTTTGGGCCTTATCCATTTGTTTCGTCCGGGGAGGGCCGCAGCCTTCTCCTTTGGATGCTTTTGGGCCTTAGCCATTTGTTTCATCTGTTGGAAATGGTTGTAGCCTTTCGTACAATCATGGTCGTAGCCCTTCATTCATTGGAGATGGCCGTATCCTTTCGTACAACATGGCTGTAGCCCTTTATTCATTGGAGATGGATGTAGCCTTTCGTACAACATGGTCGTAGCCTTTTATTCATTGGAGATGGCTGTAGCCTTTTGTACAATCATGGCCATAGCCCTTTATTTATTGGAGATGGCCGTAGCCTTTCGTACAACATGGTCGTAGCCCTGTATTCATTGGAGATGGCCGTAGCTTTCGTACAATCATGTCCGTAGCCCTTCATTTATTGGAGATGGACGTAGCCTTTCATACAACATGGCCGTAGCCTTTTATTCATTGGAGATGGCCGTATCCTTTCATACAATATGGCCGTAGCCCTTTATTCATTGGAGATGGTCGTAGCCTTTCATACAACATGGCCATAGCCCTAGTCCCTGTGATGTGCTATTTGTGCCGACCGGTGCGCTTAGCGCATCAGAATAGACATACAAGTGATTCCAGACATCTCCCTCGTCGCCTTATTAAAAACTTCTCCGGAAAAACCCAATTGGGACAAAACCCGGCGGAGGGAAAAAAAGTACGACTTAGGGGGTGTCTCTCAGAAGTGGAAGCACTTGAGGTGTGAGATATTCCAGTTGTTTTGGAGTATCTTCCCATCCATGGTCTCTAGTTTGAAAGCACCTTTGTTTGCTGCTGCGATGACTTTGTAGGGTCCATCCCAATTGGTTCCTAGTTTTCCTTCGTTGGGATCCTTCGATGCTAGTGTCTTGGCTTTTAGTACGTAATCACCCGTCTTGTGCGGGCGGATTTTCGTTCTCTTGTTGTAATACCTCTCGATCTGCTGTTTCTGCGCCACCAGCCTGATGTGGGCCATTTCTCTTCTTTCTTCGATCTCATCCAGGTCTTGTAGTCGGCTTGTATCGTTCTTGTCTCCGCTCATGTGTGAATATCTAAGACTTGGTTCGCCGACTTCGACTGGTATGACGGCGTCGGTTCCATAGACTAATGAGTAGGGGGTTTCTCCCGTGGAGTACTTGGGGGTGGTCCTGTGTGCCCACAGTACTTCCGGTAGTAGCTCAGGCCACAGTCCCTTGGCGTCCTCAAGCTTCTTCTTCAGAACATTTAATATGGTCTTGTTGGATGATTCCGCTTGGCCGTTGGCAGCTGGATGATATAGCGTTGAGAGTATCCTCTTGATGTGCCATTTGTCTAAAAAGTCGGTTGTTTTTTGCCCTACGAACCGCCGTCTGTTGTCACATGTTATTTCCTTGGGGATGCCGAAGCGGCAGATGATGTTTTTCCAGATGAAAGCTATGACTTCTTGTTTGCGGATTTGGGCGTAGGGGCCTGCTTCCACCTACTTAGAAAAATAATCAGTTAAAACTAACAAAAAGCATACCTTTCCTCGTATAGGAGGCAGCGGTCCGACTATATCCATTCCCCATTTAATAAGTGGCCATGGGGAGGTGACTGAGTGGAGAGGTTCCCCCGGCTGGTGTGTCACGGGAGCGAACTTTTGGCAATTCTCGCATCGTCGAACGTAGTCCGCTGCGTCTTTTTTCATTGTGGGCTAGTAATAATCGGCTCGTATCAAGCACCGCGCGAGTGCTCTATTTCCTGTATGGGCGCCACAATGACCTTCGTGGACTTCTTCCAGTAACGGAGCTATTTGGTTGGGTCCCAGGCATTTGGCCAGGGGTCCTCCAAAAGTTCTTTTGTAGAGGTCGTCGTTCATCAGGCAATGTCGGGCGGCTTGTGTGCGAAGCTTTCTAGCTTCTTTCTTGTCGTGCGATAGCTGCCCTTCCTGCAAGTATGAAAGGAACTGGTTTCGCCACTCCCATGTTAGGTGCAAAGAGAATACCTCGCTGCGATCGATGGCGGAATGCATGAGAGTGACGGTGCTTTCTTTGTTCAGATTTGTGGTCGGTGCGGCCAGCTTGGCCAATCCGTCAGCTTCGGCGTTATGTACCCTACATACCTGCTCGAAGCGACATTCGTCGAATTGGGCCATCAGTTTATAGACTTCGGCTTGATATTTCTGCAATCTCTGTTCCTTGATCTGGTAGGCTACAGCAACTTGATTAATCACAAGTTGTGAGTCGCAGTGCAGGACCAATCGGCGGGCCCCGTACCTAGCGGCTAGTTTTAAAATTGCAATAACGGCTTCATACTTTGCTTCGTTGTTAGTCATCTCGGGGCATTATATGGACTGGAAAATAACCTCGCTCGTGGGGACCTCGAGGACGAGTCTCAGTCCCGATCCCGAGGAGTTTGCGGCCCTGTCGGTGTAGTGTATCCAGGGGTCCATGTTAGGGGCCGTTTGCAAGGCCTCCTTCTCGGCCTCAGGCGACAGGCCGGCGCTGAAGTTGGCTATGAAGTCGGCGAGGACCTGCGAGTTTATGGCAGCCCTGGGGATATATGTGATATTGTTCTCGCTGAGCTCTATGGTCCATCTGGCGAGACGGCCCGACAGCTCGAGCTTATGCAGGATACTTCTTAAAGAGAAGGTGGTCACTACCCGGATGGGGTGGCATTGGTAGTAAGGTCTCAACTTCCGGGAAGCCGTGACCAAGGCCAGTTCCAGCTTCTTAAGGTGTGGGTACCGAGTTTCGGCGTCCACTAGAGTTTTGCTGATGTAATAGATTGGTGATTGCATACATTTTTTCTCGCGGACGAGCACTACGCTAACTTCCACCTCGGAGACGGCCAGATATACTAGTAGTGGCTCGTTTGGTTCTGCCCTTGCTAGCAGTGGCGGGGATGTTAGGTATGCTTTCAGTTCGTAGAGGGCCTTGACGCATTCATCGTTCCAGTGGAAACTGTTATCCTTCCTCAACACATTGAAGAACTTGTGGCATCTGTCCGATGATCGGGAGATGAAGCGGGAGAGGACGGCTATTCGGCCTGTCAACTTATGAACCTGTGTTTTGCTGGTAAGCGCTTCCGGTATTGAGGCGATCGCCTTGATCTGGACTGGGTTGACCTCGATCCCCATCTGTGATACGAGGAAACCGAGGAACTTCTCATATGCTATACCAAAAGCGCATATTTTGGGGTTCAACTTCATCCCGTGGCTATTTAGGATTTCGAAGGCCTCTCGCAGGTGATTGATATGGTCCTCAGTTTTCACCGATTTAACCAGCATCTCATCGATGTAGACCTCCATAGTCTTCCCGAGTTGTTTATTGAACATCTTCGTGACCAACCTCTGGTAAGTGGCTCCCGTGTTTTTCAACCCGAAGGGCATCACTCTGTAGCAGTAAGTACCCTGGTGGGTGATAAAGGTGGTTTTCTCCTGATCCTCATCTGCCATCAGAATTTGATTGTAGCCGGAATAGGCGTCCAAGAAGCTTAGGAGCTCATGCCCTGCTGTGGCGTCGTTCAGTTGGTCGATGTGGGGCAGGGGGAAGGAGTCCTTAGGGCAGGCCTTGTTTAGGTCAGTGAAGTCCATGCACATCCTCCACTTTCCCCTTTTCTTCTTAACCATAACCACGTTGTCAATCCATTGCAGGTACTTCGATTCCGTGACAGAACCGTTGGCCAGTAGTTTGTCTACCTCCTCACGGACCGCCTCGTTAATGGTGGCATTGAACTTTCTTCGGCCCTGTTTTACCGGTGGATGTAATGGGTCCACATTGAGCCGGTGTATGGCGATATTCGGAGAGATCCCTGGCATATCTGCATGGGAAAAAGCAAACATGTCTGTATGTTTAGTCAGAAATTCATGGTACTTACCTGGGTTTGCGAGCCCGTGGCCGATGTAGGCATTTCTTTCAGGGTCGTTCGGGTACAGCTAAACCGGTTCGAGCTTCTTGGCCGTAGCATTGCAAGCTTCTACAATGTCTGGATCTATGGCGTCGGCCGTCGGGTCTGCTTGAGTCCCCGACGTGGTTGATTGCTATGCTTCCGCGCTTGCCTTGCTCAGTTTTTTTGTGTGAGCGCAATCTTGGGTTATTTTATAGCACTTCTGCGCTGTTTGCGACTCCCCTTTGATGCTGAATATTCCCATGGGGAAGGGAATTTGATTACTTGTTATAGGCTTGATGGGACCGCTCGCATGGCGTATATCTATGGGCGTCTGATGATGACGTTGTAGGCCATCTCCTGGTTCATCACATGAAAGGTCGTTTCTAGGGTGACACCTCCCGCAAGGACAGATGCAGGGTCACCTCTCCTGACGTGCGCTCTACTGCATTGTTAAAACCGGTTAGATTTATGCACCTGGGAGTGATTCTGTCCTCGAGTCCCATCTGAGTGAGGACTCTTGGATGAATGATGCAGGCACCGCTCCCGTCATCGATCATGACTCTCCTGACATCGGTATCAACGATACGCAGGGTAATAACCAAAGCATCATAGTGAGGGAAAAACAAACTGTCAACGTTAGACTTATTGAAGGTAATACTTCCTTCGAGGTCATCATACCGTTCATGGGAGATAGTTCTCTTCAGTCTATTTGTGTTGGTGAGTTTGACGTGGTATACGGCGGCGTCATCCGCTTCCCCAATGATTATGTTTACCGTACGCATCGGGGAGGGCGGCTTTGGGGGTCCCCGGGAGTGCTCCCGTCCGCGGCCGAAATTAGCTTTCCCTTTGTCACTGAGTAGATCCTTCAGGTACCCCTGATTGAGCATTCTGACGACTTCCTATCGTAGGCCGATGCAGTTCTCAGTCTGGTGTCCTCGTTCCTAATGGAACCCGCACAGAACGTTGGATTTCCTCGTGGATGGGTCTGACTTCATCTTTTCGGGCCACTTCACCTTGGTGACGAGTTTCTCCAATGCGTACACCACTTCTGAGGGTGAAACACAAAAGTTATGTGATGGGAGTAAAGGGGGAGTACCTCGGTCGTTTCTGAGCGGGGCGACATGGCGTTGCACCACATCCGTGTGTTGTGGGGGCGGAAGTGAAGATCTTGCGTAGGGTTGATGTCGTTCTCTATTGGGGCGTAGTGGGAGTTCCTGGCGTCCCTCATGTTGTCGATCAATCCTGGCGTCCGGGTGTACGGCAGCTAGTCGCTGGGTTGGCCCGTTGAGATCCTCTTCGTCTGCCCGCACCTCGGCGCAGTAGGCGCTTATGGATCTCATCCCAGGTGGTGGGAGGGTACTTCATGAGCCGGCTCAGCAGTTTCTTGGTGGCTCGGGAGCCGTCCCTGTTGAGCCCGTTCTGGAAGGCTGCCACCGCCATTCCTTCCGAAACATTTGGCAGGCTCATTCTTACCCTGTTGAATCTGGCGAGGAAGTCCCTGAGGCCTTCGCCCGTGGTCTGTCGGACGGCGAATATGTCGTTCACCCTTGCTTCAGCTTTCTTGGCACCGGCATGTGCACTGACAGATTTATCAGCCATTTCCTCGAAGGTCGAGATCTCCTTGGAGGGTAGTTGTGAGTACCAGGTTAGCGCTCCTCCGGTCAGCGTTTCGCCAAGCTTCTTCAGCAGCACCGACGGTACCTGTTCTTTGGACAAGTCGTTACCTTTTACTGCAGTGACGTAGTGGATGAGATGGTCCTCGTGGTTGGTGGTCCCGTCGTACACCTTTAGGTGTGGGGGCATCTTGAAGGTTTTTGGGATGGTGTAGGGCGCTGCTTCTTCGGAGTAAGGTAGCTCCACGAACCTTCCTACGTCCCGCTTGGGTAGTAGTTTAGGCGCCCCGGGAATCTAATTGACCATGTCTTGGTGCTCTTTCATCTGGTCGTGAAGGGCCTGGTTTTCGCCCTACATTTCCTTCATTTTCCTCAGGATGGTAGCCAGCGTGTCATCGTGCGCTTGGATCTCGACGGGCCGGCTGTTGGTCCGTGTTTCTTCCTTTTCGTTTGTTGCAGTGGTATTCCTTGTAGCCGGAGCGGCATTCTCGTAGCCTTGTGGCAGTTTTTCCGCCAGGCTGCTTAGTGTGCTAGCTAGCCATTCCTCCAGTAGCCTTCTGACTGCTGGAGGTGCCTTTTTTGGATCAGAATCCCTTCACATGGGTGTGGGGGAGTGTAAGGCCCAGAAAATTTCGCTAAGTAATATAGGATTCTGTGGTGCCACGTAGGCTAATTATTATATTTTATGTGCTATGAACATGATGGACATAAATTAGACTTTATAAATATGAGTATGAGTCTTATGGTAAGTGATATGAGGTCCAAATGGAAGCCCAAGTGTAAGCCAAATGGGAAAATTTTCGAAATAGGCCAAAATTCCAAATGGATTCGCACAAGGCTCCACTTTAAACGACCATAGATAATTATGTATAAGGTTTTATGTGGTGAATAGCATATCAAATGAAAGACCTTTGAGTCTAGTTTCCAACGCTTCAAACCGTTCGTCATTTGGACATCCCTACACAAAGTTATGATCAAATTACCAAAGGCTGGAAAATGCGATCGTGTGTCAGGTCAAATCTGCGATCCGCATGTTCATTCTGCGGTCCGCATGTTCGTTCTGCGGTCCGCATTTTGACCGCAGATTGAACCAGTGTAGCTCATTTTTGGCTGCCGATTTTGTGGTGCATTTTGTGGCCCGCATGTCCATTCTGCGGTGCATTCTGCGATAGCAGAATTGACATCGCAGGGTTATTTGTTTTATTTTTATAACCCGACCCCATTTCAATATATAGGCTTTGGGGTTCATTTTGGGGTCATTTCTTACTGATTTTAGAGAGAGGTGAGAGTATTTTAGAGAGAGAAGGAGGAACCCAACATCTAAATCATCCAAATCTTGCATCAATCTTCAAGAATCAAGAACCCAATAGCAAGTTCTTCATTTAAGAGGTAAGATTCTATACCCTAGGGTTTAATTTCGAGTTTGGTGTATAAGATGAGTTATTGAGGTATGATTCTTGGGTTTATTAGTATTGTGTATACATACATGTACAACTTAGGTTTATGGGAAGATTGTTTAACTTAAATAACTAAAGATTGGGTTAGGGAATGAAGGAAGTCTTAAAAAGGGGATTCAAAATCAAGATGCTCAACTACTGTTTGATAAATTGTTCAAATGAGCTAGTTTCATGAATATCTTTCTAATATGTGTTTAAATTTGTTATGTTTCATAGTAGATTGGAATTGCTAGAGTTTTTGGAGTGTTGTAGTAACTTAAGGAAAGCTCAATCGAGGTATGTATGGCTAACTTTGATTCTTGTGAAATCGCCCTTATGTGTGCAATTCGTTTGGCATGTGTTAATTTGAGAGATTGTGTGTAATTTGTTGATTTTGTTGTTGGGTATCTAATTGATGTTAAACTACATGTGGTGTGGTATGAAATATGAATTGAAAGATAACAAGGGAATTGGAATTGGTGAAGAATTGTGAATAATGGTTATGATGGCCTATATGGCACCTTGTGGAAAAGAAACGAAACACTTGAAAATTGGTTTATTGTGGAAAGAGACGAAACACTTGAATTGTGGAAAATTGTTGAACATACTTGTGTGAATATTTTTTATTATGGAAATATTGTAACTTGGTTGTGATATTGGCTTGATAAGTAATTGAGAACATGAAACAATGTGCAAGTTGCTTATTTGAACTTGTTGAAATTGTGTGTAGTGCCTTATCTGCTGTTTGAAATTGTTGTGTTTTAAACCTGTAAGGCGGGGTCGTGTTGCGCGCCGCAACGTGAGGAAATAAGGTGTGGGTTGGGGTGATAAGGGTGGCCGAGGTAATAAGGGTGGTCAGGTGCAATAAGGATGGAAAGCGATCGAAATCGCTATTGAAAATTGATACAAAAATCAATAATGTGAAATTGTGAAAGGAGACAGCAGGAGAGTTTGCAACCTGTGGGGCACTGATTGCCCCTTTGTTTGACTACTTGTGCTTTACGTGATTGATTGGTTATTGTTAAATTGGTTGATTGTAGAAAGTGCTTTGTGTTGAGAATTATTTGAAATAAGGAAAATGTGGAAACATGGTTGGTTGGCTTAATTAATTGTTGATGTAATTTAATGGCTTGAGTTTACTTGGGACAAAGTTTGTCCATACATACCAGTACAATTTAAGTGTACTGACGTCCCTTTTGCCGGGGGCGCTACATTCGTGTCATGATTGTAGGTGGATCGGTAGCAGGCACTTCAGCTCATCGGCAGTAGTATCCTTCTCCTTCCACTGCCCGTTTTGGTGAGCCCCTTTCTTCCTCGGGGCCTTGTGTGGTTCTTGCCACTTCGGTTTAGATTTTCATTTTGGTTTTGTAAGGTATAGCCGGAGCCTTGTTACCGGCAAGTATTGTATTTCCCTTTTGTATCCTAGAGGCTCTGTAGACATGTAAACCTGTGGGACTCCAGTCTTATGTATATATTGTGTTATGTCGGGCGTTGTAAAAATTGAAATCTAGTTAATGAATCACTCGTATCGTTTTATTTGTTTAATGTGAAATCAATTATGATTAGTAATATATTTGGTTAATGAGAAACAGTCATCCCAGGGGTAACGCGTGGGAATGAAAGGCACCCAGGTCCGCTTGACTGGGGCAACCCGGTCAGGCGCCGGTCATGTTCCTCGATTTGGGGCGTGACAGGGAGGTTTCAACTTCAGGCGCGGTAGAGGGAGTAGCGTTGATGGCTATGCTTCCCCCAGCCTCATTCATTGCACTCAGGAGGTTTGTGGTAACTTCAGCCATAACCGTGGATCGTGAGTTACTTTTAGCCATCCTCGAAAAGTTTTTGTTTGATCGGATCTTCGTGAATGTATACTACGAGTTTGATTCTCGAAATCCCCACAGACGGCGACAAATTGTTTACTCAAAAGATGTTAAGTATTTTTGAACTAATCAATCAATATAAACGATGGGATAATCGAAATCAATGATAATATAAATCGAAGATCGATCATTGGGCTAATGTGGATGGGAGATTCGTATGTGGAGATAGTAAAATTTAATGTAGAATATAGAACAAGTGAGCAGTAGAAATATCGTAATAGAGAGAAGAACAATGTAGATATAGAGAGAGAGAGAGAGAGATGTCTTATTATTAAATTAAGATCCCCTAACAAATGTGGAAGACCCTCCCTTATATAGTGAGGAGGCCCTCTCGCCCAACTGTTACATTAACATTCGGATATTACAAATGTATTCGGAGTATAGGCCGGGGGGACTGGGGATGCCCTCCTAGATAGATCCGCCAACTTGATGTCTCAAAGGCGGGGCCGCGTCCTTCTTGTCGTGCGGCCATAAACGAAGACGTCCTCGGATGTTGCCGTCCCCATAAGGGGGCGTCCTCCTCATTCGTTTCATCGGGGCCGACCACGTGTACATGTAGCCGTGTCATATCATTTATCTGATTTATCCTTATACAACTTTGTTAATTTTTCGATATTAAATTTGAAATTATAACAATTATTTGATTGTCCTATTCTATATAAATAGAATAGATATTGTCTAAATTTTATTAAATAAAATCTCCATTAAATTAAAGGAACTTATATAGCCATCAAATAATTTTCGTAATGTATTTTTATTTACTGTATTATCCAATATTTAGTATAATTACGTTGTTAATAGAAATTATGCTACTTGTCATTATAACATTTCTATGCCTCTCCTATATATATATATATATATATATATATATATATATATATATATATATATATATATATATATATATATATATATATATATATATATATATGTATATATATATATATATATATATATATATATATATATATATATATATATATATATATATATATATATATATATATTATTTATATAAAGAGATTTTTCATATTTTATTTTAGAATAATTTTAAAACTCCAATTTAAAACTACTCCCCAATATGAATTAGTAATTCATTATTTAATTTAATTTAATTTTTTATTTTTAAATTATTTTAATACGCCAACTTGAAACTTCTTCCCGATTTGAATGAGTAGTTTTTCTTCTCCGTTTTTTGTTTTTGTTTTTTTGTTGGTAATTGTTTTTGCTTTTTATTTTAAAATAATTTAAAAACTTAAACTTGAAACTACTCCCATACTTTGAATGGGTAGTTATTTTTTATATATTTATTTTTTATTGTTTTGTTTTATAGTTAATTATAAGATATCCATATTTATTAATCCAAATAAAGTAATCAATTACTATATATATATATATATATAAATATATATATATATATATATATATATATATATGTACAAAAACATTTATAAGGAAATACTCTGCTCTGCAATAACAACCAATAACTCATAATATCTGTTATTTTATAATAATTTTAAAACTCCAATTTATAAATACTCCCCAATTTGAATTTGTAATTCATTATTTTTTATATTTCATTTTTATTTTAATATAATTTAAAAACTCAAACTTTAAACTACTCCCACGCAATTTGAAAGGGTAGTTAATTTTTTATATATTTATTTTTTATTTTTTAATTATATTTTTTAAAATATATCTATATTTATTAATCCAAATAAAGTAACTAATTAATATATATCGCAATTTTTTATTGTATTTTACAATTTTCGATTTTTATATGTATTTAAATTAAAAAATAAGTAACCAATCACTAATTATAAACTAAATAACTAATTAATAACCAATTATTCAATGTGACAATTTTTTAGGTTGCCACTTTGCTTAAGAAGAGGACTTTTTCCTCTTCTTTTAATAATATATAGATATGATGAAGTTTATACGCCGAAGCTCCACAATCAAGCGTATTATACTGGATATTTTCATGTTTTAGCTAAAATAATAACTATTTTTCAATGACTTTACAAATGTTAACTATTTTTTGATTACTAGTTAAAAGCTGACTGGGGGAAGGGGAAGGGGGGGTGCCTCCCTAGTAGGCTAGTTAACAAGGAGGAAAAAGTGGGAGTCACGAAACTCTTAATATAGTTGTATGGGGTCGAATCGGATGTAATGCAGGTCGAGCACGTATCCTTATACGGCCGTAGAGGCCGAACGATATCCTCTCTCACGTCCATACGATGAAAGGGGTACGCCCCCGACTATAGAGGCGTATCGGCAGACTTTCCTGTACAGACGCCCCGACTTCCCCTCCTCTATGCCGTTATTATAATCGTAGTAGTTCTGACATGATGTAATGTGTTGGCGAGGGGTCCTTCCATCTATATAAGGAAGGGTCTTCCTCATTTGTAAGGCATGTGTTATTATTCAATAATAATATAACTCTCTCTCTCTCTCTCTCTCTCTCTCTATCATTCTCTCTCTATTTCATCTCTCTGTTACTAACTAGTTTTAACACTTCATCAAGATCCTTTACAATTTTATAAGAACAACCTTTATACGAATCTAAAGATCTGTCTTTGGATATATTCCCATTGATTCTGATTTACCCTCTCATATATTCTTTGATTATTTTTAGCTCAAAAAGTAACCGATAATTTTTTAGTCAAACAATTTGGCGTCGTCAGTGGGGATTTCGAGAATCAAACTTGTAGTATACATCCACAAGATCTGATCATCAGAAAGAACCCAGAAATGGCCGAAAACAACACCCGATCCAAAGTTGTGATAGAAGTTACTACCAACCTCTTGGGTTCCATAAACGAGGTTGGTGGTAGTGCTGCCATCAACACAACCCCTGATATCAAACCCGAGGCGGAAGTCTTACCTTCCCCCCCTCGGGAATCTTGCAACCTTATAGGAGAATGACACCTCCACTTCAAGATAAGCACCCCCAACGGTCAGGAAACTACTGGAGGAATGGTTCACTAGCACCCTGAGCGGCTTAGTGGAAAAGCCACCACGGGGTTATGAAAATGCAGCACCAACAACAAGCAACACCACCACGGCAGATGAACGGGAAGGAATACGAACCAACAGCCAACCCGTCGAAATGCAAACATACGACGACATGTTGGCGTCCATTCTAAGGAAGATGGAAGAAATGGAAAGCGAAAATCAGGCCCTCCGTGACCAAATGAAGGAACACCAAGATATAGTTGACAAGATCCCCGGTACACCTAAACGGCTACCCAAACAAGATGTAGGAAGGTTTGTAGAACAACCCTACTCCGAAGAAGCCGCACCCTACACCATCCCGAAGACCTTCAAGATGCCTCCTACCTGAGGGTGTATGACAGAACCACCGATCCCGAGGATCGTCTCATCCACTATGTCAGCGATGTGAAAGGTAATGACTTGTCTAAAGAACGGGTACCATCAGTGCTGCTGAAGATGTTCGGCGAAATATTGACCGGGGGAGCCCTGACCTGGTATTCCCAACTAACCGCCAAAGCAATCTCAACCTTCGAAGAGATGGCGGATACGTTCATCACAGCACATGCCGACGCTAAAAAGGCGGAAGCAAGGGTAAACGATATCTTCGCCGTCTGACAAACCACGGGCGAAGGCCTCAGGGACTTTCTCACAAGGTTCAACAAGGTAAAAATGAGGCTACCGAACGTGTCAGAGGGCATGGCGGTAGCAGCTTTCCAGAACGGACTCAGCAGGGACGGCTCTAGAGCAACCAAGAAACTACTAAGCCGGCTCATGAAATATCCACTCACAACTTGGGATGAGATCCATAATGCCAACTGCGCCGAGGTACGAGCCGATGAAGAGGACCTCAATGAACTAACCCGACGACTGACAACCATACATCCAGACAGGAGAGATCAACGACACGAGGGATGCCGGGAACTCCCCCTCGCCCTAGTAAAGAGTGACACCAACCTTACATAAGGTCCCCCCTTCCGCCCTCTCGCCATGCGGACGCTCTGCAACGCCATCTTGCCCCACTCAAGAAATGAACGAGGTACGCCCCCTTTACTTTCTTCACATAACTTCTGTGTCTCTCCTTCAGAAATCGTGTACGCACTAGAGAAGCTCGGCACCAAGGTGCAATGGCCTCCGAAAATTAAATCAGACCCTGCCACAAGAAAGTCAAACGTCCTGTGTGAATTCCACCAAGAACAGGGGCACAGGACCAAAGACTGCATCGGCCTATGACAAGAAGTCGTCAAAATGTTAAACCAAAGGTACCTAAAGGAGTGCTCAGCGACAAAGGGAAAGCTAATTTTGCACGCGGACGAGAACATTCCCGTGGACCTCCAAAACCACCCTCTCCAACGTGCACAGTAAATATGATCGTCGGAGAGGGGAACGACGTCGCCATCAATCATGTCCAATTCTCCAACACGCACACACTGAAGAGGACTATATCCCACGAACAGTATAATGACCTCGAAGAAAGTATCACCTTCGATAAGACTGACGCTGACGGTTTGTCTTTCCCTCATTGTGATGCTTTAGTTATTACTTTACGTATCATCGATACAGATGTCGGGAGAGTCATGATCGATAATGGAAGCGA
This sequence comes from Nicotiana noctiflora, assembly GCA_032618575.1. Lineage (NCBI taxonomy): Eukaryota > Viridiplantae > Streptophyta > Magnoliopsida > Solanales > Solanaceae > Nicotiana > Nicotiana noctiflora. The sequence continues at coordinate 83,349 of JASVEL010008028.1, forward strand.
TGCCTACATCATCCATCCGAGAGTCCTCTCACATATGGGACTCGAAGACATGATAACCCCCCGCTGCATAACTCTAATTGGTTTTAACAATGCAGTGGAGTGCACCTCGGGAGAAGTGACCCTACCCGTCCTCGCGGGGGGAGTCACCCTGGAAAATACCTTCCATGTGATTAACTAAGAGACAGCCTACAACGTCATCATCGGGCGCTCGTGGATACATGCCATGCGAGCGGTCCGCTCGAGCTTGTATCAAGTGGTCAAATTACCTACCCCATGGGGCATATTCAATATTAAGGGAGAACCACGCACAGTGCAAGAGTGCTATAAAATAACACAAGACTGCGCCCACACCCAGCAATTGAATGGGGTAAGCGCAGAAGCATAGCAATCAGCCATGTCGGGGACCAAAGCGGACCCGACGACCAACACCATCAGAGACCCAGACATTGTGGGAGCCTGTAGAGCTACGGTCGAGGATCTCGACCCAGTTCAGCTAGATCGTGACGACCCCAAAAAGAAGGCATACATTGGCCACGGGCTCACCAACCCAAGTAAGTATCATGAATTTTTTACTAATCATGCTGACACGTTTGCTTTTTCCCATGCAGACATGCCAAGGATCTCGCCAGATATCGCCACCCACTGGCTCAACGTGGAACCACTACATCCACCGGTAAGGCAAATCAGGAGAAAGTTTAACGCCGCAATCAATGAGGCAGTCCGCGAAGAAGTAGACAAGTTGCTAGCTAACGGCTCCATTAGGGAGTCGAAATACCCACAATGGGTCGCCAACGTAGTGATGGTCAAAAAGAAAAACGGGAAATGGAGGATGTGCATGGACTTTACCGACCTAAACAAGGCATGTCATAAGGATTCCTTCCCCCTACCTCACATCGATCAACTGATCGACACCACCGCCGGACATAAATTACTAAGTTTCTTGGACGCATACTCTGGCTGTAACCAAATCCTGATGGCCGAGGAAGATCAGAAGAAAACCACGTTCATCACACACCAGGGTACCTACTGTTACAGAGTGATGCCCTTCGGGCTCAAGAACGTAGGGGCTACTTACCAAATACTGGTCACTAAGATGTTCAAGTAACAACTTGGGAAAATCAGGGAGGTTTACATCGACGACATGCTAGTGAAGTCGGCAGGGAAGGAGGATCACATCGACCACTTGTAAAAGGACTTCGAGATACTGAACAAATACAGAATGAAGCTGAATCACGAGAAATGTGCCTTCGGCGTAGCGTCAGGAAAGTTACTTGGCTTTCTCGTATCTCAAAGGGGGATTGAAGTCAACCCTGATAAGATCAAGGCAATCGCCTCAATACCCAAAACACTCAGCAGCAAGAAACAGGTTCAGAAGTTAACAGGCCGAATAGCCGCCCTCTCCCGCTTCATCTCCCGATCGTCAGATAGATGTCCCAAATTCTTCAGTGTGTTGAGAAAGGACAACGGATTCCACTAGAATGACGAATGCGTCAAATCCCTACAAGAACTAAAGGCATATCTGTCGCCGCCACCATTGTTGTCAAAAGCAAAGCCAGGTGAGCCTCTACTGACATATCTAGCCGCCATTGTTGTCAAAAGCAAAGCCAGGTGAGCCTCTACTGACATATCTAGCCGCCATTGTTGTCAAAAGCAAAGCCAGGTGAGCCTCTACTGACATATCTAGCCGTATCAAAGGATGCGGTCAGCGCGGTACTGGTACGTGAAGAAAACGGTACGCAATCACCTATCTATTACATTAGCAAAACCCTAGTGGACGTCAAAACTCGATACCCGCACCTCGAGATATTGGCTTTGGCACTGGTCACGGCTTCCAGAAAGTTGAGACCCTACTTCACGTGCCACCCCATCAGAGTAGTGACCACTTCCCCTTTGAGGAACATCCTGCACAAGCCCGAACTATCGGGCCGTCTTGCTAGATAGGCCATATAACTCAGCGAGCATGACATAACTTATATCCCCAATACCTCCATCAAGTCACAAGTCCTCGCCAAATTCATGGCTGCCTTCAGTGTCAAATTCTCACCAGAGGCAAAGAAAGAAGCCCTGCAAGCCGCTTCAAACACTGACCCCTGGATTCTCCACACCGATGGGGCCGCAAATGCCTCAGGATTGGGACTGGGACTCGTCTTCGAAGTTCCCACGGGCGAAGTCATTCGCCAGTCTATACAATTTCCTGAGATAACTAATAATGAGGCAGAATATGAAGCTGCTATTGCAGGTATAAAATTAGCCATTAGGTACGGAGCTCGCCGATTGGTCCTACATTACAACTCACAACTTGTGGTAAATAAGTCACCGGGACTTATCAGGTCAAGGAGCAGAGACTGCACAAATACCGAACAGAGATCTGCAACTTAATGGCCTATCTCGACGAATGACATTTCGAACAAGTTCGTAGGGTGCACAACGCCGAAGTAGATGGACTGGCTAAACTGGCTGCGTCTGCACCAACCTGAATAAAGAAAGCACCATCACCCTCCGTCACTCAGCGATCGACCACACCGAGGTACTCTCCCTGCATCTGACTTAGGACTGGCGCAATCAATTTGTATCATATTTGCAAGGTGGAAACCTACCACATGACAAAAAAGAAGCAAGAAAGCTTCGCACACAGGCAGCGAGGTACTGTTTGGTAAATAACGACCTCTACAAAAGGACTTTTGGAGGACCCCTGGCTAAGTGCCTAGGCCCCAACCAGACGACGCCAGTGTTAGAGGAAGTCCACGAAGGTCATTGCGGCGCTCATACGGGCAACCGAGCACTCGTGCGATGTCTAATACGGGTTGGGTACTACTGGCCCACCATGAAAAAGGACGCATCGGAATATGTTCACCAATGCAAAAAATGTCAAAAGTTTGCCCCTCTGATACATCAGCCGGGGGAACCCCTACACTCGGTCATGTCACCATGGACCTTCATGAAATGGGGAATGGACATCGTTGGACCACTACCCGTCAGACGAGGGAAGGTACGCTTCTTATTAGTTTTAACTGACTATTTCTCCAAGTGGGTGGAAGCAAGTGCCTACGCCCAGATCTACGAGCAAGAGGTCATCGCCTTCATCTGGAAGAACACCATATATCGATTCAGCATCCCCAAAGAAATAACCCGTGACAATGGACGACGACTCATAGGACAAAAAACAACCGACTTCTTCGACAAATGGTGCATCAAAATAATACTTTCAACACCATATCATCCAGCCGCCAATGGCCAGGTAGAGTCATCCAACAAAACCATACTAAACATTTTGAAGATAAAACTTGAAGACGCTAAAGGATTGTGGCCCGAGCTACTGCCAGAAGTACTATGGGCACACGGGACTACCCCCAAATCCTTCACAAGAGAAACTCCTTACACATTAGTCTACGGGACTGATGCCGTCATACCGGTCGAAGTCGGCAAACCAAGCCTAAGTTACTCACACACAAGCAGAGAAGAGAACGACACAAACCGATTACAAGATCTAGATGAAGCCGAAGAAATAAGGGAAATGGCCCATATCAGGCAAGTGGCCCAAATACAGCAGATCGAGAGATACTACAACAAGAGAGCGAACATCTGGCCACTCAAAATAGGCGACTATGTGTTAAGGGCCAAGACGTTGGCATCTAGAGACCCTAACGAAGGAAAGTTGGGTACCAATTGGGACGGACCCTACAAAATCACCACAGCAGCAGACAAAGGTTCCTTCAAGTTAGAAACCATAAACGGGAAGACGCTCCAAAACAACTGGAACATCTCCCACCTCAAACATTTCCATTTTTAAAGAGTATCTCCCAAGTCGTACTCTTTTCCATCATCCGAGTTTTGTCCCAATTGGGTTTTCTCGGAGAGGTTTTTAATAAGGCGACAAAGGAGATGCTCAGAAATGTTTAGAAGTTTAAATCTGACACACCAAGCGTACTGGCAATCGGTACGAATGGTGTATCACAGGGACTAGGGCTACGACCATCTCCAATGTATGAAATGCTACGGCCATCTCCAATGTATGAAAGGCTACGACCCTCTCCAATATATGAAAGGCCACGGCCATCTCCAATGTATGAATGGCTACGGCCATCTCCAATATATGAAAGGCTACAACCATCTCTAATGTATGAAAGGCTACGTCCATCTCCAATATATGAAAGGCTGCGACTATCTCCAATGTATGAAAGGCTACAGCCAACTCTAATGTATGAAAGGCTACGGCCATCTCCAATATATGCAAGGCCACGGCCATCTCCAATGTATGAAAGGCTACAACCATGTCCAATGTATAAAAGGCTACGGCCATCTCCAATGTATGTAAGGCTATGACCATCTCCAATACATGAAAGGCCCTGACGGTATAAGGAAAGACTACGGTCGCCTCCGATATACTAAAGGCTAAGGCCCTAACAACGTAAGGAAAGACCACGGTCATCCTCGACAAAAATAACGCTATGGCCACCCATAAAAGAAAAAGGCTAAGGCCCTAACAATGTAAGGAAAGACCACGGTCATCCTTGACAAAAATAAGGCTACGGCCACCCATAAAAGCAAAAGGTTAAGGCCCTGATGGCGTAAGGAGAGACTACGGTCGCCTCCACTAAACGCAAAGGCATAAGGCCCTGACTGCGTAAGGAGAGACTACGGTCACCTTCAACATAAGCATAAAGGGTTAAGGCCCTAACAACTTATAAAAAGACTACGATAAATAAAAGGCCACGCCACGCACAGCATAGAAGTTGCAAAAGAAGACATAAACGCACAAGCAGTTCCTATGGAATCATCATAAGTCATCTTAATAAATTGCAAGTTTACAAAATGGTCCCTATTACAAAAAAGAGAAACAAATCCTATCTAACCGCCATGGCCCCCATCACCTTCCTCCGCACCGGCCACACCATCATCGCGGTCCCCATCATCTTCGTCCCGAAATAGCCTATCAATCCAAGACCCGGTGCCCAACTGGTCCACCTCGGCAAAGGAACCATCCGTTTGGTCCGGAGAGTCGGGGTCATATTCATAAGCCTTACGTGACCCCCTGACGAGGCGACGCTGAGCTTTGACCTCCACCTCGGTGGCTCTACCGGCGGCCAACAGCTCCTCAAATACAGTCTATCTCACCTCAGTGTATACAAGCATGTCGTCAGCCTCACCAGACGTATCGCAAGCTGGAGCAATAGTCTTCGCCTGCTGAGAGGCAACCACCTCAGCCGTTGCGGTCCTGAGCTCCGAGGTAAGGGCATCAACCCAGGCACGCAACTCCTCTGCCTCCGCCATTGCCACACGGCTCAGATCCAACTCTCCCTCCCGCTGCTGGAGAAGACTCTCCAATTTGGTGTTTCGGGCCACAGCGGCCATTAAGTCGGTGTACGCCCTCTCTAGTTGGGTCGTGCACTCCCGCAGCTTATCTTCCGCCAGCTTCAAACCCTCACGAAATACTTGAAACTGAGGATCTTGGGTGTAGATGTCCACCAGCATCTAGTGCTTATTCCGGGCCTCCCGATACTTCTTCGACACTTTTCTGAGGGCGGCATTTTTCTTTCACTCCCTCCGACCCCGTTCCACCTCCAAGATGAGGGTCTGTGAAAAAGGTAAAGAAAAGATATAATTCAAAACAACATAATACCTCAGGGCTCATAAGATAACTATGAAAAGAAATGACCAAGTCATACCTGTAAGGCAGCGCCGACGACTCGACAAGACAGATCTCTGTCGCTCGCGGCCTTCAAAGATTCTGCTTCGGCAGCCCCACATAGCAAGGACATGTCCGTCGCAGCTTGCTCGATTTCCAGTAGCAAATTGTATCCTGTAGGGATCATGAGCTGACGGGTGGGACCTATCATCGTCATATCCACCCGAGCGTAGTCTGATCAAAGGCTAAAAACTCGTGTTTTAGTAGTTGTAACAACACTTTAATTACTACATTTTACAAATATTCGAGCTTAAATGATTATGAATTATACTAAATTCATGATTTATGCTTTGCAAGAAGAGTTTCCAACTTAAGAATTAATTCGGGATGAATTTGAGGCTTTGAAGTCTAAGTAAAAGCTAAATAAATCAAGTTGGAATCAAGTTGAGTAAAATGGGCATAACTTTCTGCTCAAAACTCCGTTTGGGCTCCATAATATATTGATGGATAGAAATTTAAAAGGGCTACAACTTTCATTTTTTGAGTTTTTCCGAATTCCCAGTTGCGCGAAGTCCCTGCGCGAAGTCATCACTTCGCGCAGCACTTCGCGAACCTTAAGAAGAATGCTCAAATGTTGTGCGCGAAGTGACCACTTAGCGCACCACTTAGCGCAGAATAGTTCGGTTAAAATGATTTTTCTAAGGTTGAAAATGGAAAGACACACAATTCCACTCAAAGTTAATTAATGCAATCTTATATCATGGAGAAGATCAGATTTTTAGCATTATTGGAGAGAGTGGGAAATATACTATTCATCTTAGAGAGAAGATTTTGAGGGAGTAAGAAGGAGGAACTTCATCTTGGAGCTAAAAAGGGAGAAGAAGAACAACATCTTGGAGCAAGGATTTAAAGAGTTCTTCTAAACTTTCTTCTAGTTCTTTGTTTATATTGTGTTTAAGACTTTCATTTTTGATTTTTAGTATGAACATGAGTAGCTAAACTCTCTAGTATTCTAGGGTCATGGATGTTAGTTGATCTTGTTATTTGAAGCTTAGAGTGATTTTATTGAAGTTATTGATATGGGTTGTTTATTTGATTTTGATCTTAATTATTTTACCGCGTAGCTAACAGTGAAATATTATCTACGAACTTTGAATTAAACTTGACAAAGGAAATTCTTGGTTGCATATAAAATCAAATAGAACAAGTTTTGAATCCCGGGCATCGGGTGAAGGATTTGCAATTAAGATAGACATATACTTAATTGCCTTGTTTGGTTGAAGAATAAGAGTTTGAAATGCATTCTTGTTAATATTAATATCATAGAAATATAGATATTGATTTAACTTGGATAGATTCATAAGAACTCGAAAGATTCTTATGAATATTATTAACCTTATAATCAATAACCCGGATAATTCAATAAATCGATTCTAAGTAGAAAAGTAGCATTATCTCTAGCAAGTCCATGACCCTGGAATATATTTATCCAAATTGTTATAATCATAAATTATAATTGGTGTAGTAATTTTGCCTTGAATTATTGTCTTATTATTAAGAAGTTTTAGATACATCTTGTGATAGTCTAGCTTGAATTGATAACTAATTTAGTCTAAACCAGTCAATAAGTTAATCATAATTCCTCGTGGGAACGATACTCTACTTACTACTATATTACTTGTCGATCGCGTACACTTGCGTGAGTGTTTTGGTGGCAACAGGTTTTTGGCGCCGTTGCCGGGGAATTAGAAATTAACTAGTCGTCTAGTTTAGACTTTTATTATTATCTTTACAAGTTTATTTTCTTTTCTTTTTGTAAATATGTTATTTTTAATAACCATTTGATTTTTCTCTTAGTATGTTCCTAGTCCTCTTAGGATGACATCTGGGGATGAAATATACAGAGGTAAGGTTAACGATGAAGACGCTTGGTTGATCAAAGATTTTTATGGCCCATATTTTTGGGCTAGTCATGGCCTCACCTCTTGGACATCTGAATTTGAATATGGGAGTAAAGGTTGGTATTGGGATGGATATTCTCGTTTAGTGGATTATGCGGAACGACGTTGTTTACTAACAACGGTGATGAAATATTGGTCTAAGGAGAGAGATGAGCTTGCACAAAAAAGTGATAATTTTAGCTTGGTTGTGCATAACTTGGATTTAGTTTTGAGTGCAAAGGTTGATGCGTGTAATGCCCAACAATTTAATGATGAGTTGTATGAAGCTGAAAAAAATATTCTAGACCAAATAGAGGAGCTAAAACGAGAATACCAATTATTAGATCATATTTTTCTTGAGGATGTAAATGGTAAGAAGAGTGCTCTAGAGTCATGTGAGGAAGTAGATAACATTACTTTAGGAGAATTAAATGTGTGTATATATGAGGATGTAAATAGTAGTAAAATTCATGAGTTTGGGAGCATTAGACCTCATTCCAATCATTTTTCCACATTGTGTTTAGATAGTAAGATAGTAATCGAGCCATCTGAGACTATGGGAAAGTCAAAGAGTGAGGATGAAAGTGCCTATATTCTTGAATTTGTTGTGCCAAGAAGAAAAAATTACATTCCTCATCCAAAGGCCAAGAAGTACCGAGTGAAAAATTTATTACTTGGCCTTGTTATCTTTGTAGCCCCACCAAAGGAGCATAGCGACATACTTGATGCCTTGTTAGGGGTACAATTCATAAGTTCAAGGTGGAAGCAAAAACGTGGTTCACAATGTATATTGTGTATGTAGGATTTGTATAGATGCCTATGTAGTATATTTTGTATAATAATTTTAAAATTTGTAAAATAGACTAATTTCTTTTTATGTTTATTGTTTATATTTTCAGCTTTGTTTGTGAATTTTTATTTTATGTACAATTGTAGAAATTATCTCTAATGTTGGGTAGACCGATAAACATTATATCATTCTAATTGAAGAACTGGGTAGTCTGAATCCCTGTTATACATACTAAGTGTCAACATGATAATAACATAAGTGTGAGGTATTTACTCCACCTGCTCTTAAAGTGATTTTTTTTATCTAATATATCATGTTGTGCAGATATAATGTCTAGCCGCCCAAGTAAAAGATCAAATGTTGGCCTATCTGAGGTTGCATCTACTAGCCGAGGATGATGAGGATGTGAATCTATTCCCTCGGAATACGAGGAATATTTGTGCACCTTTGAAGAAGAAGATGCTTAGGCCAATGGCCTCAGTGAGTCTCTTTTCTGATTTATTTTGATCTTTTGCATTAGGGACAATGCAAGTTTTTAAGTGTGGGGTGGCATTTATTTTTGTTTTGATTAATTATAGTGTTTGTAGATAGTAAGTGTTCTTAATTTCTTTTTAGATCTCTACTGGATTTTCTTGATGAAAAATGAGGTCAAAATTTGAAAAAAAAACGAAAAATTAGATTTTTTTATATTTATTTTGCTTTTCAGTTTAGTGTATGCTAGTTTTGGTTTAAATTAAATAATTCCCCTTGGTTTTTATTTATGCCATGGTTCTTTTCCAAGGGTGTATTTGAACCGGGTATAGTATAAATTTTTCTACTTCAATTGAATAAAAAGTTCCTCATTCACAGAGTCAGTCTCCTCAAATGCACATGCTCTAGAAGTGATATATGCCTTATTTGTGATGTTCAACCTCAGTTCTTGATTCTAAAATAAGTGCCTTAAATTGTGTATTTATGACTATACTTAACTGCTTTGACTAGAGAGTCGAGAAAGATCCAAGCTTGAGTGAATTATGTGTCAGTGTGTGAGTAAGGATTGCTGAAATATTCTGTGTATAATAGTTGATGTCTAGAACTTGCCTCCATATGTTTTGCAAAGCGAAATAGTAGCATTATTCAGTTTAGGAGATGAAATAGGCATTTCTTTGTTGAACTAGTTTGATAATCATATCCATCTTATTGTATATATCCTAGTCAAATCTTTTGAACCGTTAATCCTATTTCTTTGGCACCCACGCTATAAACCTTACCACTCTATGTAAATATATCAGTTATTTGAACCTCTTTCTCATGAGCAATAAATGTTGTTTTAATGTCGAAGAAATTGGTTGGTTAAAAAAAATGAAGAATAATTCATATATGTATATATATAGGGGATGAATTTTCAGTAGTAACATTCCCTAGTTTAAGTTGCTTAAAGAGAATGAGATTTGTTGTTAGTATGTAAAAATCTCAAAAAGGTTAGAGATGGTTTAATATAGGAGTGATGCTTGAAATGATGAAAGATGTTGTATGTATGGAAGTGTTCAAGGAGGTGTAGTTAATACATTCTATATTTTTCACACCCTTCTTTCTAGCCTACACTACAACCAATTAAAGTCCTACTTGATCCTTGACTGAATAAGTTCAATTAGTAGAGTATTACACTAGGGGCAAGCATATGGTATGTCATCTGTTGCACATGAATTTCAATTCTGAGAGTGAGTTAATTCTTCCTATTTTGAGTTCCTGAATATTTTTTATTGTTATTTTGAGAGGAACTAGTCTATACTATTTGTAGGAGGGCACATGATTTGTAAAGGAAAGGAGAATTTTTGACCTTTGTGTTAGAGAAAGTAAGCAAGTTATGAAAATGCGTGGCACTTGTGAGTCATGTCTTAAGGTTGAATTATTATGAATTGGTACCTAAGTGTCAACATGTGTTATTACAAGAAATTGTTTGTCAAAAAGATCATCCTTATGTGAAGTGTATGTTAATTGCTCGAGGACGAGCAATGGTTTAAGTGAGGGGTGTTGATCAAAGGCTAAAAACTCGTGTTTTAGTCGTTGTAACAACACTTTAATTACTACATTTTACAAATATTTGAGCTTAAATGATTATGAATTATACTAAATTCATGATTTATGCTTTGCAGGAAGAATTTCCAACTAAAGAATTAATTCGGGATGAATTTGAGGCTTTGAAGTCTAAGTAAAAGCTAAATAAATCAAGTTGGAATCAAGTTGAGTACAATTGGCATAACTTTCTGCTCAAAACTCCGTTTGGGCTCCATAATATATTGATGGATAGATATTTAAAAGGGCTACAACTTTTATATTTTGAGTTTTTCCGAATTCCCAGTTGCGCGAAGTCCCTGCGCGAAGTCATCACTTCGCGCAGCACTTCGCGAACCTTAAGCAGAATGCTCAAATGTTGTGCGCGAAGTCGTGCGCGAAGTGACCACTTAGCGCACCACTTAGCGCAGAATAGTTCGGTTAAAATGATTTTTCTAAGGTTGAAAATGGAAAGACACACAATTCCACTCAAAGTTAATTAATGCAATCTTATATCATGGAGAAGATCAGATTTTTAGCATTATTGGAGAGAGTGGGAAATATACTATTCATCTTAAAGAGAAGATTTTGAGGGAGTAAGAAGGAGGAACTTCATCTTGGAGCTAAAAAAGGAGAAGAAGAACAACATCTTGGAGCAAGGATTTAAAGAGTTCTTCTAAACTTTCTTCTAGTTCTTTGTTTATATTGTGTTTAAGACTTTCATTTTTGATTTTTAGTATGAACATGAGTAGCTAAACTCTCTAGTATTCTAGGGTCATGGATGTTAGTTGATCTTGTTATTTGAAGCTTAGATTGATTTTATTGAAGTTATTGATATGCGTTGTTTATTTGATTTTGATCTTAATTATTTTACTGCGTAGCTAATAGTGAAATATTATCTACGAACTTTGAATTAAACTTGACAAAGGAAATTCTTGGTTGCATATAAAATCAAATAGAACAAGTTTTGAATCCCGGGCATCGGGTGAAGGATTTGCAATTAAGATAGACATATACTTAATTGCCCTGTTTGGTGGAAGAATAAAAGTTTGAAATGCATTCTTGTTAATATTAATATCATAGAAATATAGATATTGATTTAACTTGGATAGATTCATAAGAACTCGAAAGATTCTTATGAATATTATGAACCTTATAATCAATAACCCGGATAATTCAATAAATCGATTCTAAGTAGAAAAGTAGCATTATCTCTAGCAAGTTCATGACCCTGGAATATATTTATCCAAATTGTTATAATCATAAATTATAATTGGTGTAGTAATTTTGCGTTGAATTATTGTCTTATTATTAAGAAGTTTTAGATACATCTTGTGATAGTCTATCTTGAATTGATAACTTATTTAGTCTAAATCAGTCAATAAGTTAATCATAATTCCTCGTGGGAACGATACTCTACTTACTACTATATTACTTGTCGATCGCGTACACTTGCGTGAGTGTTTTGGTCGCAACATAGTCCTGCTACGGCACATCCACGGAAGCAGGAGCCTATCCGGAAGCATCCCCCTCCTCGTCTATAACCTCGCCGGCGATAGCTGGCGCGCTGTCATCCTCAAAATGCGGGGAAGTGGTACTTCCCGCAACCTCCCTCAAGAGGGTTTCCCTCTCTAATCGGATGGCGTCGCCCATAAAAACCGGTCTCGACTCGGGGCGGCGAGTAATCGCCTTCCTCTGTTCCATGAACACCCTATTTCCAAGGAGTAGTCGTCACCTCTTTCGCTTCAACGACTCGTCGTCCACTGAAGCGCCCTCTCCGACAGGAAGAGGTGAAGGCAAAGAGCACTCTGGCAGCCGGTTCATCCATTGGCTCAAATACGGGACAAAAAGTCCCAGGAATGTCCGCAAAGACCGGCTCCTAAATTGCGGCTTCACCCTCTAAATGAGCGACGTCGACAACATCATCACCAGATGCTCCCACATCTGCTCAATCACCCTTAGGATGAACGGCCTCAGGGGTGCTTTCTCACACGTGAAGCACATGTTCGGACTCCATTGACGAGGAATAGGCAGCACGACGTCTCCTTCTCCGCGGTGCACTCTGAGCTGCCAACACAGTTATAAGAGTGTATCAGAAAACATGATGTCTAAATAGGATATGAGATCACCAAATCCGGAACCACTACAATACTTAGGAGACCATATTTTGTGGTAAAGGCAGCCCACGTCCTGCATTCCTCTGCGATGAGGATCAACCGTACCACCCAAGTTTTTATGTCCGGTACGGACTGGGGTGTACGCACCCTTGCTTCATACATAAAACACAATGAGACGATAAAACACCGAACATGCGTAAAGAAAGTAAACATAAGGGATAACACTTACGCTCGGCATTCCATGCCTCAGGGAATCCAGTTGGGTCCAACACCAAATTCGAGGTCCGGACGAAGAAGTACTTCAGCCAGAACTGACGATTGGGTTTGTCGTCCGTCTCGACGACCAGGCCCTTCGTCCCTCGATTCTTCAGTTAGAGCATCGTCCCTCTCATGAATCCGGGACTGAATAGCTGCAGCATATGATACACCATGACATCTAAGTTGGCCCCCTCAGCATACGTCGTCAGAATACGGCATATTTTCCATATGTAAGGGGTAAGCTGAGCCGTACATATGTTGTAGAACCGGCACAACTCTTCCGCCAATGGATAAATGGGGAGGCTACACCTCATTATGAAGGGGTACTCGTAGAAGGCACAGAACCTAGGCCTATGTACGTTGGCGAGGTCCCCTCCAGCCGTTTGCATAACAGCCGCCTCCGGAATCTGAAAAAATGCTCGGAGTTCATTTAGGAGGGGTTCGGTAAAAGTGGACCTCTCCTATGTAGGAGTAGCCCCCTTTGTTGGGAAATCCCTCCAAACGTATAGTTCGCGAGGAAGCATATTATCCACAGAAAGGGGGACGAGTGGTTTGCGAGGCTTCTTGCCACCACCCGATGGCCGGGAAACCCTGGAAGTAGCTTCATCTTCGTCTGTCCCACGACGACGACCACCCTTAGCCATGTTTGAGAAAACTCTATATCCAAGGTATAACAGCAAAACATGAGGTCAATGCAAAAAGTTGTATTTCTATCAAGAAAAAATGAAAGACAAGAGTATAAAGAACCTTTTGATGATCCAAAGAATGGAATGTCTTAAAATCTCTCGCTATCTATAACAAGCCAGTACACGGGATTCGAAGAGGTTTGCACCAGAAAAGAGGCGGGAAACCGAAACGTCAAATCGCCTTTCTGGTCTGCCTCGGGAGCAACCGCAATCATGACGCATGCCGTCAGCAAATGACGGTTCAGAAGAACGTGTCGCGTGTGTATTTGCGGATAGACCCGGTGCGGGTCGACTTTATCCACCCATTGCAGATATATACCGAATACATCTCCAATAGGCGGAGTGACTAACTGTATAGGGTCGAATCGAATGTAATGCGGGTCGAGCACGTATCCTTATACGGCCGTAGACGTCGAACGATATCCTCTCTCACGTCCATACGACGAAAGGGGTATGCCCCCGACCATATAGGCTTATCGGCAAACTTGCCCGTACAGATGCCCCGACTTCTCCTCCCCTATGATGTTATTATAATAGTAGTAGTTCTGACATGATGTAATGTGTTGGCGAGGGGACCTTCCATCTATATAAGGAAAGGTTTCCATCATTTGTAAGACATGTATTATTATTCAATAATAATACAACTCTCTCTATCTATCTATCATTCTCTCTATATTTCATATCTCTGTTACTAACTAGCTTTAACACTTCATCAAGATCCTTTACAATTTTATAATAACAGCATTTATACGAATCTAAAGATCTATCTTTGGGTATATTACCATTGATTCCGATTTACCCTCTCATATATTCTTTGATTGTTTTTAGCTCAAAAAGTAATCGATAATTTTTGAGTCAAACAATAGTCCTGATGCATAACAATTATCTGGTCTAACGACTTTTTGAGGGGTTTAATCAAAAGAAAAAACATAAGGGTATTGTTGGAAGTCGTATTCGAACCTTTGTCATCCACCAAACGAGTAGCACTAAAGTGCAGATATGAGCAGTGCCCCAGCCCAACGTTAAGTAATTAAAACATAGTATATACTTTTCATAATTTTATCCGAGGTTACCTTGTGCCGGTAATTCCTCTAATCCATGGCAGTGTAAAACAAGCTAGAAAAAAGTGCTGTTAGCCTAAAAAATACTTTTACCTATAAAATATTTTTTTTAAATTGATCGAACAAGCTATAACCCGATTACTAATTTTTTTTAATCTGCCCGAACACTAATGTTAACAAAAATATATGGTGTATAACGAGGTGTTACAATAAATTATCATTATTTAAAATAAAGAAATAAATAAAATAATAGAATCCAATGCACGTGTTATTATTGGAGGATGGGACCAACTGGTCTCGTGATAAAAGGAAAATAAGCAGTGCATGCATGTGGAGTGTGTCATTGTAACGATAACTATGAAGTTTCGAGGCATTTTCAATAGTTTAATACATGATGTTCCAAAAAACTTGACGTAATTATTAAATTTGTTATTGTATGATTAGGAAGTTACGGATTTGTATCGTGAAAACAGTATCACGATGTAAGATAAGAATGCATACAATAGATTTTTATCGTCCGACTCTTTTGCGAACCCTGTACATAGCGTAGGGGCGGCCCAACAATGTTGGTGGCCTTAGGGCTGGGCATATATCGGTAAAACTGCTAACTCGAATTGTTAATTATTTATTGGATTATCGGTATCATGTTATTGGGTTAACAGTTCGGTAATTTTTAACTAATTGGGTTATCGGTTCAGGTCTCGGTTTGCCAGTTTTGTTAATGGGTTAATCGATAACCCAATAAATATTAATAAAATAACGACTTTACCCTTAAGTGTATACATATGCTGGGGCTTCGGTTCATACTCTCCTATTCTTTCTCAGTCGCACTCTTCAGTTGCTTCATCTTAATTCTTCATAGACCTTACTATTACTCATAGCGTAAGTCTTCAGATTTAATTTCTTTAACAAAATTCAACTTCACATAGGTATTTTTGATTGTTAATAATTTTTTATTGTTTCTTAATTTTATGAGCTCACGTTGTACAACCTAAACCCATTACAAAATTCTCTTTGCACTTATCAATTCTCAATCGACAATCTTCGTCAGTTTCGAGTATATTTTTTAACATTATTCTTCTATACAGTATGCATTGCTTTGACAACAACCCAATATTTTCTTTCCTTCTAGGAGTTTTTCATTTCTGTGTTAGTATTGCACATGTACAGATCAAGGTTTTGCTCTATGGTTTCTTTTTTCATGCTAGGCATTTGACAAATAACATTCAATTTATCTTGGATTGTTAGTGTTATATGTTTGGACTTGTTAATATTAATATGAAATTGCAACTACTTTATATTATTATTAATGCATTTGGACAACTATTTTTAAAGAATTATTACTATTTTAGTTGTGGCTATGGGACATAATGTAGAAACGGGTAGTATACTATATGTGAATTCTTCTCTTTTTTGCTTAACTTCAATGAATTGTCTTCTCTTTTTTGCTTAACTTCAATGAATTGTCTTCTCTTTTTTGCTTAGCTCTAGATTGAGTTATCTTATCGGGTAAACCGATAACCGAACCAATAAATGATCATAACCGATTAACCGATAACCGATAACCTGTATTTTATAGGTTCGATTATCGATTTATCAAATTTGTAAACAGATAATATTCATAACTAAATCGAACCGACCGATGCCCACCCCCAGATAATCGGTAAATTAAACTATAATTAGGCCGTAAAGAACCATATTTTGTATAGCTTTTACGGTAAAAAGTGATAACAAAATGCTCTGATTAGTGCTTTTCATGCTTTGGAGGCTATATCCAATAAAAGAAGTCTGTGGAGTACTTTTGGGATCAATTACAGAGAAAAGGAGGTCAATCATATAATATCCACAAAGTGCAACAAGCGAAGGGACAAAACCAGTATTGAAGCTAGTTTGTCGCTATCCCGGCGTAATCGCGGTAGGAGAATGGCAAAACACTACTGTAGATTCTAAAAACCAATCCGGCCACGGTCCTGGCGTAACAACGGTAGGACCACGGTAGGACGCATAAACTTCAGGGACCAAAGTGTAAAATATGAGATTTTAAGCCCTAAACCCTATATTAAACGAAGGAAGCCGGCAAAGAAAGGGGGGAATGATTTTTGGAAGTAAAAAACATCAGAAGGAAGGGCAAGAGGCAAGGAGGATCATTGGGCATCAATCTTTAATCTTCTTCTTTGTTCCTTTACCTTTGCACATGAATTCTTCCGTGATTTTTGTTATTTTCATGAATAGCTAACTTTTCTAATCTAAGATTTTGGTGAAACCCATTGGGGACGAATTGGTTGTTATAACTAATATGGATTTGAATTAGTTTAATCTCTATTTGTTCAACTATGTATTGATCGTGGTTAATTGAAGGGATCCTCAATTAGTCATTCCTATTTATTATGTATCTACTTGAGAGAGAGAGAGTGCATATTTAGGTAATTGTTTGAACAACATCTCACCTGGAGTATAGGCGAGAGTCATAACTGAGGGTTTAGAGGTTGGATTAGAGATAACGATACCTCGGGTGCAATCTAAGTGAATTGTAATATTAATCTAGCTAGCGTAATTTGAGAGAGTGTGTCTAGTAAATTATCATAATTGCTTGAGAGATATTTATGATAGCTGGAGAGTTCATGATTGATAGAGGAAACTAAGTCACAAGTATAAGAAATATACAACCAAGAAAATCAACAACGGGGGAAACTATTACCTTAGACCTTTATTCCAATTGTTTACAATTCAAGCATAGTTAGTTTTTAGTTGTTTATTTATTTTCAATCTTGTCTTCTTACATATATTAAACAGATACAACTAAGCCTTAGTTCTCTATGGGATTCGACTACGGACTTTTAGACCATATTATATTTGCAGCGACCGCTTATCCTTTTTAGGACTAGAGTTGGGCGTGATCAAATTTTAACGCCGTTATCGGGGAACTAACGGTGTAGTTGCAACTGTATATATTGCTACGGATCAAGTTTGAACTTTTATTTTTTATTTTATTTTTTTGTACTTTTTATAACTGTTGATTTAAGAAACATGAAATCTTGGAATTATGGGAATTTAGGTGTAGATAATTCTACTATTGATCTCCATACATATTGTGAAGGAAACCACCTGTGGAAAAATTTTTAAAATGTTCCTGAGAGAGAGTTATGTGCACCACCTCAATATTTTTTGTAGAATGTGTGTGGTGTTAAAAGTGGTCACTTTTATATTTGTTCTTATATTTCTAATTTTTCCCCAACCTCTTACTATGATGGTTCTACCTTTTTTTGTGAAGTTAATTGGAACAAAGAAAATGGGGATGCAGGCCTGAAGGAGATAAGGGATATGCTAAAGTGCCTTCTGGAACAAAACAATGAGAAATAATTACACATATAAAGGTAAGAGGCAACTATTAGCAAGTTGGAGGCTCAATTGAGTCAAGTGGTTGAAGCTTTTAATGCTCAACACGCCAATATTGAGGATAGTAGCCAAGAAGAGCATGAATTTGAGGTTTTAATTGAGGAGGTCAGAGTAGAACATCAACAACCTAGCCAACTACAATTTGAGGATGTCAATGTTGAAGAAGTGAGACTAGAGTCAGTCAAGGACATTGAGGATACAAATTTTGTTGACTCTACTATCATTGATGTTGAGGCTATTGAAAATTCTGAAGTTCATGTGTTTGAGCGCATTGGTCCACACTCCAAGCATTTTTCCACATTATCTTTGGGTGATGGTATGGAAATAAAGTCATCTGAACCAATCGAAGAGTCAAGGAATGAGGAATAATGTGCATATATTATGAAAGTTTTCTTGCCAGAAAGTAGGGCTTACATACCTCAAACAAAGGCCAATGAGTGCAGAATACTACATTATTTCCTTGGGCCAGTTAGATCTATTCCACCGCCCCATGACCATAATCATAAGCTTGAGTCAAAACTTGGGGTTCAATTCATAAGCTCGAGGTGGAGGCAAAAAGTTATTTGCGTTGTGCCGCGATGTTAAATTAAGTGCTTGTTGGGAGGCAACCCAGCTTTATTGCTTTCTTTTATTTATTTTTATTTTATTATTTTTGTAGTGCCAATTTTTTATTTTTATAGGAGCATAGAAAACAAAGGTATTGGAAGGATGCAACAACAAACTAAATGGTTGGAACTAAGTGTGAGGTACCCGCACGGAGGATCAAGCCTGGGGGAAGTCTGAGTACCCATGCGTTGCTAGTGCTTCGGCCTTTGACCTACCAGGGAGTTTCTATTACCCTCGTATTAGTATGTTGTGCATTGGGATAGTGCATAACTTTAAGTGTGGAGTGAGTAGATTGTCTGGGTGACTTTCTATGCTATTTTAGTTATGTAGTTTAATTGAATAATTTTTATTTAAACAAAAAAAGAAAAGATTGGACTTTTTCCGACGATGGATCTATTAGACAATTTTATTGAGGGAAGTAAGTCTAAAAGAAATACCAAACATATTTTTTTGTTTTGTTTTTGGTAGTGTAGTAACTCCCTCTTGATTTTTCTTTGGGTCACGTGTAACGACCCGGCCCGTCGTTACGGGAATTACCACCCTGTTATGTTGAAATTGTATGTTTTATGCTTTTGTATCAGTGTTAAAGTCTATCGGGTGAGTTAGGAGTGAATTGGATTGAAAATGAGGCATATAGCCTTCTTAAAAGAGACTTGAATAAGGAAAGTCAACCCGGAGTTGACTATTTGGTTAGAGGGCTCGGAATCGGATTCTGATGATTCGGTTAGTTCGGGAGGTGATTTGTGACTTAGGGGAGCAATCGGAATTGAATTTGGAGGCCGGTGTAGAAATAGGCTTGAATTGGCTAAGGTTGAATTTTGGCGAAATCCGAACGGTAGGTGAGATTTTGATCCGGGGGTCGGAATGGAATTTCGACAGTTTCAGTAGCTTCGTTAGGTGATTTTGGATGTGCCTGCAAAATTTCAGGTCATTCGGACGTCGTTTGGTCGGGTTTTTGATCGAATGTGTAATTCGGAAAGTTTTAAGAAATTTAGGCTTGAATCCGTGTGTAACTGGTGATTTTGATGTTTAGTATGGTGTTTTTATGATTGGAACAAGTCCGTATCATGTTTTGGAGTATGTTGGTGGTTTTCGTTGGGGTCCCGAGGGCCTCGGGATGGATTCGGACCATCAACCGGGCATTTAGAACTTGGAAAAATTCTGCAGAAAATTGCAGTCAGCAATTGCTCTATGCGATCGCATAGAGATGATTGCGATCGCATAGAAGAGTGGAAGGGGGCGTGAAGTTTACTCTATGCGATCGCATGGAGGGCATTGCGGTCGCATAGTGTCCGGAAATTGTGCATTGCGATCGCGGGGGCTCGATTGCGATCGCGGAGGGTATTTGATGCGAAGCTATGCGATCGCATGGCTAGGCCTGCGATCGTAGAGAACAAATTGGAGGCATGAGAAACTTGCTCTATGCGATCGCAACAAGGGGAATGCGATCGCATAGAAGAAATCGTTCTGGCAGTGAATTAAATCACAGAACAGAGGGGTCGCGGGTTCATACACCCAAAACGCCATTTTTGGAGTTCTAGAGAGAGAAACTCACGGGAATTGCTGGTAATTCATCGGGGATTCGTTGGAGGTAAGTTTTGTGGCTTAATTACATCATTTTAACATGAAATCATGGGTTAAATTTCTGTAAATGGAAGATTAAAGGTGGGTTTGAACCCTAGGCCTAAATTTAAGAAAAACACCGATTTGAGTGGGCAAATGGAGTCCGATTTTGGTAAATTTTATATGTATGGACTCGTGGCGAGACGAGGGTTCCAGAAATGTGGATTTCGTAAATTTTTGGAATGTGGGCCCGGGGCTCGGGTTTTGGCAACTTTGGGAATTTTGATGTAAATTGAGTTATTTCGAATGGGTTGTGTTTAATTAGCCTAAATTGATGTATTCTCATTGATTTTGAGCAGATTCGGCATTCAAGGTGATTGAATTGCGAGGCGAGCGCAAGGCGGATTAAGGTTTCTATTGGATCGAGGTGAGTGGTGGTAGTAAATAATGTACTGAGGGTTTGAAACCCCGTACTAGCACTTTACAGTGCTATATTGAGATGAGACACGCGTTCTATGATGGGCGTGGTGACATTGTGATAGGGGTTCGGACTTAGTCCTTCCCGGCTAATAGAATATTGTGTTGTACAACTGTTAATGAGGTTATAACTGTACCATTGGGCTAATAGCCATGTTTGGGGCCTTGTGCCGATCTGTAGAGCATTAGGGAACCTAAAGAGCTAGGTGACCTTTATATCGTGTTGGAAATATACACTCAGCCATAGCTCTAGCTGTATAGCATAATATGAGCCCGTACTAGATGTGTACATTGAGAGAGATTATATAGGATGGAATTCCCTGTTCTAGCTGAGTGGGCCTGAAAGGCCAAGTCTATACCGATTGAGATGAGATAGGGTCAAGGACCCACTATGAGATGTTATATTGGGCCCGAAAGGCCAAGTCTATATTAACCGAGACAGGGTCAAGGACCCATTGTGATATATTATATTGGGCCTGAGAGGCCAAGTGCATACTGACTGGGTTAGGGTCGAGGACCCATTATGAGGTATTATGTATATAGATACCTATATTGGATCGGACTGCACGCCGCAGTAATGTACATGTAATATACGTGTAATATACATGTGGGACGGACTGCACGCCGCAGTATTATTGCGCTTGGGCTGTAGGAGCCCCTTCGGAGTCTGAGTCTGCACACATTCCAGTGAGCGCTGGTATATTATGGGATCGGGCTGCACGCCGTAGCAGTATAATTATATACATATATATATATATATTGGGTCGGACTGCACGCCGCAGTGATATATGGTGGACCTGGCTGCACGCCATAGCACCATAGCGCTTGGGCCTAGGGAGCCCCTCCGAAGTCTGTATACACCCCAGTGAGCGCCGTCGACGTTAAATGGAGCGGGCTGCACGCCGCAGCGGTATATGTATATGTATAGGATCGGGCTGCACGCCGCAGCATTATACTTATACATTCCGCAGCATTATACTTATTAATATCCTTATAAATATGTAAATACTTATGTGTTATAGACAAATGTATATGTCTCTATATATTGAGATGGTTGTACACTGTAGTGGTACGAGTGAGGATGTGGTCAGTGTGGGACCCAGTTGAGATGGATATGGACTGGAGATCAGAGAACTCATTGTAGTGATGACTTACCTGTGGGGGTTTGCCTTAGAACTGTTTAGTGACAGTACAGGAGTTCTTACTTCCAGTTATTATTTATTATTGCTGCTCACTGAGTTGAAATATACTCACCCCACTCCCCTGCATTTTTTTTGTGTGCAGATATACAGGTTCAGAAGGGCAGTTGAGCTGTTGCAACTGCTTTATTATCCCGTTCTGTGGAGACTTCGAGGTAGCTGCCGACGTCCGCAGGACCCGATATCCCTTCCTACTGTCTTTGATTATGAATTGTTATTTCTTTCCGCTCTGAGCTTTGGTTGTAAACCGTATTACACTTATGTTCTGTAGAGGCTCATGACTCTTGACCCTTCGGTCTATGGGAGTTGGTATGCGTTGGAACTTGGTTTCCCCGTTTTTGATATATCCATTACTGTTAATTTACAATTGTTATGTTTGAATGGGATAAGGCGAGCTCATAGCTCTATGATTGTTGTTGATTGGTCGGGCTGGCCTAGCAGTGTGCTGGGCGCCATCACGACCGGATTCGGGGTCGTGACAAGTTGGTATCAGAGCCTAGGTTTACTAGGCCTCATGATTCTTGAGCCGGTTAGTAGAGTCTTGTGGATCGGTACGGGGACGCCTGTATTTATCCTCGGGAGGCTGCGAACCTTTAGGAAACACTTCACACTTCTTGGAATTCTTATCGTGCGTACTTGATTCAGCTTGAAATATAATTTTTGAAATTCCTTCCACACGTCTGTGTACGCATCGAGCGCTCAGTAATATAATTGCCTTATGGCTTGTGATTTCTCCGAACGAGGGGCGAGATATAATCCCCGTGAATTCATGTTGGGCCAGTCGGGAGGACTTGAGGCCAGATCTTTGTCTATGGCTTGAGCACCAAGGTACTAATTTCGCGAGCCGGTATTATGAAGTGCATACGATCGGTATTGGTCTTTATTGTGATTTGATATATAGCCCTAGCTATGGGCGTGAGAAATATTTTCATCGCCTCTTAATTGGAAGGTAAAGTGCCTTATGTGTAGCGGAACGAGTTCAAACTCGGGAAGACTAAAGTGATTATGCTATGTGTATCCTGGTGGATGGTATTGTACTGAGATGCTAAATTGAGGCGAGGTAAGTGGATTGACTCTCATGTGTAATTGAAAGGTATTTGATATATGTTATGATTCGAGCAGGTGCAGTACATGCTCATGTATAATGGTGATAATATGATTCGTATAGTATTGAGATTTAATGTTGTTGAAATACATTGTGATGTTTTGTTGAGTTGTGGATGTATTGTTAGAATGGTTTGGTGATTCTCTGGCGGGTGGATAGGCCAATTTACAAAGGAAACTCTGCCGAAATTTTTGGAAAATCCGGGACTTAGAAAAGATTTTGCCACCTAAAGAGGGGGCGTAACTGTTGTGTGTGAATGAATGCAAGAATTGCAAAAGGGTTAATATTTCTGATGATTCGAATCTCCGCCGAAGCTTGTAAATGACTGAGTTTAATCTAACTAGAACTTTGTGGCATCATTTGAGTAATAATGATATGAGTGGTTGAAAGTGCTTTGATGAATGACTTCGAGCTAAGTTGGGGAGGTTGTTATTGATTATCCGATTGCACTGTCGTGTGCTGTGTTGGCTCTGTCTCTAGGTATGTTGGGAAATTTTGATAAAGGCTTATGGTGCTTCGTAGATTTGAAGAAATACTAGGATGTTTTGAACTACTGTTGGTAGAGAATGTTCGGTGTATAGAAAGGAAAGATAGCGAATTGTACTTGTAAGTAATCATGTTCTGCGATGTCAGAGTTCTAACAAAAAACGAGTGGTTCTACTCAATAGGACAGTTGAATTACAGCTGAATAAGGGTGAATGATGCCCGAGAATGGTTTTGCAGTGTTCAGATTTTGCTTGTAACAATCAGGTGCCTTAAGATTGTGCATGTGGCTAAAGATGATGGTTTCGTTAGAAGAGATCGGTACTTGTGTTATATTATGTGAATGATGGGATTCTATGTAATCCGTATTGGAAGGTAATGATAACGAATTCAAATCGCAAGAGGTTCTTCAAAATAAAGTATTGTAGGATGTGATCCTTCCGGGAAATATTGAGAGAGTATTCAGTGGCCTATATGTCTTAGACCGTGTGGTCTTATGTACGAGTCTCGTGTGGAATGAGTTGATGTGTTATGGTGCTACAATAATGGCTAATATTAAATTAAAGATGAATTAGAAAGGAAACTGGATAAATGGAACAACTTGTTAATAAACCAGAATGGTATGAAAAGGAATACGACTAATTCCTGGTATATGGTTGAAGTAATGAGTCTTACAGATATTGTGCAGCAAAGCTTTTGAGAGCTGGCAGTTGTGTAACTTGATATGGGTATAAGGACTCAGTCCTGGAGGTTTAATTTATGCAATGTAATTGGGAGAAAGAGTTTGCGATGTGTTATACCGTAGTTTGAAAATGAGTGTATTTTTCCTGTTGGTATGCAAGGCTGGGAATGTGTAATGAGTTTTCTCTATATGGGATCATGAAAGTCCTTGACTAGTTGAGTGCGCCGATGTTTGCGGCGGAGGAAAGGGATATGAATTTCCATGTTGTCTTAGTGTGATATGGTATACGCGATGTGTTATGGAAAGTTGATAATGGCATATTCAAGGTTTTGAGATCGGTTCATAATATATGGGAAGTCAATAAAATTATTGAGCAGCGCGGACGGCTGCAGGTGATTCAAGAATTGATCTTTCTGATGATTTAAGAAAATGGTACTGCTATTCTAGTAATTTGGCAGGGTATATGGTGCAAATGGACAAGGTAATGTAAATTGATAACATGTAGTAGTATGGTGGTATTTTCTCGTTGGATCGACTGTAATAATTGAGTCGTTGATGACATAGTGAAATTTATGAATGGCTTTCGTGGTATGAATGGACGCTTGAGGTGCGTTATGTAATCGTACGGTGAAGTACGGAATCGGGCATAGTGATTCTATGTTATGTATGTGTTGGAGACTAGAAGTTCTCGTAACCCGCCTACGCAGCGGTGGTATATCGTGTGTATCGGCACAATGTAGCGGTTATCGGAAATTGGAAGCCCTAGTGGCTATCTCCTTACTTGATATGATGCATTTGAATAATGATATACGATTGCTGACTGGTTGTCATAAGCCAGGTTGTCCAGACTAATGTGATATGGACTATGTCGGAAACATGTCGCAAACTGCATGGCAGAGCGCATCAGATCATGCTCCAGCAGGGTGGATGTACCCTAGAGCCAACGGACGGTTGGTAGGTATTGCTTTGCCAGTTGGGCCTTCGTGGCGGATGTCAGTGTAGAGGTATCTACCATTGATTCAGTTCTGGTATTGAGGAACTTTGTCGGATGAGTTTCATGTGACCGAACTCGAGGCTATATATATACATATTTGTTGCAATGAGCAACTTGAGTCGATGTGCATTCCCTTTTGCTAGATTTATACGTGGATCGGGTGGCACGCCGCCACATGTATAGTATTTGGATCGGGTGGCACGCCGCCACATGTATAGTATCTGGATCGGGTGGCACGCCGCCACATGTATAGTATCTGGATCGGGTGGCACGCCGCCACATGTATGGTATCTGGATCGGGTGGCACGCCGCCACAGGTATGCTATTGGAACGGGTTGCGCGCCGCAACAGTGTGATGTGGGAAATATAGCTTCCTATATGTACCTTGTATACAATACTTCCTCTCTTCTGAGGAATAGTCCGTATTGGGTATCGCTCGGGGAATAGCACATCGGTTGTGTCCATTCAGGATTCGATAGCATATACTAAATGTATCACCGCGTGTGATTGATTGCTTGAGTCAGACCTAAATATGTGTGTGGCTGACCGTTTTGAGCATTTCGACTTGAGATGCTCCATGGGTAATAGTGTTTGGATAGAATTATGAGTTGTGGCAAGGCCACGTGATGTTATGACCTTTCGAGGAGGATTCAGGCACTCTAATCCTATGATGTGAGACAAGAATCTCAGTTATGTATTGTGATGGTATGGAAGAATTTGAATTATGGCTTTTTGTGCGAGTCAGTTGTCAGGATTCGAGTGTGTTCGGATCGTTCTTATTGGAGCCTGTGTTGTGCTCGTTGTGGCCTAGGCCGATGCTGAGGTGTCATGTTACCAGTGTGGTGTGTTATAACCGAAATGATCATTCAAGTCATTAATGAGAGCGAGCATATATGATTTCAGCTCGTTAGAAAGGTAATATCGAGGTTTGGCTCCGAAACTTATTGTGGTATCAATTTTAAAAGAGAAATAGATTCACGAATGGTTGACCCAAGAGATGGGTTCGATATATCGCGTGTTCGGTTACCGTGGGCATGATATGAAGGTGTTGGAACAAAACTCTATCTAATGAAAAGGGGTTTTCAGTTGGTATTTGGTTATCGTGAGAAATTATTGTGATTAGAGACTATTGTCTCGAGCGATTGGGTTGTTTGATACATCATATGATCTCACCCGGAGTGGTGAGTGTGGGTTATTGCAGTGGATTCTAGTGTATCGTGAATATAAACATGGGATTAGCAATTGGGATATGATTTCGGAAAGTGCAATGTGATTTATGGTTCAGATGGTCTGTGAAATTTTGACTATAGAGTGTTTTCGGACTTATGTGAGATAGGATGACGTATGATCGCCGAATATATGCTGGGTAAGGTCATTCAGTTATTGAGTTGCTTCTAGTACCACTCTGGTACGCTCGAGGACGAGCGATTGTTTAAGTTGGGGAGAATGTAACGACCCGGCCCGTCGTTACGGGAATTACCACCCTGTTATGTTGAAATTGTATGTTTTATGCTTTTGTATCAGTGTTAAAGTCTATCGGGTGAGTTAGGAGTGAATTGGATTGAAAATGAGGCATATAGCCTTCTTAAAAGAGACTTGAATAAGGAAAGTCAACCCGGAGTTGACTATTTGGTTAGAGGGCTCGGAATCGGATTCCTGATGATTCGGTTAGTTCCGGAAGGTGATTTGTGACTTAGGGGAGCAATCGGAATTGAATTTGGAGGCCCGGTGTAGAAATAGGCTTGAATTGGCTAAGGTTGAATTTTGGCGAAATCCGAACGGTAGGTGAGATTTTGATCCGGGGGTCGGAATGGAATTCCGACAGTGGCGCAGTAGCTTCGTTAGGTGATTTTGGATGTGCCTGCAAAATTTCAGGTCATTCGGACGTCGTTTGGTCGGGTTTTTGATCGAATGTGTAATTCGGAAAGTTTTAAGAAATTTAGGCTTGAATCCGTGTGTAACTGGTGATTTTGATGTTTAGTATGGTGTTTTTATGATTGGAACAAGTCCGTATCATGTTTTGGAGTATGTTGGTGGTTTTCGTTGGGGTCCCGGGGGCCTCGGGATGGATTCGGACCATCAACCGGGCATTTAGAACTTGGAAAAATTCTGCAGAAAATTGCAGTCAGCAATTGCTCTATGCGATCGCATAGAGATGATTGCGATCGCATAGAAGAGTGGAAGGGGGCGTGAAGTTTACTCTATGCGATCGCATGGAGGGCATTGCGGTCGCATAGTGTCCGGAAATTGTGCATTGCGATCGCGGGGGCTCGATTGCGATCGCGGAGGGTATTTGATGCGAAGCTATGCGATCGCATGGCTAGGCCTGCGATCGCAGAGAACAAATTGGAGGCATGAGAAACTTGCTCTATGCGATCGCAACAAGGGGAATGCGATCGCATAGAAATCGTTCTGGCAGTGAATTAAATCACAGAACAGAGGGGTCGCGGGTTCATACACCTAAAATGCCATTTTTGGAGTTCTAGAGAGAGAAACTCACGGGAATTGCTAGTAATTCATCGGGGATTCGTTAGAGGTAAGTTTTGTGGCTTAATTACATCATTTTAACATGAAATCATGGGTTAAATTTCTGTAAATGGAAGATTAAAGGTGGGTTTGAACCCTAGGCCTAAATTTAAGAAAAACACCTGATTTGAGTGGGCAAATGGAGTCCGATTTTGGTAAATTTTATATGTATGGACTCGTGGCGAGACGAGGGTTCCAGAAATGTGGATTTCGTAAATTTTCGGAATGTGGGCCCGAGGCTCGGGTTTTGGCAACTTTGGGAATTTTGATGTAAATTGAGTTATTTCGAATGGGTTGTGTTTAATTAGCCTATATTGATGTATTCTCATTGATTTTGAGCAGATTCGGCATTCAAGGTGATTGAATTGCGAGGCGAGTGCGAGGCGGATTAAGGCTTCTATCGGATCGAGGTGAGTGGTGGTAGTAAATAATGTACTGAGGGTTTGAAACCCCGTACTAGCACTTTACAGTGCTATATTGAGATGAGACACGCGTTCTATGACGGGCGTGGTGACATTGTGATAGGGGGTTCGGACTTAGTCCTTCCCGGCTAATAGAATACTGTGTTGTATGACTGTTAATGAGGTTATGACTGTACAATTGGGCTAATAGCCATGTTTGGGGCCTTGTGCCGATCTGTAGAGCATTAGGGAACCTATAGAGCTAGGTGACCTTTATATCGTGTTGGAAATATACACTCAGCCATAGCTCTAGCCGTATAGCATAATATGAGCCCGTACTAGATGTGTACATTGAGAGAGATTATCTAGGGTGGAATTCCCTGTTCTAGCTGAGTGGGCCTGAAAGGCCAAGTTTATACCGATTGAGATGAGATAGGGTCGAGGACCCACTATGAGATGTTATATTGGGCCTGAAAGGCCAAGTCTATATTAACCGAGACAGGGTCAAGGACCCATTGTGATATATTATATTGGGCCTGAGAGGCCAAGTGCATACTGACCGGGATAGGGTCGAGGACCCATTATGAGGTATTATGTATATAGATACCTATATTGGATCGGACTGCACGCCGCGATGAATGTACATGTAATATACATGTGGGACGGATCGCACGCCGCGTATTATTGCGCTGGGCTGTAGGAGCCCTTCGGAGTCCGAGTCCGCACACATTCCGGTGAGCGCCGGTATATTATGGGATCGGGCTGCACGCCGCAGCCAGTATAATTATATACGTATATATATATATATTGAGTCGGACTGCACGCCGCAGTGATATATGGGTGGACCTGGCTGCACGCCATAGCACCATAGCGCTTGGGCCCAGGGAGCCCCTCCGAAGTCCGTATACACCCCGGTGAGCGCCGTCGACGTTAAATGGAGTGGGCCGCACGCCGCAGCGTGATATTAAATGGAGCGGGCCGCACGCCGCAGCGGTATATGTATTGGAGCGGGCCGCACGCCGCCGCATTATACTTACTAATATCCTAATAAATACGTAAATACTTATGTGTTATAGACGAATGTATATGTCTCTATATATTGAGATGGTTGTACACTGTAGTGGTACGAGTGAGGATGTGGTCAGTGTGGGACCCAGTTGAGATGGATATGGACTGGAGATCAGAGAACTCATTGTAGTGATGACTTACCTGTGGGGGTTTGCCTTAGAACTGTTTAGTGACAGTACAGGTGTTCTTACTTCCAGTTATTATTTATTATTGCTGCTCACTGAGTTGAAATATACTCACCCCACTCCCCTGCATTTTTTTTGTGTGCAGATATACAGGTTCAGAAGGGCAGTTGAGCTGTCGCAACTGCTTTATTATCCCGTTCTGTGGAGACTTCGAGGTAGCTGCCGACGTCCGCAGGACCCGATATCCCTTCCTACTGTCTTTGATTATGTATTGTTATTTCTTTCCGCTCCGAGCTTTGGTTGTAAACCGTATTACACTTATGTTCTGTAGAGGCTCAGGACTCTTGACCCTTCGGTCTATGGGAGTTGGTATGCGTTGGGACTTGGTTTCCCGTTTTTGATATATCCATTACTGTTAATTTACAATTGTTATGTTTGTATGGGATAAGGCGAGCTCATAGCTCTATGATTGTTGTTGATTGGTCGGGCTGGCCTAGCAGTGTGCTGGGCGCCATCACGACCGGATTCGGGGTCGTGACATCACGGTTCTTTTTCAAGGGTTTTATTTGAACCGGGTGTAGTTAGTTTATTTTTGGGGGGGAGGAGAGTAGGAGCCATTGTGTTGTGCTATGAATTGAAGTAATATATCTTGACTTGGTTATGCCTTGAGAATAGTGAGTACTTTAGTTGTGAAGTTATGCTTAGTTTTTGACTCCTGTAGAAGTACCTTAAATTGTATTATCTTAACTTTGCTTAACCGCTTTGACTAGATTGTCTATGAATCCAGTCCTGAGTGAGTTATGTGCCATGTATGTGTAAGGTTTTGCATTATTCAGTGCATTGCATTTGATGCCTAGAACTTTCCATGTGTGTTTGCAAAGCGAAATAGTAGTGTTGTTCAGGGTTGGAAGAGATATAAACATTTCTTGTTGAGCCAGATATGTATATTTTATGCACCTAATTTTTATGTGTTGTAGTTAACCTCTTTGAGCCTATAATCCTTTTTCTTTGGCAACCACATTACAAACCTTACCTATTTGTTGGAATTAACCATCTATTTGAATCTTATCACCTCTCATTAGCACTTGAATCGTTATGAATTCTGTAAAAGTTAAAGTGTGGCGTGGTTGGTTTTGCTTTTGAGTGGAACTAATTGAATAAGGAGAAAGGTTCACTGTTTTGAATAAGGAAGAGCCACTTGAATTGAAAATAAATATAGTCGGATTGTTTTGGAAAAAAGAATTCTTTGATAAGTGGTGACTTTTGACGTAAGTGTGTTTAAAGAAGAATGGGGTAATTTACATTGATGTGAAGGTGGAATTTGGTTTGACGTAAGTATGAGGTTTAAATATTAAAATGTATCTATTAAAGTGCTTAGGGAGGTGTAGTCACTTTTATATCAAAATGTATCCACCCCTCCGTAGCTTACATTATAACCAAATAAATTACTAATTGACCCAAGATTGAATGAACTCGATTAACAGAGTAGTACACTATGGGCAAGCGTATCACTACAAGAAATTGAACTAATTGTGGAGACTTAATTTATTGCAACAATGTTATGGCTTTTATGGCGACTTTGAAAGTCGCTGCAGTAGGTAAAATTTTAGATGTACAACTAAAGAGAGAATTTTTCATTCCCGATAAGAATAAATGTTAAGCTCCAAAGTATTTGTAGCGACAAATAAATATTCTCCTCTGAATGACTATTGCGGCGACTTTGTCGCAACTATATGTTACTTTCAAATATAAAAACAAATAAAAGAACAAGTCCTAAAATAATTAAAACAAAAGAGAAGTATAGCCGTATCTATGTAGAAGAACAAAATCTTAGCTCATATCTCTCTTGAGCATTCTCCATTATCTACGCAAATGCCTGCAATTTATTGGTGCAAATCACAAAATATGAACCATATGTTAGAGATCCAAAAGCCCTATCAGAAATTGTGACCTTTTCAGGTATGTTAGAGACCAAAAATCTCAAATCATAAATATTCTTCGGTGGTTCATGTTGTTTTCTCAAATCACTGATTTCACATTTGTATACTCAGATTGCACCTCCAATTTCTCGTACCCATTTGAAAATCTACAGGAGCAATATCTTGTTTGAAGTCCTTATCGATGGTGAGGAGATGGAATTTTTGGTATCTCCATAATCTAAAACTTTCTCTTTTGATATCTTATACCTTTTGATCTTGTTATCATACTGCATGTTGGGTAAAAAGATTATCCTATGTTTGACTGGTGGTTTAGGGATATGGATTTTGGGTCCTATTTTCCCTCTAAAAGTCATGACTAGAGATGATTTTGTTGTTATATTGTCTGGTGAACATATTTTTCTCTTAATTCATGTCGTTTTTCTAGACTTATACAACTCAAAGACTTTGTCCTTAGGAATCATTTATAGTTTGGATAGTTTTGGTATCTTGTATTGTTGGTCTTATTTGAGTTCATTTTCCGATAATTTTGGTCTTGTTAGAGTTCTATTTTCATATCATATGTAAGCATTCTTCCTGTAGCTAATAGAGTTGCAGAATTTAGTTAGTTTTAAAACAGTTTAAGGATTCGAATGCTATAAAAAATCTTAGCCATTATATTGGTGGTGAATTCCTTATATGTGTTTTATCCTTTCCATTTAATATTGATTTGATTATATTGGAGTACTGATATGGTTCTTTAATGTGTTTAGATGTAATGTCAAACCAAAGTACCATCCATCTATGTGTGAATTTTGACCTTATCTTTGGATTGATTGTCTCTCACAGCAATCATTGCCTCTGTGATGGCTTCTATTCTTATTGAAAACACGAAGTAACGGAGGACAAGTGGGAGGTGGACCAAGTGTGCTTCCGGGTGGAGGAGAAGGTAACAGTCTTCCCCTTGTCTAAACATTCACCATCATCACTCACGTCTGTTCTTAACAGAGCATACTAATGTTTTAAAGGGTGTGAATGAGAAATGGAAGAGGCACCTTTTGGATTGCATCTCTTCATCTCATCCTCCTTTGTCTATAAATTTAGAGGATTGACCTCATATTTTAGATATAAAAAATCAGATGGAAGAATCTGAAAATTTCTCCCATCTTTTTATATTGTTGCATTATTTTCAAATAAACATAAGTGTCAAGTGTGATTTGCTCCGTCTGTTGAGTTCGCTGAAATTCTGTAGTTTCGATTGCCAGTGTTGCAGAATAGTTATTCCGTTCTATCCTGGGAGGAATTAATCCAAAACCTTGGGCAACAGTGAGGGGATTAAATTCCTTAAGGACACACAAGCAACTTGTGGGCTCGGAATTATTATTTTACGTTTTGTTTATTGAACTAACGTTTGTTTACTACTCTGATTTTCTTATTTTGAACACAGATTACCAACAATCTTAAGGAATTTAATATTTATTTTTCCGATCATCTCTTTTGTGTTGAGACGGCTGATAAGAGGAAAGATGAAGTAAACAATACAATTACTAGTGTGATATGGACTATGGAGAGAAACAAATGAAGCAAAACTGATCCGAAAAAACACTTATACTTGTGATGGCTCGCAGACAAAGAGAAGAAGTAATCATTCAGTCCACGTAATTGGTGTCGTCACTGGACAACGGTAACTCTATACATTTTTAGACCAATCAGAACTTTCAAATTCCATTAGATCTGTGGGTGGAACTCTCATATGTTTAAACTAGGGTACTCGTCAAGATTGTGGAACATCACAATTGAAATATTTGAGAGTTTCTACGAT
This sequence comes from Nicotiana noctiflora, assembly GCA_032618575.1. NCBI lineage: Eukaryota > Viridiplantae > Streptophyta > Magnoliopsida > Solanales > Solanaceae > Nicotiana > Nicotiana noctiflora. Next base: position 116,224 of record JASVEL010008028.1, read on the forward strand.
TTTGAATCTTTGATGGCATCACTCATAAATCATCAAGGAATATTTTGTCTTTTCCTAAGGACATAATTATTAGACATTTATATAGTGCTCGGACAAAGCACTGGAACAACAGACCTAAGGAAATTGAAGATTGGCACAAGTACTAGTGTGATCAAGCTAATTAAATTTCGACGCTTGCTTGTCACAAATGCTTCGGTGTTTCATCTAACAAATTTTTGTCCAGTGAATTTATTTTTACAATTTACCACTAATATTTGGCGTCTCTTGGAAAGAAAGTGAAGAGGCGTCTCTTGGAAAGCATGTGATGAAGAGAAGAAACCATGTGTTTTTATTCCAAGCAGAATGATTCAAATAAGTGATGGTACGTAAAAAAAATGACAATAAAATCGGGTTATGATTTCTTTAATCTACTGATTTTTTGATTAATCTACTATCCTATAATATTAGGGTAAATATTTATTATGTGATGATCTCATGTTACAAATTTAAAACTTCATGCATAATTAGGAATAACATGTGTTTTGTTATTCCCTGGGTAAGTGAAAATTGTATAATTGTTATATATGCAATTTGGAGACTCCATAAATTTATGTGAAAAGATATTTTCAATGGTATGTAAGATATTAATTATGCTTACAGTAATAGTTGAAGTATCTTGAGATCATGAATAAAATATATGTAAAGATGAACATATATAAGTTTGATTAGATAAAAAGATCAAACTGTTTAAAATGTGATAATGGCTTAGTTGGAAAACCATTTGGAAAGGGAATTAAAATTCTCGTGACACATTATGGAGAATAAAATCTTCGTGATTTTCTACTCATGCATAGAGATCAAAATCTGCTTGGTTTTGTACTCGTTCATTGAGATTAAAGTCTTCGTGACGTTCTACTCATTTGTGAGAAATTAAAGTCTAAGTGACTTTATACTCATTTTGGAGATTAAAATCTTAGTGATTTTTTTTACTCCGTTTATTATTCGGTTTGAAGAGTAAAAACTTCATCGTTTATTAAATTTGATTGTGTCACATATTACATGATTTGAAGATTAAAAACTTCACCATTTAATATATCCGGTATCAGGTAGTACTCGGTTAGAAGATTAAAAACTTCACCGTTTATTAATTCTGATTGTGTCAGATTGGTTTGAAGATTAAAAACTTCACCATTGATTCTAACTATGTTATGACACAAACAACAGTTTATGTGGTTGGCTCTACAAAGCAATAGAGGTTGCGTTTGAAGAAATATGTTTGGAATATGACATTATTCACCAAACGACTGCCCCTTCATTAGCGCAATCTAACGGAATTGCGGAAAGAATGAGTAGAACGTTAAATGAGATGATAAAATACCTTGTCGTAAGTTATGGTTTACCCAAATCTTGTGGGAGAAGCTATTCTTACGGAATCCTTTCATACGAAAAATGAATAAAAGGAAGAAATCCAACTTGAAATATTTTCAAGTGTGGGGGATATTTGGGTAAAGTGCAAGATCTTAAACCCAAAAGGATAAAAAAAATCGGATCGAAATTTGTTGATTCGTTTTCATAAGATATGCAACAAATAGTAAGGCATATCATTTTCTGATTCATAAATCAGAGAATCCCGACATTCATATTAGTACGATAATTGAATCAGATAATGCTGAATTCTTTGAGAATAGTTATCCGTATAAAAGGAATGTGAGTCGTCTAGTGAAAAATCTAAGTGAACACGGGAAGAAGCAAAAGAAAGTATACCGATTGAGGTGAATCTAAGACGTAGTAAACGTCAAAGGATAACTACTTCCTTTGGACTAGATTTTCTGACATTCCTGTTGGAAAGTGAGCTTCAAACATTTAAAGAAGCAATGTCTTGCTCGGAAGCACAATATTGAAAAGAGGCTATCAATAGTAAGTTAGAATCCATATTAAGTAATCATACTTGGGAAAATGGTTGATCTTCCTCCAAAAAATAAATCTTTGGATTCTAAGTGGATTTTAAAAATGTAAAATAAAAGTTGATGGTGCTATTGACAAATATAAGGCAAGATTAGTTGTCAAAGGAGTTTAGACAACGAGAGGGTCTTGTTTATTTTGATACATATTCACCGGTAACGATGATTACATCTACTCAGGTGTTAATAGTATTAGCCACGGTGTATGGCCTTGAAATCCATCATATGAAATTAAAGAAAATCTTGTTAAATGGAGATTTGGAGGAAGAAATTTACATGGAACAACCTAAAGGGTTCATGGTTCTCGAAAAAGAAACGAAAGTGTGTCGCCTTGTTAAGTCACCCAAACAATGGCATGCGAGATTTGACCAAATAATATTGTCAAATAGTTTCAAAAATTAATGATTGTAAATAAAAATATTTACATTAAGAATACTTCAAGTCATATATATAGTCGTTACTTTGATTATATGTTGATGAAATATTTAAAATGTGGGGGCTTTTATCTTATGCATGACAAAACCAAATGTTTGACGTAATGTCTAAATTGATATTTGAAACTCATTGATGTAGTAGTTGGTAAATTCATCAGTTGTTTAGTCTTAATGAAGACTAGTTGATGAAACTACTAATTCAGAAGATGGTCACATGTCTTTCTCGAAAGGTCATTTTCTTTAATGAAAATTTATATTGTTTGGTTCTTTTATGAAATGATGTCACTTTGAAGGTTGTGACTTTTCATAAATAATACGTCTGTACGTTTTAGTATGGACATGACCGTTCATGAATGGATATATTAATACGTTGGTCTATAATGAGGTGAACCAACCGATGAACATGACCAAAATCCATTGCAAGTTGGATTTGTTTCATAAATAAAGGTTCTATAATTTGCATATCATATAGACGTATGAATAAATAGCATACAAATGCTTGGAAATGGCGGAGTGATTGAGAAATGTGTTATATATTAAAAGGTTATGGTCACAACTGACGCCAATCATTCCAGTTGTCATTACAATATACTACATTAAGTGTAGTCAATAATCTGATATGCAATCGAAAGTCGAGACGTATTAATCTACAACATAAGGAAGTTTGCATTGAATGTTTATGATAATGAAATGAATTTTGAAGTATTTGAAATATACTCCAAATTATGCTTTGCACTATAATAAGTATTCCACGATAATATGGGGGTATAGTGATGAAAATTAGATTAACGATTAAACCGATTCTAACCAGTCAGTGGATGAGCGATGTATTGGAAATCATCCAAACAAATGTGCATTGATCGCTCTATAGTGGAGGCTGAGTTTGTAGCCTTAGACAAGGCCGGTGACGAAGCTGAATGGCTCCGGAATTTCTTTAAAGATATTCTATTTTTGCCCAATATTTGGCACCTATATGTATATATTGCGATATTCATGAAACAATAGAAAGGGCTGGGAGCGTTATGTATAACGGAAAGTCTCGTAATATAAGACGCAGACATTGAACCGTTAGACAACTACTTTCTAGTGGAATTATCACAATTGATTATGTAAAATCAAAGGATAATTTGGCGGATCCTCTTATAAAATGCCTGACTAGAGAGGGAGTTGAGAAATCATCTAAGGGAATGGGACTATGGCCGAGGACAAGTCATCATGGCGGTAACTCTACCTTGAATTTTGGAAGTCCGAGATCTAGGTTCAAGGAGCAAACAAAGTTATGTATGACCGGTTCAACATTGTCAAATATAATATTTTAGTCCATTCTCGTGATGAAGACAATGTTCAGTAACAAGGATAAAATGTTAAGACATTTTTTAATGATTTCTAAGTTGATACAGGGTATATCAAATAGTGTATCTACACGATAACACGTTTAGGAATCACCTATGTAAGTGTGAAGTGTAAGCCGCTTCAAGGAGAATTCTGTAAGGCCAATTCTCTATGCACTTATGAACCAGGTGGTGTTCATGGCCGAAACGAACACAACAATGAGAACCAAAGACGGTTAAGGGTTGATTGTGTGACTTATGTTTGTCTAGGTATACACCAAAGCTCGACGGTTCAAAGATATCAATTCTACCGATTGACCGAGTATATCCGACATAAGTTCACTACGGAAAGTTCAAAGGGAAACCTACTTATCCAGATGCGATTAATCCTACTTGCGAATCACACAGTATTTTCATGCATGTTTTTTGACGTATTCCCATTCCCCATTCATGTGGGGGATTGTTGCATTTTTAAAGGGTGTGAATGGAAAATGAAAGAGGCACCTTTTGGATTGCACATCTTCATCTCACCCTCCTTTGTCTATAAATTTAGAGGCTTGGCCTCATATTTTAGATATAAAAAATCAGATGGAAGAATCTGAAAATTTCTCTCCTCTTTTTATATTGTTACATTAATTTCAAATAAACATAAGTGTCAAGTGTGATTTGCTCCGTCTGTTGAGTTCGCTGAAATTATGTAATTTCGATTGCCAGTGTTGCAGAATAATTATTCCGTTCTATCCTGGGAGGAATTAATCCAAAACCTTGGGCAACAGTGAGGGGATTAAATTTCTTAAGGACACACAAGCAACGTGTGGGCTCGGAATTATTATTTTACGTTTTGTTTATTGAACTAATGTTTGTTTACTTCTCTGATTTTCTTATTTTGAACACAGATTACCAACAACTAATGCTTCCAATCTTGTCATCTTCTGACTGTTTCAATCGACGTCTTTAAGTTATTTTTCTAATTGTTTTCTTATTTCTGCAAATTTGAAATCATCTTAGTATGATTCAAGTTGTATGATTTGGTTTCATTTTCTGCATGTGTTTATTTTTGTCAAGTTTTGTTTAGCATACTTGAAACAAAATTTGAATATTGTTTAATCTTACTAGTTCAAAAATGTGTCTAGGTTATGGCCCTTATAAAACATTTTTATTGTTGTCTTCGCACTTTTAATTAATTAACTGATTGCCTTTTAAAAAATATGAAATGAATAAACGCTGATTAAATATTAGGAATAGAACTGACCAAAGGTATAGGGTGACCTTCTCAATTGGGAGTTCAGTCAACCAAGGGTGAGCATTATGATTCCATATCCTTGTAAAGGGTGTATGAACACCTAGTTGAAGAATGATTTTTAGAATTCTTATAAAGTGTGAAAATTGCAAAAGAAGCTAGAAGAAAAGCCTGAACAAGTAATTGTAGAAGTAAATAAGAGCATCCAAGATAATTCGCTGCTTTTACAAGTAGAATATAATAGGTACTTGCTCTTGATCCTTCTTGATAATTTTCTTAAGTTTTACTAGAATTATGGTGCTATTTTATTTGTATTTTGGTGTTTATTATTAATATAATTTTCTATATACTTACATTCGTTTATCGGCATTCTGGTGTTATTTTATCAGTAATGTGATAATGATATTACCGAATCTATTTTATCAGTATGTAGTGACGATATTGCTGAATTTGTGTGCTATTTAAGCGACTTAATCCAAATAATTTACCTTTATATCAATTTCTTTAATGAATCAAGCTTTAATTGCTGCCTGGTGCTAAATATAGTTTCAATTTAACATATAGTTATTGATTTTCTTAAATCTACAAATTTGCCAGCTCCCAGTTTACTACCAAGTTATAAATGCAGTTAGAAAGTTACAATGTGATGTAACCTGATCATTAAATGATTCTGTTAGGTAAAAAGTTGTATTGATATTTTTATTTTGAAGAGGATATGGATGTTTTGAGATGGTTGTTTGGTAGGGATATCAGTAGTTGTGTGGCAGCTTACTTGTTTGTTTTGCAACTTTATTGCTTATTTCCTGGTGAAATTTGGATCTAATCGAAGGTTGGGAAGATTAGTATATATCACTTTTATCATTGCGCTTATCAACATTTTAAGGTAAAGAAAATTCTATATGCAATTGATCTGGTAAATTTGGGTGCAGATGGATAAAAGAAACTTGTTAACTCATTACTTTCACTTTAAGAGAACTCTTGTAAGAATTGCTGGCTACTTCATTGTACACAATACTATCTTAAGAAAATTCAGTTCCATTTTTTGTTGCTTTATTCTTAGTTATATTGTTTGGGGTGTGTATCAAATCAATTCCTTTATTTGGTTTTCTACACTTTGATATGTTATTGCATTGTTGAAAATGCTAAATTGATCGATGATGAAGCTTAAAAGAGTTCTCATTGAACCAATGGATTACGTGTGTCATGTGATAACAAATGATTTACTAATTTATGTTTGGGAGTATTGAAACTTTCTTTATAGTGTTGCTAATATTTATCTTTGAATATGCTGAAACTATTGTCATTGATTTAGTCTTATGTGCTTTATGTCACCCTTTTTTCTATTAAGCATTAAATTTTGAGAATTGTCAGAGTGATCATGTGTTTTTTTTAATAATAGGGACAATATTCTTAATCGATGACATTCACCAAGGAAGAGATTGAAGGCGCGCAACGAATATTTTATGTTTTTAGTCATATGTATGTACATACAAAGACAATGAAGTACAGTATAGTATGTAGTTGATATTCTTTTAGTTGTGGAAGCATTTATAATATTTGGCTCGAGGAATACTTTCGGTATTTGTTAAATACTTTTAAATACTCTTATTACCTAGATATAATTCTGTTAATTATTAGTCCAATTAGAAAAAATATTGTCGCTGCTTAATTATTTTTAAAATTTTAAAATCAGTTGAAAATTTAGGTATTAGGGGCGACCAATCCTTGCTACACAATTATTAGTATTTGTGGCAATTAATATTGCTACTAAAAATGTTTGTTTTGTGTGACGACTTTCGTAAGCCGCCACAAATAACATTTAGTTTCATATGGTGCGACTAGAAAGTCGCCACTAAATGGTTATACCAACGACTTTCCATACTTTTGTAGCGACATTGGTCGCCACTAACAGTCCGATATTGTGTAGTGATATGGTGCATCGTTTGTGGCATATGAATGTTATTTTTTGGAGTGAGTGAATTCTTTCTATCTTGAGTTCCTAAGTATTCTTAAATTTTATTGTGTGAAACTACTCTCTTGTGTTGTGTGAGGGCACTTGATTCAAGAAGGAAAGGTAATGTCACAAACTTCTATGTTAGAGTAAGTAGGTGAGTTGTGAATAATGCGTGGCAGTTGTAAGTCAAATCTTGAGGTGACGATGTTACACTTCTGTGCTTAGTCTATTTTAAATTCTTGGTGTGATGAGTTATGAGAATTGTTTAAAAAGGTTGTGTCTATAAAAGAAGTGTAGTTTGATTTCCCGAGTACGAGCAATGGATTAAGTGTTGGGTGTTGATAATAGATAAATTAGACTATAATTAGATCCTGAAGAACCAAATTTTTGTATAGCTTTTACGGTAAAAAGTGGTAACAAAATACTCTTATTAGTACTTTTCATGCTTTTGCAGGCTATATTAAATAAAAGAAGTCCGTGGAGTACTTTTGGGATCAATTACGGAGAAAAGGAGGGCAATCATACAATATCCATAAAGTGTACCAAGCGAAGGGACAAAACAAGAACTGAAGTTGGTCTAGCACTGTTCATGCGTAACCGCGGTAGGACCGCGGCAGAACAATGCTGCAAATTCTGAAGGCCACTCTGGCCGCAGTCCTGGCATAATCGCGGTAGGACCGTGGCAGGACACGTAAACTTTAGGGAACAACGTGCAAAATATGGGATTTTAAGCCCTAAACCTATATTAAACGAAGGAAGCCGACCAAGAAATGGGAGAATGATTTTTGGAAGTCAAAAACATTAGAAGGAAGGGCAGGAGGCAAGGAGGATCATTGAGCATCAATCTTTAATCTTCATCTTTGTTCTTTTACCTTTGAATATGAATTCTTTTGTGATTTTGTTATTTTCATGAGTAGCTAACATTTCTAATCTAAGATTTTGGTGAAACCCGTTGGGGACGAATTGATTATTATAATTAATATAGATTTGAATTATTTTAATCTCTATTTGTTCAACTATATTTTGATTGTGGTTAATTGAAATGATCCTCAATTAGCCGTTCCTATTTATTATGTATCTGCTTGAGAGAGTGCCTATTTAGGTAGTTCTTTGAATAACATCTCTCCTGGAGTATAGGCGAGAGTCATAACCGAGGGTTTAGAGGTTAGATTAGAGATAACTCTACCTTGGGTTTAATCTAAGTGAACTATAATGTGAATCTAGCTAGCATAGCTTGAGAGTGTGCGTCTAGTAAATTATCATAATTTCTTGAGAGAGATTTATCATAGCTGGAGAGTTCATGATTGATAGAGGCAACTAAGTCACAACTGTAAGAAATATACAACCAAGGAAATCAACAACGGGGGAAACCATTACCTTAGACCTTTATTCCAATTGTTTACAAGTCAAGCATAGTTAGTTTTCAGCTATTTATTTATGTTCTATCTTGTCTTCTTAGTGATATTAAACAGATACAACTAAGCCTTAGTTCTCTATGAAAATTGACTCTGGACTTTTAGACTGGATTATATTTGCAGCGACCGTTTATCCTTTTTAGGACTAAAGTTGGGCGTGATCATGGCATAAAACAAAATTTCTATTATGACCTAGATTTTCCACCATCGGGGGTCGTGATGATGCCTACTATCGAATCTAGGCAAGCCAAGCATTTAAAATATTCTCTCATAACACATCAACAATAAAAATAAAATGAGTCATTTAAAATTAAAGTGGAAGTCTTAAAAAATAGATATCTAAAATCCAAATGCAAAAGTTTAACATTTCTCTACCCAAGACTGTTGTCGCTAACTTATGAACTACTACAAAGCGCTAAAAACAAGTCCGAATAGAAATACATTAATATTTTTTCTCGGAACAAGGAAAACAAACTAATAACATAGAAGGGACTCGAGCCTGCAAACATCAGCTAGGATACCTCGAAAGTCCCTCGACTAAAGTCAGCTCCCGATCAAATCCTACTATTGAGGCCCAAAAGCTGCCTCGGTACTGTGATCTATGCAAAAGAGCACAGAAGTGTAGCATCAGCACAACCGACCACATGTGATGGTAAGTGCATAGATTAACCCCAGCGAAGTAGTGACGAGGCTAGATAGGACTACCAAACCAACCTGTGCAGTTCAATATATATATGTACAATAAAATGAAGGAATATAAAAATTAAACAATTAAAAGAGAGGGGAACATGCTATGGAGAAAATACAGTCTGGATATAAAGTCAGCAATTTAAGCAAGAAATCGTGCAATAAAAATAATTAATGAGAGCAAGAAAATTAAAACTTGCACGGTATCAGCCTTCGTGCTTTTACTCTTATTCTCACCAAAAGCAATTAAATAAAGTGCACGAAATTAATCTTTGTGTTTTTACTCACATAACTCTAACATCATGGCATAGAATAATCATTCGTGCAATTATAACCAAATCAGGGCACGGAATGTTCATTCGTGGATAAATAATCAAATATCGCACGGAATGACCCTTCGTGCAAATATAATCAAAACGTGACATGGAATGACACTTCGTGCATTATCCCTCTTCCTCGCCCAAACAGTAATCATAGCCGACCGGGGCGAGGGGATATAAAATTAATAAGAAACGTCCCGGCAAGGGAAAAACACAAGTAAACAGCTATATCCTGCCAAGGGACAATAACCTTCACATCTCGGATAAGGAGATAATCAATATACTCAAACCATCCTGGAAAGGGATTAATCATGTCTCTTTCTATTTCTTTCATTTCTTACCCAATAGTCTTTTTATTGTTCTCGCCAATGCTCCAAAGAATTTACAATTCATAACTAGTCCCCATACTCTTCACATTACATAGAATTCATCAATGAACATGAAAGAGAAATAACAATATCATAATAAGTACAAACAAGGACCCACAGTAATGCTAGACACCAGTGTATAAATACTCGTCACCATGCCTATGCACCGTACTCAATATTTAGCAATTAGAAAAATAATACCCTAATCCTATTCCCTCAAGCCAAAGTTAGATCAAACACTTACCTCAACTTCCACGGCTAAATTAATCTACAACGATCGATTTCCCTCTCGAATTCGGCTCCAACTCAGTCAAATCAATGAAATAACGACTTTACAAAATTAATAATAGCTAAACAAACTAAACTCAATGCTTAAAAGTGAATTTCTAAGCTTTCTTCCCAAAAATTCCAAAATCGACCCCCGAGGTTCGATCTAATTTCATGTCACTCATTCCCCCCACGAGCCCAGATATACAACCCAAAACAAGGTCAAAATCAAAGAAAATAGAAGAGCCCTAATTCTACCCTTCTCCCCCAATTTACACCCTAAAGTACATGATATAGGTCTAGGAATTTCATTAATGATGATAGAAACTGAATAAAACGAGTTAGATAATACTTACCCAAGAATCTTTGTTGAAGATGACCTCTAAAGATCGCCTATGGGTTGTGGAGAAGATGAGTTTGTGTGTTTTGGATGAAGAATCCCGTCAATATTCTATTTTGGGGTATTTAAAATTACTAGGCAAAATCGCTCTATGCGTTCGTGACACTTGGGTCGCATTCGCGATAAAGGGGAAGCTGGTGCATCGCAATCGCGGAAGGTAAGTCACGATCGCATATAAGGTTACGGGCTGGATCTAGGTTTTGGTACTATGTGAACGCAATGAAGAGGGCTGTATAGCTACGCGTTCGCAAACATAGGAATGCGAACGCAAAGAGGAAATTACTAAGGGCCCGAGTTTGACTTACACGATCGTGATGATGGGACGCGAACATGAAGGAGACCAACACTGAAGCTATGTGAACGCGAGGGGACTAGTGCGAACGCGATGAAAAAATCACTGTGTAAAATTTCAAAAGCTAACTCCCTAAGTCCAAAACTACCCCGAACACCTCCAAAAAAACTCCTGAGCCCTCGAGGATACTAACCAATCACACACACTAACTCAACAACATCTTATGAACTTAATCATGCGATCAAATCGCCAAAATATCATCATAAACGAGGAATCAAACCTCAAAATCAGCACTTTTTCATCAAACTTCATAAACTTCAAATTTTAGATATTTAGGTCCGAAACACGTCAAATGATGTCCGATTTCGACAAAATGTCACAGAAAGCACTTAAAACATATATAAGACTTGTACCGGGCGTCGGAACCAAAATGAGCCCGATACCACAGCCTTTTAATCAATTTTTATTTCCATTTTCCTTAGTAATTTAAGAAAAACAATTTCACGGAAAAATTCTTTTCTCGGGCTTTAGACCTTGGATTTTGACTGTGGGCACATGTCCGAGTCCCATATTTTTCTATGGACCCCCCGGGGCCGTCAATCACGAGTCCGAGTCCGTTTACCAAAAATGTTGACCGAATTAAACTTTAATCATTTTAAGTCACATTTGAAATTTTTTCATAGAATTTAACATATAATATTTACGGCTACGTGCCCGGACTACACACACAAAATGAGGCAAGTAAAAATAATTTTTTTAAGGCCTCGAAAGTACGGGATGAAAGAGAAAACAGGTGATGACCCTTTGGGTCATCACATTCTCCATCTCTAAAATAATCGGTCGTCCTCGAACGGACAAAAGAAAGATGTATCTGAGCCAGGAAATAGATGAGGATAATGGCTCCGCATTTCAAACTTGGACTCCCAGGTCGATGCCTTAGGAGGCTGGCCTCTACACTAGACACGCACTGAAGGAAAACTCTTTGACCTCAACGGTCAAACCTACTGGTCTAGAATAGCTACCAGCTCCTCCTCGTAAGACAGATCCTTGTCCAACTGGACATTTCTAAAATCTAACACGTGGGCTGGATCGCCGTGATACCTTCGATGTATGGACACATGAAACACTGGATGCACGACTGACAAGTTGGGAAGCAAGTCAAGTCTGTAAGCCACCTCTCCTACATGATCGTGAATCTCAAATGGGCCAATGAACCTAGGGCTAAGCTTGCCCTTCTTCCCAAATCTCATCACGGCCTTCATAGGTGACACTTGGAGCAACACCCACTCACAACCATGAAAGCTACATCTCGAACCTTACGATCTGCATAACTCTTTTGCCGTGACTGCGCCAAACGAAGCCTGTCCTGAATGATCTTGACCTTATCCAAGGCCTCCTAAACAAAATAGGTACCCAATAACTAAGCCTCTCCCAGCTCAAACCATCTGACTGGAGACCAACATCGCCTACCATACAATACCTCATATGGAGCCATCTAAATGCTGGAGTGTTAGTTGTTGTTGTAGGCGAACTCTGCTAAAGGAAAATACAGGTCCCACTAGCCTCCAAAATCATTGACATAGGCTCGGAGAATATCCTCGAATATCTTAATAGTCCTCTCAGACTGGTCGTCCGTCTGAGGATGGAACGCTGTGCTCAATTAAACCTGGGTGCCCAACTCTTACTGGAATTCTCTCCAAAAGTACGAGGTAAATTGCGTACCCCAGTCTGAAATGATAGATACCGGCACCCCATGAAGGCGGACAATCTCTTGGATGTAGATCTCAACTAACCTATCCGATGAATAAGTGGCTGCATCAGGAATAAAATGTGCTGACTTGGTCAAACTATCAACAATGACCCAAATAGCATCAAACTTCTTCCAAGTCATCGGAAGTCCAGTAACGAAATCCATGGTAATCATCCCCCACTTCCACTAGGGAAGCCGAATCCTCTAAAACGAACCACCAGGCCTCTGATGCTCATACTTAACCTGATGACGGTTCAAAAATTGAGCCACATATGCAATAACATCTTTCTTCATCCTACGCCACTAATAATGCTGCCACAAGTCCTGATACATCTTCGCGGTACCCGGGTGAATAGAATACCGAGAACTATAGGCCTCCGCTAAGATAAACTCTCGAATCCTATCGACATTGGGCACACAAACTCGCCCCTGCAACCTTAAAACACCATCATCATCTAAGGTCACCTTCGTGGCACCTCAATGCTGCACCGTGTCTATCAGAGCACACAAATGGGGATCATCAACCTGCCGATCAGGGATACGCTCCAATAACGAAGAATGAACGACCGCGAAAGCTAACACCCTGCTAGGATCGGAGATGTCCAACCTCAAAAACTGATTGTCCAAGGCCTGAATATCCAAATCAAGCGATCTCTAGCTGACCAGAACAAAAGCAATACTACCCATGCTGGCGGACTTCCTACTAAATGCATCGTCCACCATATTGGCTCTCCCAGGGTGATACAAAATAGTAACATCATAATCCTTCAATAGCTCCAACCACCTCATGTTCCTCAAGTTCAACTCCTTCTGCTTGAACAGGTACTGCAGACACTTGTGATCAGTGTACACCTCACATGTCAGACCATATAGGTAATGCCTCCAAATCTTCAAAGCATGAACAATGGCTGCCAACTCTAGATCATGAACCAGATAATTCTTCTCGTGGATCTTCAACTTCCTCAAAGCATAAGCAATGACTCTACCATCTTGCATCAATACTGCACCAAGACCAATACGGGAAGCATCACAATAAATTATATAGGGCCCTTAGCCTGTGGGAAAAACCAATATCGGTGCCGTAGTCAGAGCTATCTTGAGCTTCTGAAAGCACGCCTCACACTCGTCTGACCATCTGAATTGGTCACCCTTCTAGGTCAATCTAGTCATCGGGGCAGCAATAGAAGAAAATCCCTCCACGAAACCAATGGTAATAACCCGCTAACCCCAAGAAACTCCAAATCTCAGTAGCTGATGCTGGTCGAGGCCAGTTCTTGACTACCTTAATTTTCTTTGTGTCCACCTAAATACCCTCTACCGATACAACATGACCCAGAAATACAACCGAACTCAAGCAGAACTCGCGCTTCGAGACCTTAGCATATAATTTTCTATCCTTCAGAGTCTGAAGAACCACTCTACGGTGCTGCTCGTGCTCCTCCTAGCTGCGGGAGTACACCAGAATATCATCAATAAAGACTATCACGAACAAGTCCAAGTAAGGCATGAACACTCGGTTCATCAACCCTATAAATGCTGCTGGGGCGTTGGTTAACCAAATGACATGATGAAAAACTCATAATGCCCACACCGAGTAAAGAATGATGTCTTAGGGACATCAAACGCCTTAATCCTCAGCTAATGGTAGCCATATCTCAAGTCTATCTTTAAAAACACCTTCGCACCCTAAAGTTATTCAAACAAATCATCAATCCTCGGCAGTGGATACTTTTTCTTTATCGTCACTTTGTTCAATTGATCCATCCTCATCTAGACCATACGTTGAGTCTTCACATATGAAATAACACTGTGGGTGGCGTGACCTGGGGTCCCTTTCCACTCTAATCGGGGCAAATCTGGCAAAGCCAAAGTCACGATATTGGCATGACGATCCAAGATAGCATGATATGGGGACAACCAATCCATCCCTAATATAATGTCGAAATCCACCATGTCTAAGAGCAATAAATCAACACGGGTCTCGAGACCCTCAAACACTACCACACAGGAACGATGAACTTGGTTGACCACTATAGAACCACCCACCGGTGTAGATACATAAACAGGAATACCTAAAGCTGTCACGACCCGAATTTCCCACCATCGAGAGTCGTGATGACGCCTACTAGTGGGATCTAGGCAAACTAACTCTTACTTACAATTCAATTTACTCCAACTCTCATTTTTTAAAACATATAGCAATAGTAATACTAATATAGCAGAATAATAAATTTTCGGAAGACTTAACAACTTTTACTAGATACGATGCACAAAAAAATCCACACATAATACACTACCCAAGAACTGGTGTCACAATATTCACGAACTTCTAAGAATAATACACATAATCATCTGAAGGAATATAAACTGTTTATCTTGAATGCATGAGATAACAGACTGAAAAAAATAAAGATAAAGGATACAACGGGTCCTACAGATGCCTGCAAGGCTACCTCGAAGTCTCGGTGGTCGGAATATCAACAATCGTACTACTGTCGTTGCTGCTATCCATAACCTGTATCTGTGCAAAAAAAGCGCAGAGTGTAGCATCAGCACAATTGGACCCATGTGCTGGTAAGTGCCTGGCCTATCCCGGCAAAAAAGTGACAAGGTTAGGACCAGACACCCACATAAACCTGTGCAGTTATAATATATAATACAACAAAATAACTAGAAAAAAACATCAATATTTAAGAAGAAAAAATATGCTTTGGAGTAGCCACAGGATATACCTTATCAGAAATAATACAAGGGTATTTGATTCACTTTCCAGCTCAACTTATCTTATCACCGGAGCACAACCACTTGCCTTCATCTCAACATCAGTCTTTCATTTATTTACCTAAACAATTTATATATATATATATATATATATATATATATATATATATATATATATATATATATATATATATATATATATATATACTACCGAAACTATGGCCAATATCAATAACAATTATCTATTAGTGATGTGGCGTGCACCCCAACCCTTCCGATATGTCACCGACATCTTTGGTCAATAACAATACATAATAGGCTACTGGCAACTATGGCCAATGCCAACAATAATCATATGTTAGTAATGCGGCGTGCACCCCGACCCTTCCGATAAGTCACTGGCACTATGGCCAATTGCAATAATCATTACAATATATTACCGGCATTAAACCAATAATCTTCAATTTTCAATAAATTTTATATTACCGGTGTAAAATCAATAATTCTGTACTTCAAAAACATTTATATTACCGGTATAAAATCAATAATTCTGTAATTTGACAATATTTATATTACCGTTAGAAAACCAATAATAATAATTAATCAATAATATATATATATATATATTACCGGCATGGCGCCAATAATCTTTAATCAATAATTTACTTACATATTATCACATAAGATTAATAGGAATTTAATCCATTTAAGACCCACAGTCATGCTCAACCCCCAACGTATAGACACTCGTCACCATGCCTATACGTCAGACTCCACATATAACAATTAGCACATAAACTCAACTCCTATTCCTTCAAGCTAGGATAGATCAAACACTTACCTCGAAGGTCTACGGTCAATTCAATCCTTAGCAATGCCATTTCCTTTCGAATTCGGCTCCAATTCAATCGTATCTATACACAATTGATTTAATATTATCAATACTACTTAACAAACTAGTTCAAATGGCTAAATATAATTTTTACAATATTCTGCCAGGAATAGTGAAAATTGACCCCGGGCCCACATGGTCGAAACACGAGGTTCGAATCAAATTAAGTTCACCCATCCTTCCACGAGTTCAAATATATAATTTAATTTAAAATCGGACCTCAAATTGAGGTCAAAATCTCAATTTTTATGAAAACCTATGTTCTACCCAAATCCCCCACTTTTACCCATGAAAAATCTTGAATTTAAGATGAAAACATGATAGATGATGTTAAAGATTGAAGAAATTGAGTAAACATTGACTTACAAATGATTTGGAGGAGAGGAAGTTCTTGAAAAATCGCCAAAGTATATTTTGGGTTGTAAAAATGTGAAAAATGAAGTTGGAAATCGTGATTTACAGGTCTCTGTATTCGTATTTGTGAACAGGGGTTCGCAATTGCGAACCCCGACCAACCATGGGATTCGCGAAATAATCTATACATTGCAAAGCTAGGCCAAAGCTGGGAGGTTCGCAATTGCGAACAAATAGTCGCATTTGCGAAGATAGGTCAGGAATTAGGAGGGGTCGCATTTGCGAACAATACTTCGCAATTGCGAAGCTAGGCGAGGATTTGGGGAGTTCGCATTTGCGAAGGTGTGCTGCCCCAGGGGTCCTTCGCATTTTCGAAGAAATAGATTGCATTTGCGATCTAGGCCAAAATTCCAGGCTTCGCAATTGCAAAGAAAGGCTCGCAATTGCAAAGATCACAGAAGCAAAAATACCAAATTTTTCAAAACATGAGAATGCAATCCGATGCATATCCAAAACTCATCCGAGCCATCGGGGCTCCAAACCAAATATGTACTTTGACTCAAAAACATCATATGAACTTGCTCGAGCGATCAAATCGCCAAAATAACATCAAAATCAATGAATTGAGCCTTAAACTCAAGAATTCTTTCAAAATTTCAAAACTTCCAAATTTTTCAATTTAAAGCCGAATCACGTCAAACGACGTCCGTTTTCAACCAAACTTTACAAGAAGCTCTTATCCAAAATATATAACCTATGTCAGGCGTCAGACCCAAAATAAGAGCCCGATACTATTACGTTTTAATCAAATTTCAGTTCATTTTCCTTAAACATTTTTTTAGCAAATATACCCCTACGCATGACTCCTAGTGGCTAATATATAAATATAATCTCAAATATGGTCCAATATACAAAATGGTCAAAATACCATCTAACATGAATACTACAACTACGTACTACTACTAATAGAACTATTACTGCGTCTACAGAATCCAAAGTCCATCTCCTGTTTGTGTATGCGAATTCAGTTGGCAATGGAAAATACCAAGCAACACTTATACATCTCTCACCAGGCGTCAAAGTATGCAATTCAAAGACCAACTTGAATACCAATTCATAACACCGACGGTTTGAACTCCTCAAAGCTATTAAGATCCATAACTTCCTCATAACAATTACCATATGTATTGCACTATCATGTTCAGATTGAGTGTGAAACCACACTAATACCACTGAATCATGACAGTACATCACATATGTTTTCCTAAGCCAAAAATGTTGCCATAACTGCTGCATAACAGAATATGAACTCCAAAGAAAAGCTGCAGCTTCTAATATATGTAGCAAGATCCTCAGTGATGTTCTTGATGTCTCGATTAAACATATTACTACCATATGTAAAATAGTTATGCTCCAAGCTAACCTGTAAGCTAACATAACAGTCATCGAGCAGTGATCATTAAAGTTCTTCTTATTATGCAAATCAACTTTTTGGATCAAACCAACATAAAGACTCATCTGCCTTATCATTCCGGTCATAACCAAACCTTTTTTAGAAATTGAATCTAAACAGATACACCAGCTAGCATATGACCTTATATCCACAGCTACCTTAACCTTCAAATCAGACTTTTTGAGCTTTGATAAACAGCTCCCAGGTTGAGCATATGAATATGCTAATACCACTGAGTAACCATTCATCAAAATCCATAAAAATTTGACAAGGTAAGGTAAATATATGTAGAAGTAATTCATTAGTCCGGTGGTTTTCTCTTAGCTATCCTAATCCTCAGGTTTGGTATCTGAGATTTGTCCATATTGATTAACACATTTCCTTCCTTTGGTAACTCATGAAATGATTCAAATGTGACTGTACCTACAAAAGAAAAAGCATGGTTAGCTAAAAAATCTACAACTGTGTTGCCTTCCCTAAGAACATGCTGAAAGAGCACATTGAATGTACTCTTTATCTCCTTGATCTTCTTCACCTCTACTCCTATACACCATGGTGTCTCCCATTCATCATCTATGATCTTTCTCATCACCAAGGAATCAGTCTCCATTATCAAAGGATGCAACTGTCTTTCCACACAGTAATTTAGTCCTTCTATGATTGCTTTTGCTTCAGCTATAATATTTGTTTCCATCCCTATTTCCTTAGCCTTAGCATACACAAATTTTCTTTCATGATTTCTCACACAAAATCCATAAGAACTAGGACCTGGATTACCTCTGGATGCACCATCAGTATTACATTTGTACCACCTTACATATGGGAATTGCCATGTTACCTTTTTAGTGACAACAACTGGTTTGTAGTTCTCAAAGAAGCTGATCATATGAGGCCACAACAAAGGAATGTTAGTTAGCCAAGGATATATCACTTTTGCTAGATAATGCAGAGTTTTATTCACTTCATGAATCACCCTGCTACAAGATATAGCTCCACCATATTTCATTGTATTCCTCCTTTTCCAAAGTTCCCATAAAATGACAGCTGGAGCAGCTTGATACAATGGTTTAAGTTTTGGACAACATTTAGCACTCCACTATTCTCTTACCACATGATGCATTTGTATCAAATTGATTCCCAATCCTGCAGCTTGTATAAATGTTTTCCACACCTTCTGTGCAGTGTCACTTGTTAAAAATACATGCTGTAATGTCTCCTCTTTTGGTGAACTACAACACCAACATCTGGAGACTATCATCTGTCCCCCTCTTCTCCGTATATCATCAGTAGGAACTTTACCCCTCCAAACTCTCCACATAAAGAATGAAATTTTTAATGGCAGCCCTTTAGTCCATATCTTACCAAACTCAGGATTGCTTGACTCTCTATGTCTCAGAATTCTCCAAGCACTACTCATTGTAAACTTTCCTGATGGATTTGGCATCCCCCTTGGTTTATCCCAGCATGCATAATCTTCTACATAGTGAACTTTTTCTCTAATATGATCTGTAATGTCTGGAGGAAATGTGTGATCTAGAAGTTGATCATTCCAGTTCTCCTCCTCTCTCAACTCAGCCACTTCCTGCAGTTGTTCATTAATGTGAAACTCTGGAGGTATGACATGGTATAAAGCACCCAATCATGTCCAGTTTTCATGCCATACATTAGTTGGCCCTCTATTCATCTCCCATAATATCTCATGTTCAACTTCCTCCCTTGCCTCTAACATTTTTCTCCATACATGTGATCCCCCTCTAAATTGAACTAATGTAGGAATTTCCTTTTTGCAGTATTTGTTCCACATGAAATTAGCCCATAGAGTCTTGGTAGTTACGAACCTCCACCACAACTTAGCAAATAAAGCTTTAGAAACATCAAATAAAGATCTAAAACCTACTCCTCCCTTCTCTTTAGGAAGACATAGGTTCTGCCACTTTGTCCAGTGTCTACTCCTTCCCTCTTCCTTATTACTCCAGAAAAATCTAGCAAAGGTCTTATCCAGATGTTCCAATACGTTTTTAGGTGGATCTAGCACTGAAAGAATATGAGTAGGCATACTTTGCAATACACTGGATATCAATATTGCTTTTCCTCCATATGATAACAGCTTCCCCTTCCAAGAGTGTAGTTTTGCTTTCACCTTTTGAATTAGCTCATTGTAATACATTTTCCTCCTCCTTGTGTAGAAAATTGGACATCCAAGATAAGTGAATGGAAAGGATCCTTTTGCAAAACCTGTAATATTAGCCACTGTATTTGTCAAAGCTCTTGCTACCTTTTCATGCATGTAATATGAACTTTTAGACTTGTTAATCATCTGTCCAGAGGTAAGTTCATATTATATCAATACATCTGCTATCTTCTGTAAAGAATAAGGATTATCAGACAAAGATAATTGTATCATCTGCATAGGCAAGATGATTCATATTATCAGACCAATTTGGCATCCCATATCCTCTAAACAATTTATCCTTAAATAGTTTGTTTAAGACCTTGACAAGTCTTTCGCTGATAATATGAATAAAGCTGGAGACAAAGGATCTCCTTGCTTCACTCCCCTTGATGAATGAAAGAATCATGTAGCTTGACCATTCGCCATCACAGAATACCAGTTATTTGATATGAGATTCCATACCATATTAATAAAACATTCTGCAAATCCCATCGTCCTCAATACATGCATTAAATACTTCCATGATACTCTATCATATGCCTTAGCCATGTCCAACTTTATAACTACATTTACAGGCTTCCCCCTCAATCTTATATCTATCACAATCTCTTGAGTTAGTAGAATATTCTCAAATATACTTCTCCCCTTTACAAAACCTGATTGATTTAAAGAAATCAACTCAGGTAGTATCTTCTCCAGTCTATCATGCACCACCCTTGAGAACACTTTGTTGATAAAATTACTTAGACTAATAGGTCTAAGATCAGAAAATGTTTGCACTCTAGACTTTTTGGGCAACAATACAAGATTGGTATGTGTTATGGATTTAGGCAAAGGATTACCATCAAAGAAACCAGTCAGCAACCTATGAATGTCCTCTCCAACAATATCCCCACACTTCTGAAAGAAAAGTCCTGATAATCCATCAGGACCACTTGCACTGTCACTGCTCAATGCAAACACTGCTGCTTTTGCCTCCCCCCTTGTTGGTGATCTACACAATTCCATGTTCTGCTCCCTTGTCACCATAGCTGGAACATTGTTCAACAGATCAAAGCTTGTTGGATCATCTTCTTTAGTAAATTGTTTCTGATAGAACTCTACTGCAGCATTGGCCATTAGCTCCTAAGATTCAATCCAGTCTCCATTACTATTTTGAATCCTTTTCAAGTGCAATTTCTGCCTCTTTCCATTAACATGATTATGAAAAAATCTAGTATTTCTATCCCCTTCTTCAAACTGCTTCATGCCTGCCTTTTGTTTCCAGTATTGCTCTTCTATGCTCAAATACTTCTTCAATTCAGCCTGAGCTTGTTGAAGAACAACTCTATTCTCAGTAGATGGATCTTCTTCAAACAACATCTCCTTAATTCTCACCACATCTTCTCTTATAACTAGTTGTTTAAAAATGTCACCATAGGTTAATCTGCTCCATTGTGATAAAGCAGCTTTAACCCTCTTCAGTTTCTGCTTAAACATCAAAAATGGATCTCCCATAACATCTGCAATCCAGTTCTGCTTCACCACATCTAAAAATGTTTCATGTTTTTCCCAGAAGTTCAAAAAATTGAAAGGCTTCACAAACTTCATTGCTTCTTCTCCACAACTCATCAGTAATGGTGCATGATCTGATCCTCTTCTAATAAGATGCTCCACTTCAATATCTGGAAATAGATTTTGAAAAGGCATGTTCACCAGAATTCTATCCAGCCTCTTGAATATACACTCTTCATTTAGTCTCTCATTCCACCATGTGAATGGACTGCCTTTATATCCAAGATCAAACAATCCACAAGAATTTACACAAAATGCAAAATCCTCATATTCAGTGGGGTATACTGGCAAACCACCTATCTTCTCATCCTCTCCCATTACCACATTGAAATCACCTCCCACTAGCCAAGGCATCTCCATGTCACTAGCCAAATAGTACAAATTGTCCCACACTTCCAATCTTTCAATGCAGTACACTTTGCATATACAAATTTCATCATATTATATTTCTCAAGCTACTTATAATATACTTTGATAGTTATTTGTTGTTCAGTGTCAATTACCGGATACCATTCCACCACTGAATCAAAGAATAACCAAATTTTCCCATTTACATTTGAAATTGCTGCTTCCATACCTAGCCTTCTTCTGTACCACTCCAACCATTTCTTCTTCTGCTTTGGTTCCATAAGTGCTACAATGAAAAAATCATGCTCCTTCTGCATATTTATTACCCTCTGAAAGGCCTGTTGTGTCTTAACAGGCCTTATGTTCCAAATGATTGTTTTGATCATCATCTTGAGGTTGTTGAGGCTACCCTTCTAGGCAATATTCTTGTAGGTTGCAGTGGCTATCTTAATTGATTCTTCTTCCCTTTCCTACCACTTTTATTAGCTGATGTAGGAGATACATCCCCTTCTCTCATCACACCTTTAAAATTCTCTGATGTAGATTCATCATCACCTTTATCCTCTAATTCTTTTTGTTGTTCTTCGGCATTCTGTATTGGTACCTCCTGATGTGTTATGATATCATGTAATATCTGATTAGGTGTTTTCAATGGCACATTCACATTGATTTGTAAAGGTGATTCATTTCCATAAGAACGTGCCAAAGGCAAAACTACATCTTCCTTTGTAATTATAGCTTGTGTTCTTGCTTCATATGATGTCAATGCTGTTTTGAGTTGTTGTGCTTCACCCTTATATCTCCTATATTCCCCTGCATCATTTGATGTTGCAGCTCATACACAGAACTCAACCTAGGTGTTAATCTTTCAACATGTTCAGTAATTGCCTGAGTTACTGTTCCATTGAAATCCCTTTCCTTCCCATGTATTAATTAATGTTCTTTCCACTCTGATTCCTTCTTACTATCATTATTAACATCCCCATCCGACCCTTTCTCCAATGCATCTAAAGAAACCTCCTTAACATAAGGCAATATCACCCCAGTTTTAGTTGGAGTTCATGTTCCATTCCCTTCTACCGTGATCAATGCTTCAGTAGCTGATCCACCTATATTTGTAGCTTCCTTTGATGCTCCTGGATGTTCCTCTTCTGAATTATCTACTTGCAAGTCCATAGTCTGTTGCTCATTCATGTTCTCTACTTTATCACTCCACAAAGTTACCTCAGTATGCTCTTCTAGTGTGTCTGACTCCACCAGTGGTTAGATGATATATCTTGGCCAGCATGATTATTGGCCACCTTCCACTGCCTAAGCTCCTCTTTATTTGTACCAAATCTCCTGTGCATGCAATCAATAGTCTTCTCTTTTCTGTCCTCATCTGTACTCCCATTGCCAACATCCTTCGACTGGTGATCAATTGTGACTCCTTTTGCATTGGACACTTCTTGTACTCTTGAAAATCTAATCCTACTAGGAGCAGGATTAGAATTATCGTTCAACACTTTTTCCACTACTTCCTTTTTCACACATATTAATTCAATGCCAGCTACTCCATTCCTAATAGAATTAGGATTACTGTTCTGCTTATTTTCCTTAGCTTTAGTTGGCATCTCCTGCACCTCATTGGATTGCCTTAATCTTTGCTCCTTAGTGTTTCCATTGCTATGATCATCTCCTTTGCCTTCTGTGATTTGTAATGTAGGATTTGGTATTTCCTCCAACTCCAACACATTAAATTTATTCTTGATTTCCACTGCTTCAACCTTGTTTTTCCCCTTCCTTTGTCAACATATTTTCCAGCATAGTCTTCAATAATGTATCCCCTCTTATCCCTTTGATACTTGTTTTTTCTTGCCTGCATCCACTCTTGTTTGCTTGATTAGTAGTAGGTTTCCCTACAACTTTTCCACTTGCTAAAACTTTTGTTAACTTAGCAGATGTTCCAACCATATCAGAACTCACCAAAACCTCTCTTTCCTTGCTATGATCCTTGCCTTCTCCTTCAAAATTTTTATGCAATTCTGGATGTACAATCCAGCATTCATCTTCCTTATGACCTTGCTTCTTACACGTCTTACAATATTTAGGCATATAATCATACCTTATTTTGATCCACTTCGACTCCTCCGGTCCAGTTTCATCAGCTTCCTCTATAATCTTTATCATTTTAGGCAATGTTGCAAGAAGATTTACCTCTACTTTAACCTTAGCACAACTAGGCCTTGTGCCATTTTAAGTGGCTAAATCAACGTGCAAAGGTTTACCTACTGCCTTGGCTAACGAAAACACAAATTCCTTACCAAAGAAATTCGGAGGTAAATTTTGAAAGGATATCCAGGCTATGGCAATTGGTGTCTCAACATCTGGAGACCACCATGGACTCCACTTTGTGCATCTCATTTGCCAATACTCTCATTGAGCCTTCAAATAGAAAGCAGGCTTCGATAATAAGTGTATATAATCCTCCATCAACGACAACTTGATCAAAACATGAGACTCTTCAATTAAACCTACTGAACATGAACCCTTAAGTTCACATTGTATCGGAATAGCCTTCCTTAACTCTTGGATCACATGTTTTCCATAAGAG
Organism: Nicotiana noctiflora; assembly: GCA_032618575.1. Classification (NCBI taxonomy): domain Eukaryota; kingdom Viridiplantae; phylum Streptophyta; class Magnoliopsida; order Solanales; family Solanaceae; genus Nicotiana; species Nicotiana noctiflora. Next base: position 140,710 of record JASVEL010008028.1, read on the forward strand.
AATTTCCCAAGGACTGCTAGATGTAATCCTTGCTGAATAATGGATTGTTTAACTTCTGACTTCTTCCATCTCATCATAGGTTCACCATGTAAAACCTCGACAGGTTTTACGTTTATGTTGGTTACGTGCATAGGAGCATTTAACGCTTGAGGCTTAAAAAGATTAGCGTATGTTTGGTTCGTTTTTGGGATTGTGGTTATTTGTATTGGCTGTATAGTTGAGAAAGACGACTGCCCAACCTCCGGAGAAGGCTGGGCAGTGGCCGGCGTGGCCATGGTAGCGTGCAGCGAGGTTTCTCTCTATAGTCGTCAAATTTCGCCAGAGCTTCTCTCTCTAGCGTAGGGTTTTTTTTTCTACTCTAGAGATCCTTAAACATTTTCAGAAAACAATTTAACAGAAAAATTCTTTTATCAGAGTTCTAGACCTCGGATTTTGATTCTAGGCATATGCCCGAGTTCCATATTTTTCTACGAAATTTCTGAGACCGTCAAATCATGGGTCCGGGTCCGTTTACCAAAAATATTGACCAAAGTCAACCATATCAATATTAATATCAAAATTCTTTAAATTTTTCTCATACTTCACACATTTCAACATAAAAATTTTCTGTCTTCGCGCCCGGACTGCTCACACAAATCGAGACAACTATAAATGAGGTTTTCAAGGCCTCAGAAGCTCAAAATGATTGTGAAAACAAGTAATGACCCGTTGGGTCGTCACAAAAGCATCACTAGACATAGCCAGGTAGGGTGCAAAATAGGACGACAAATATGAATACGTAGACCGAGGGTCAAATAGCACTGAAGCATCCCTATCACATATCAGAATTGTACATGTAATAACCGTGTCTGAAGACTCAGCCTCTAGCCTGGCTGGCAAAGCATAAGACTGGGGTTGGGGCCCACCTCCCCGAACCATGTCTCTAGGACGATCAACTACTGGCTGACCTCCACCTATGTCATTCCGAGATCCACCTCTACGGTCCCTACCTCCAGCTCTATGATCCTTACCTCCGCTCTAGCTGGCTGGCAAGCTGTGGATCACCTAGCGCCTGAATCATGGGGCGAGGACCCTGCTGCTGAGAACTACTCAAGGCACGAGGGCAAAATCTAACAATGTGACTCGTGTCACCACAACCATTACAAGCCATCGGCTGTTGAGACTGCTAGCCCTAACGACCTGTATGTCCTCCCCAGAAACTCTGAAGTAGCGGTGCGCTGATGGGCTACAGATCAGAATAATGCTGCTGAGAACCACCACCGCCTGGAGTATCATGAAAGACCTGGAACTGAAAGGGTCTAGTTGAATGGCCTCTACCATAAGAATCCCTACCTCTAGATGAGGTACCACTGAACTTACCAGAATGACGAGGCCTCTTATCTGACACATGACCACCTCCCCGTGCAAGGGCCATCTCAACTCTGCGGGCCACATTGGCTGCCTCATGAAAATAAATCTCACTACCGGCTCCCATAGCCATCTGGAGACAGATCGGCTAAATCATTCCATTAATAAACCTTCGCACCCTCTCTCGCTCTATGGGGAGTATAACAATGGCATGGCGTGCCAAATCAATGAATCGAGCCTCATAATGCGTGACTGTCATAGAGATCTAATGAAGGCGCTCAAACTGCCTACGAAGTGCCTCTCACTGAGTAACTGGGAGAAACTGCTCCAAAAATAGCTCTGCAAACTGGTCCCATGTCAATTATGGTGACCCTGCTGGTCTGGATAAACAATCGTCTCTCATCCAAGTCTTGGCGGATCCTGCAAGTCGAAACGTGGCGAAGTCGATGAAGCAACCACAATAACCTTCACATCCCAGCAAGGGAGATAATCAATATACGCAAACCATCTCGGCAAGGGATTAATCATATCTCATTCTATTTCCTTCATTTCTTACCCAATAGTCTTTTTATCGTTCAAGCCAACGCTTCAAAGAATTTACAATTCATAACTAGTCCCCATACTCTTCACATCACATAGAATTCATCAATAAACATGGAAGAGTCATAACAATATTAGAATAAGTACAAACAAGGACCCACAGTCATGCTAGACACCAGTGTATAGATACTTGTTACCATGCCTATACACCTTACTCAACATTTAGCTATTAGCAGAACAATACCCTAATCCTATTCCCTCAAGCCAAAGTTAGATCAAACACTTACCTCAACTTCAACGGCAAAATAAATCCATAACAACCGCTTTCCCTCTCGAATTCGGCTCCAACTCAATCAAATCTATGAAATAACAATTTTAAAATATTGATAATAGTTAAAGAAACTATATCCAATGCCTAATGTGAATTTCTAAGCTTTCTTCCCAAAAATTCCAAAATCGATCCCGGGCCCGCTTGGTCAAAACCCGAGGTTCGAACCAATTCCATGTCACCCATTTACCCACGAGCCCAGATATACAACTTATTTTCAAATTCGACCCAAAACGAGGTTAAAATCAAAGAAAATGGAAGAGCCCTAATTCTACCTTTCTCTCCCAATTTACACCCTAAATTACATGATTTAGGTCTAGTAATTTGATAAATAATGATAGAAAATGAAGAAAACGAGTTAGATAATACTTACCCAAAAAGCTTTGGTGAAGATGAGCTCTAAAGATCGCCTATGGGATGTGGAGAAGATGAGTTCGTGTATTTTCGGTGAAATATCCCGTCAATGTTCTATTTTGGGGTATTTAAAATCACTGGACAAAATTGCTCTATGCGTTCGCGACACTGGGGTCGCGTTCTCAATGAAGGAGAAACTGGTGCACCACGTCGTGGAAGGTAAATCGCGATCGCATATAAGGACAGGGGCTGGGTCCAGGTTTTGGTACTATGCGAACGCGTTAAGTACCACGCGAACGCGATGAATAGGGCTGAAAGATACGCGTTCACGAACATAGGAATGCGAACGCGAAGAGGAAATTCCTGTGGGCCTGAGTTTGAATTACACGACCGCGATGATGGGGACGCAAACGCGAAGGAGACCAATACTGAAGCTATGCGAACGCGAGGAAACTAGTGCAAACGCGATGAAGAAAATCCTTGTGTAAAAATTGTAGAAAATCTACTAACTCCCTAAGTCCAAAACTACCCCGAACACCTCCGAAAGCACTCCCGAGGCCTCGAGGCTCCTAACCAATCACACACACTAACTCAACAACATCCTACAAACTTAACTGTGCGATCAAATCGCCAAAATAACATCATAAACGAGGAATCAAACCTCAAAATCATCAATTTTTCATCAAACTTCACAAACTTCGTATTTTAGATATTTAGGTCCAAAACACGTCAAATGACATCCGATTTCGACCAAATTTCACATAAAGCGCTTAAACCATAAATAAGACTTGTACCGGGTGTCGGAACCAAAATACAAGTCTGATACCATGGTCTTTTAATTAATTTTCACTTCCATTTTCCTTATTAATTTCAGGAAAAAAAATTCATAGAAAAATTCTTTTCTCGAGCTCCAGACGTCGAATTTCGACTCCAGGCACATGTCCGAGTCCCATATTTTTCTACCAACCCTCCGGAATTGTCAAAGTACGGGTACGGGTCCGTTTACCAAAAATATTGACCGAAGTCAACTTTAATCATTTTAAAGGCATATTTTGAAAACTTTTCACAAAATTTAACATATAATCTTTTGGGCTACGCGCCCGGACTGCACAGGCAAATTGAGGCAAATAAAAATGAGATTTTCAAGGCTTCGGAAGTACGTAATGAAAGAAAAAATAGGTGATGACCTTTGGGTCGTCACAATTTCGATGAGAGGCCCTAATTTGTTAACAAAATAAATTTTTATATTTTTGTTTGAAATCTATTTTTTAACTTTTTTAGATGTAAAGATATTAATAATCTTCTTACACTGAGTTATTCTGAGATGTCTTTTTAGATGATAATTTAGCTAATCCGTTCCTTATAGATTCTACTAATACATTATTGATCCTAATGCAAAATTGTTATATGAATGTTGTTTTACGAGGGATATAGGTATTTTATAAAAATATTACTTTTGTTATTTTATTGGGTATACGATTAGAGTATTATCTTTTACTTGTAGTATTTCCTTTAACATTATATACTACTCCCTCTGTTTCAATTTATGTGAACCTATTTCCTTTTTAGTCCGTGCCAAAAAGAATGACCTATTTCCTTATTTGGAAACAATTTACCTTTATGCAATGATTTATAACCACACAAAATAAAGGTGCTTCATTTTATACCACAAGATCAAAAGTCTTCTCTCTTTTCTTAAACTCCGTGCCCAGTCAAATGGGTTCACATAAATTGAAACGGAGGGAGTATAAAATAAGTCTAAACTACCATATACAATACCCCAGTATAATCCCCCCTAGTGGGATCTGGGGAAGATAGTGTGTACATGGACCTTACCCCTACCATAAGTAGAGAGGCTGTTTCCGATAGACCCTCGGCCCCCTTCCTCCAAAAACTCTCCACCTTGCTCTTAGGACTCGAACTCACAACCTCTTGGTTGGAAGTGAAGGATGTTCACCACTAGAGGAACCTCCTCTTGTCATAAATAAAATATATCTTTATACCCTTTAAATTAAAAATCAAATTTTACCCACTAAATAAAAAATCAAAGATATCTTTATACCCTTTTGATTATTAAAATCTCAATGACCAGTGCCAGTAACAAATTAATTTTTTTTCCTTTTCGTATTAAATTATTACTTTTTAACATTAAGATACTCAAATTTTAATAACATAGTGAAAGCTTAATGAACTGGATGACATTTTGTACATGAGGTTCAATATCGACATATAGAGACAAAGTCAGAATTTAAACTTTTGTATTTTAATCCTAAGATTTTTAAATTTGTATATATTTAATGAATATATATATTTTGGACCAAGGGTTCGACCAAATTCGTAACTTCTACTCTCCTACCGCCTCTATCAGCTTCTATCAGAGGCGGACCTACAACCATGTTTGATGGGTCACATGAACCCGTTAACTTCGATAAAAACTCTACATATACGTAGTCATATATATGTTGGGGACCCTTTAAATATTGTTTTTGACACCCTTATTACCAAAATTAAGCTTGTAGCAACGGTCTGCAGCTAAAAATAAACTTTGCGTGAAGTCACTTTATGCGGGTTGAAACCACTTGTTATAATTTTTTTTTATGCTACCCCATTATTCTCAAATCATCCTGGGTCCGAACGATAGACCCCAAACCTCTATAACCTCTTATTAAGAATGAATAATGTTTATTTATCCCACCATTATTTTATGGTTCGGCACATTAATTGTGAGAAAATAGAACACGTCAATACAGAAATCCGACGTATGTGGCGACAGCAACAACTGTCATTTTTTCTGTGTCCTTATTATGTACGTACCGTGTTTCTGTACTTGTGTCTTTTTCCTCCCCTCCCCCATGTAAAACCTACTATTTCAGATACGTATCTAAATCAATGATTTCAATCCATCAATAAATACGTATTATATTATATTGTATTGTATTGTATCGTTTAATAAGTATAATATTTAGATAGATTATGTTATTTGTCATTGTTTCATGGTATCACACACCGGCAATATGAAATATAAACTTACAATATTATAAAGAATAATTATAATACAAGGTAAAATTATTATATAAAAGATGTGGTAAATAATACAATAAAATTATCAAATAATAATGAAGGGTGAGATGAGAGAAAAGACAAGGTAATAATGCGACCACACCAAATCAGTCGTTACATAAAGTGACACATTTCGTTGTTATGTAACAACGGATTTAACGATGTCATACTATAAAATTTAAGTAATCAATCAAAACCAACATCATATTTAAAGTAACAATCCGATACAGTACAACGGGTAACAATCATCCAAACAAGTTGTAAATACATCTCCCATTTCATTTATAATTTTTAAAAAATTATTTAATTTCGTACAAATACCGAACACATCTTTCTCAAAGATGGATTGAGGATTGAAGGCTTAATTATTAGTTTTTACAATAATCTCAAATTTGCGAGCTAATATTCTTATGCATTTAGTGATTTTTTAATATAAATATAGGGTACGAGTAGAAGTTAAATGGTTTTTTGCTCAACTCACTCATTAATATTTTTGTCATTTTATTGAAGGTCGACCTACCATGAAATCTGTTTTCTTCTTTTTCTATAATCTCCATTGGAAAAAAAAAAAAAGGAAAAGACAAAAAGAAGTTTATATCATTGCAAGAAAAAAAGCACCAAATATTTGAGTCACAACACGCATGTCTATATAAATCATAAATATGCGAATGATATTACTATTATAGATTATGACTGCTCTAAGGAGGTAATGAGAATTCTGCAACTTGCTACAAAGTATTTCTATTTTGCTCAATCTCAATCGTACCTACATTTATTTTATTAATTAATTTAATTATCAGTTTTCACATGTACAACACTTGTAGCTAAAAAAATTTCAACAATCATATAACAGCACACTTCTCATCTAGGAGTTGGGACGTTCCGAAATGTTTGAAACTATTTTATTAGTCGCGGACTTTACGTAACTATCACAGTTTAAAAGAAATATTACAATTTTTTAGCGTGAAATTCAATATTACAGATATAGCAGAAAAATATTTATATTTATAATACACATTTCCATTAAAGTCAACCCAATCCTCAGCTTTTATGGTATCAGGCCTTTTGGCATCAGCATCTAGTGCCTTGTGTAATCCTTGTTGGATGAGCAGATCCCTCATCCTTCTTTGCCATGTTGAGAAACCATTATCTCCGTTGAATTTTGCAACCTCGTACTTTACTCCATACATTTTTATTTTTCACCAAGTATTGTACTACTGACAGTGAATAGTATTTTAGTGAACGAGCAGAACATGTGCACTGATACTAGTTGTTGGGAATAAACCCCCGCAGAAATAATATTCACGGTAATAAAAGCTGAATAATAATGTAGCATCGAGATACGGTAATTAACAATAATAAAAGAGTAACAATGACACCAAGATTTTTATGTGGAAAACCATTCTGAATAAGGAGAAAAACCACGGCCCCGAGAGGAGCAATTAATATCACTATAGTAAGGAATTTACACTTGCCCCAGTAGAATACTACAAAGGCCACTACAACACTCAAAAAAATAACCCTCTTTTGATATTCCCACCCCACTACAATATCGCTCACTCTCTATTTTACTCACAGACTATTATCTTATACATTGTCTGTGAAACCTCACTCTTTCTTTCTCTTTTTGTTAGTGTGTAGAAATGAGAATTGAAGCTCTCCTTTTATAGCCAAAGCTTCACTTTCTAAAGCCTACAATATTTGACAATTTACACACACCTTTCACAATTCAATAAAGTTGGCTACCAACCCAAAGAAATTCAACAAGGTTGGCTACCAACCCAAACTAATTCAACAAAGTTGGCTACCTAACCAAACCAAGTCAACAAGATTGGCTACCAAACCAAAGAAACTTTTATTAGGCACATGCCTAATACATCTTCAAATTAGATGGACATCATCAAGAGAGACCTTAGTTGTATGTTCCATTTATCTATGGAAGTATACTTCTTCATCCCTTTTGATCTGCGTGCATGAATACGTCGCATAGAACAAGTTAGATATTAAGACGTGGATCAAATGCAGAGTTGAAGCTTGATCTCAAGATTCAATGGTGTTATTCTAGAACTCTCTGAGATGGGAGCATTCCATCGAACAAAGAATTTTAGAGAATGAGGAGAAGTGGAAAGTCTAGTCATTCTATTATTGTAATCAGTGTATATATGTACATTACACATGCTGAGTTGTCAATACTACTAACTAAAAATCTAACTACTCAACTAACATAATCTATATACTTGATAGTATATTCTCTATACATTTGATAGTGTATACATGAATATTATAAATATACAATTCTCAAGACCCCCCTCAAGTTGGAGGTGTCATGTACACTGCCAACTTGCTCAATACAGATGAATGTTTTGCTCCAGTTAAGACCTTGGTAAGTACATCAGCTAATTGATTCTCACTTGTCACAGACTGCAATAAAATCAAGCCTTCTTATAGTTTGTTCCTTACAAAGTGGCAGTCCACTTCAATGTGTTTTGTTCGTTCGTGAAATACAGGATTTCGTGCTATATGTAAAGGTGATTGACTATCACAAAAGACTTCCACTATTTTGTTGAAAGGTACAGTGAGTACTTTAAACGAGTTGCACAACCATACCGATTCTCCTACTACCTTTCTAAGTGCTCTATACTCTGCCTCTGCTGAAGATAATGAGATTATTTCTTGTTTTTTGGACTTCTAGCATATGGGACTGTTTCCTAAAAAACTAGGCACCCACTCACTGATCTTCTTGAGTCTGGGCAAGTAGCCCAATCAGAGTCACAATAAGCTCTAATCTGCAGTGCTGGATCATGTGACATAAAAATTCTCATTGAGGGATCACCATTCAAGTACCTAAGTAAGTGAAATGCAGCTTTCAATTGAGGTTCTCTTGGGTCTTGTGTGAATTGGCTGAGGTATTGTACACTATAAGCTATGTCTATACTTGTATTTGTGAGGAAATTTAATTTTCCAATTAGCTTTTTGTAATATGTGGGATCAGGTAATACCATCCCTTTTTTGGCTCTTAATTTTGTTGATGGATCAAGGGGAGAAGTAAAACTACCATAATCCATGCAATTGTACTCTTTCAGCAAGTTAAGTGTAAACTTTCTTTGTGTAATTATAAGTCCATCAGCTTTATATAATATTTCCAGATCCAAAAAGTAATGAATTTTGCCCAAGTCTTTGATCTTGAAGCTACTGTGCAGAAATATCTTCTATTATTCTATCTCTTCCTTGCTATTGCCTGTCCTCACATCATCAACATACACTGCTACATATATTGTTGATTCACTTGTTTTCTTGTAGAATAGTGAATAATCATAAATGGAATGAGTATATCCTCTGCTGCATAGTGCTTCACTTAACTTTGCATACTATTGTCTACTTGCCTGTTTGAGGCCATATCGAGACTTCTTAAGCTTGCATACTAAATGTTCATCCTCTACCACTAGTCCTTGTGGTACTTCCATGTACACTTTTTCATGGAGATCTCCATGAAGAAAATCATTATTTACATCTAATTGGAAAATATCCCAACCTTTCTTAACTGTTGATGCTATAAGAGCTCTACTTGTTGTGATTTTCACTACAGGACTAAATGTTTCTGTGTAATCAATACCAGCTTGTTGAGTATATCCTTTGACCACTAACCTGGCTTTAAACCTCTCTACACTGCCATCTGCCCTATGCTTCACCTTGTACACCCATTAGCACCATATGGCTTGTTTCCCCACAGGTAATGGTACTAGTTCCTAAGTACCATTGGCATGCAATGCCTCAAATTCCCGGGTCATTGCTAATTGCCAAGCAGGATATACAACTGCTTCCTCATATGAATCATGATCTTTGTCACGGTAAGTGCAACTCATTTAGCAGGATTGATTTTGTTGATGTAAAGGTTTAACAGATAAAAAAGTTTAAGTATAAGGTGATGCACTGGTAGAAGGAGTTGTGATGTTGGTGTGGAGGTTTGGTTTTAGTTGAGATAATGTGGAGATGTAATCTTTCAGGTAAGAAGGGACTTTATGTATTCTATGAGATTGTCTAGGCATTAGAATATTTTCAGATGTGTTTGTGGATCTTATTTGTGAATCATTTTGTGGTTGTTCTGGATAGGGTAAATTTGTTTCATTGAGGGAAAAAGGGGATTGTATAGTAGACAAATCTGGATGTGTATCATGTGAAATCCCCTGATCATTTTGCACATTAGTCTGTTCTTGTTCATCATCAGTAGACAATGAATAAATGAAAGGAATAGATTGAATATCTTGAGGAAATGAACTATTATCTTTAATCATGCAAAAGGAAAGATATTTTCAACAAAGGTGACATCCCTAGACACATGTGTTTTCCTAGTAGATAGACTGAGCACGTTGTACCCCTTAATTCCAAAAGGATATCCAATAAAAATATGTGGTGTAGTTCTAGGCTCAAATTTATCTCTATGGACTTTGGGTGTTGTAGGATAGCATAAGCAACCAAAACTCCTCATATGGGAGTAAGTAGGTTTTTACTTGTACAATAGTTCATATGGTTATTTTCCTTTGGAATGTGAAGTAGGTAATCTGTTTATTATATAGGTTGCACAAAAGATACATTCACCCCAGTATTTCAAGGGTAGTTTTGATTGAAATAGCAATGCTCTAGCTGTTTCTAGCAGATATGTGTGCTTCCTCTCTACTATATCATTTTGTTGGGGAGTATAACGGCATGTTTTCTAGTGAATGATTCCTTTGGAAAGAAAGAATTGATTGGCTTCTATATTGTTGAATTCTAGACCATTATCTGATCTTATGGACTGTACATTGGTTTTGAATTGGTTTTCAACCATGGATACAAAGTTTTCAATAACATGAAGAGCATTGCTTTTACTGGCTATTAAGTAGGTCCAAGTATCCCTACTATAATCATCCACCATTGTGATAAAATATTTGAAGTTATCATGGGTTGGCATGCGATAAGGACCCCATAGATCAACATGAAGGAGTTGAAATATTTTGGAAGTAACAGTTGATCTTTCTGGAAAGGGTAGTCTTCCCTGTCTTGCCATAGGACAGACAGAACAAATAAAAGGTTGTTTTGGAGAGAAGGTTACATGGATACTGGATATTTATTTCATTTTGATAAACGGTACATGGCCCAGTCTGTTATGCCATAACACATTTATGTCACTACTTGAAGACATCAAAGAATTAACTCTATTTTCAAAGGGAAATTGCACTTTATTATTGTCTGGAAATGAGTATTTATAGTTGGATGATGTGAGCAGTGTGAAATGTGTGTGCAACAAGTAGAACAAGCTGAGCTAACACCTGGATTATTTACAGATGACCTTGAATAGTTGTTCTTGAGACATCCTGGACACAGTAGATAGAGTCCATCACTGACTTTACCAATTTTCAGAGGCCTCTTCATTGAAGGGGCCTACAGAATACAGATATTATCAGTGAGTGCAACTATGCTCTTAGGAGTTGAGCTAGTTAAGAAGTGAATTGATATGAGATTATACTTGAAGGAAGGTATGTACATGACTTTATGCAAAATGATCCGAGGAAACAATGTCAGACTTCCAATTTGTGTTACTTTTACCTTATAACGATTTGGAAGGACTACTAATAAGGGATGTGGTAGGGTTACAATATTTGTTAAGAGAGGCAAGTTAAAGGTCATATGATTTGATGCTCCTGAATCTAATATCCAAAAGTTTGCCTTATTTTTGAAGCACTCATATGAGAATTTGCTAAAATCAATAAAGGAGGTACGGACAATTATACCTGTAAAGTTTACAACACCATTTGTATGACTTCTAGAATTTGAGCTTTCTCCTGATGTTCCCATTTGGAAATGCTGTAACAGACTTAGGATCTGCCCATATTGTTCCTTTGATATGTTGATTTGTCTTTCATCTTCTAATTCACTTTTTCCTGTGGGCATTAGTTCAGAGGGATTACTTTGCACATTGGCCACTATCCTTCTACCCTTGTTGAATCTATCAGTTTGATTTGAGTTCTGTCCTCTATTTAGACTATGAGTATGAACAAGGCAAGATACCATAAGAAAGCTAACTACACCATAAATACGAAAGTTTCCCTACAAAAGGGGCTGGCTTCAACAACTCATAAGGGACGGCTTGCCAAGCTACACAAACAGTTAATTTGTTTATAGTCTCAAAAGTTTTCCTACAGACGGGGCTGGCTTCAACAACCCATAAGGGACGGCTTGCCAAGCTACACAACTCGGAAAACTTTTGTACTATAACCAATGTTAGCTGTTTATAACTCAGAAAACTTTCGTACTATAATAAGATAATTTTCTTACAGTATACTTACCCTATTTTTTATACATGGACCGGCCTTTCCATCCATTCGAAAGAAAGAACAAGAGAGAAATTTAGAAAGCACTCATAAAGTAGTATTTCACAAAGGATTTTTGAAGATTTACAAGATGATTGCTAGATGATCCTACCAGTACTACGAGGCCTCCTTTATATAGGACTAGGAGGTTATTACAAGACAAACTTAAAAGATAAAATAAACCTATCTTACATGGAAAACTTATCTTACAAGTGGGTCCTTCTAAACATGTGAAGGACTTTTAGGCAAACAACTAAAAAACAATCGAAAACATGTGAAATGGGTGAAATATACATGGTGTAACATGTGAAAGTATGTGGGAGCATGTGACGCCATGTGAAAGCATGATGATGCATGTGACGAAGCATGTGGAGGCATGTCTAAACATGTGAAAACAAGTTGAAGCGGGGCCCGGATAGTATGGAAAAATATGGAAAATTTGTCTTAACATGGGTAGGATATTTTTGAGGATTTTTGGTGGCTAATTTAGGATTATGGTGGGATTAGTAGGAAATCAGGTAATTATTCTTTGATGATTCCATGATTGTCTTCTAGGTATCTTTCAATGACCTTGTGTAGTAACGCCTGGAACTTGACGGCCCTTCTTCGCTGTGCTCTTTCTCTTTTGAATTGAAAGATGTAATCCTCAGCCTTAGTCTAGAAATGTCTTGAGTGATCTTTTCTCGGATGACCTCGTATGGAGTTTGGTATTCTTTTGCTGCTGCCCGGACTCTTTCCCAGTGAGGATGACTGTCTATATAGTTCCAGCTTGCCCAATCTTTTGGCCATATTTCTTTCGGGATGCATCTATTTTGCTGAAAAAGGATTCATTGTGCCTCGCTATATTCTTCCTCCATTGATAAAATGGACACGGGAAATTTCCACCAAAATGATGCTTCTGCTTGTGCCTGGACTTTTCCATTAATAATCTTTACTGGCCTATGAAACATGAACACCTTTGTTGTGTAGGAATCACTGAAACATTTAATCCAGTATCTTCTAGGTTTGAACCATTGCAAAAATATTTTAAGAGCTGGTGCAAAGTTATCAAACTCTTTGAAGACGTTGCATTTGAATTCCATGAAAATATAATACTGATGGCATAGGTACCAGAAAAACCATAATAATTCTTGTGGAAAATCCTTGGCTTGAGCTATGAATATATGACAGAACGGATATTCCGGATTCACTCCGTATGGCTTGGGAATAGATCCTCCATGTTGTCGGAAAACCTCGAGCTCATAATAAGTTCTTCTTTCAATAATAATTGATGGATCAAAGGGATCCATGAGGTTGAACAATTCCGGCGGATGATCTGTTGGCTTTAATGAACTTGTTCCTGGTAAACTGGAAAACATAAAGATGTGACTGATTAGCTTTTCCTTTGACTTCAATTTTGCTGGGGAAAATCTCTTTGAGAATTCTTCCGGTCGGGACAGAAAATCTGCGAGAATATTATCCTTTCCTTTCAGATGCCTGACTTGAAACTTGTATGGAGAGAACCATTGAGCCCACCTGAGAATCCGAGGATTGGGAATAATTTTTGCATTTAGATGAATCATCTTCGGGAAAGCCTTCATATCCATTTCAATCAGGAATTCTGTATGAATAAGGAAGAAATTGAATTTCTTGATTCCATTTTTTATTGCAAGAATTTCCTTGAAAGTGGAGTGATAATGTTGCTCGGCATCTTTGAACTTTCCACTGGTGTATCCGCATATTTTCCTCTGGCCATTTTTTTCTTCAAATAGAACGGCACTCCAATATTCATTGATGGCATCTGTCTGCAATATCTTCTTACCGTCCGAAGGGATATAGAGGGACTTGACATTTTTAGAAATCTCCTTTATTTCCTTGACTGCTTCATCTTGTTTCTTTCCCCATGGAGGAGCATTTTTCTTGAGCATCTCCGTAAGTGGAGAAATGTATGTAGAGATATTTGGGATAAAATCTCTTACATAATTTATTATGCCCAGAAATTGTTGGATCTTCTTTGTTGTGAAGTTGGTATCCGGAAATTTGAGTAGTTCCTGACATATATGGGGTCCTGGACTATATTCTCCTTGCACAAAATGCATTCCAAGAAAATTAATTTCCTTTTGAGAAAGAACCATCTTTTTTGCTGAGAGCATGATCCAGTATTGTGTTACCAATTCCTCAAACTGACGAAGCAAGTTGATATGTTCTTCAAATGTCACACTAAATAAGAGGATGTCATCAATGTAAACTAGGGAGGTATGGAGGATGGGTTGGAATATTTTTATCATGGCTTTTTGGAATAAAGAAGGTGCGGTTTTCAATCCGAAGGGCATAACTTTCCATTGGAAGTGATGATCGGGGATGCAAAATCCTGTTTTGGGTCTTTCTTCAGGGTGAATTCCTAATTGCCAAAATCCTGACTTTAAATCAAACTTAGAAAAATATTTGGCCTTGGCTAGGTGGGAGAAAAGGGTGAGTTTATTTGGGATTGGGAATTTATCATATTGGAGGAAATGGTTAAGTGGCTGGTAGTTGATGACTAACCTTAGTTTTCCTCTTGTTTGTTCAGCTCTTTTGTTGACATAAAATGCTTCGCATGCCCATTGTGAATCTGATGGCTCTATCGGATCAAATTCCAAAAGCTCTTCACACTCTTTCTTTGCGAGTTGTAGATGATCTGGATTCATTCCTGAATGACTGGCCTTTGTTGGATTGATGTTTTCATTCTTCTTGAAAGGGAGCTTGATAAAAAATTCTTCATTTTTCCATAGAGGGCGTTTCCCTTTCATCATGAAGTCTTTGTGGGAATCGGCACATGATTGTTCAATGAGATTTTGCTCGATCTCCTTGATCTGTTCGTCCTTAGTGATTTGGAATAGCCTCGGGATTTCAGAATAGGGCCTGAACTGCTTTTTAAAAGCTATCCCATTAGCCTTGATATGGAGTTGATCTCTGAGCTGTCTGTAGATGTCGAATCCAATAATAAGATCTTTTCCTGGTACATCAGATCCTAGCAGCTTCGTCCTGAGCTTCAATCCTGGAAAGAACTCAATGGTGATCGGGTGCTTTGTAATGACAGTTGTGGTCAAGATTGCATTTGATGCAGTGTTGAAATCCTTAAAATGCGGTACCCATTGATCTTCGGGAAAAACAGCTGGATTTATAAGTGAGGAAGCAGCTCCGGTATCAATGAAAGCAATAACTCGAGTTGGTTTGTCCCACTTGGATGAATAGATTTTGACTTCTACTTGAGGAACAACAGTAAGAGCATTGATCTCCTCTCTAGCCTCGATTATTGGTTCTGAGATTTGGTAATTGCCTTGCTCTTCATAGATATCAAAGGAGAATAAGGTTTCTTCATTAGGTTCATCATCCACAGAGAATATTAATTCAAGGTCCTCCTCCTTTCTGAGATGTATACCAGTGTAATCTTCAATCTCTTGAATGAGTTTGACAGACCTTCTTGATTGTGGACAATTTTTAGCAAAATGTCCAATCTTATGGCAAATAAAACACCTGTTCTTCTTGTGAAAATTTCATGGCCTTCTCCGTCTAAAATATTTTGTGCGTCTCTTGGACCTTGATTTTCCATCTGGAATTCTTGGCCATTTGAACCTTCTGAATTCTCTCCTTTTCATAGATGTGCGGCAAGAGCATCCTGATCCGGTAATTAGATCAGATTTGCGGCATGCTTTGTCAAGTGCTGGATTATGTTGGATAATTTGTTTCAGAGCAGAGCGCTTCATACAGATATCATCCAATGCAACGAAAATAGCTTGCCTGACGTAACCAATTTGTGGGATGGTTATGGATTGGAACTTTTCTTCAATGATGGTCATGGTTTGACTTGGCAGCAACTTTGGAAGAGAAGATACAAAGGCTTGCTTTAGATTGATGTCTCCTCCAATCTCGAAGTATATCTTTGCCATTTTTTGAAAATGTCTATCAATGTCATTTCTGTCGAATGACACGCACTTCATCTCGAAGAGTTGCCTCCGTATTTTCTCCTGTCTTTGGCCAGCATCTCCGCAAAAACTTCATGTAGGATTCTGATGTTGAAAGTAAAATCCTAGGAAGTAAGAAAAGCATTTTTGTCTTGAATTCCAAGTGCATTCCACTAGTCTATGAGGATTCCTGAGAATCGTGAAGTGAGTTCTGAAAGGATGATATACTTTTCTCGCTCCACCAAATTTCTGGTCACCATCCAAGTATAGAAGTCTTGGATCCGTTGAGGCCATTTTTAAACCTTGACATCATCTAAGGTGAATGTGTGGAAACCAGTTCCAACTGGCTTTGACGCCATAGGCTCATATCTTCTTTCTGGGATTGGTTCATCCGCCATGCCTTCTTGTTCATCATCTACTTCAGATATTTCTGGATCTCTTGGCTGGTTTACAAATATTGGGGGATCATCTCCTTCGGAAGAGTTCGTTGTGGATTCATTGCTTGCTTGAGAGCTATCTTCTATGGATTCGTCTTCTGATAAGTTTAGCGATTCTGACTATGGGGTATCTTCTTCTGATATGTACCTTGGTTGGGAGACATAGAGGTCCGTAGACTTTTGGTTGGAAATCATCAGATTTTCAGGATTCGATCCTTTTGAACTTTCTCCTTGGTCTCGCTTTTTCTTGGTTTGTTTCTTTGCTGCAAGGGCATCTTTCCTTTCCCAAACCATTTTGCGATATCAAAATCATCTTCTTCTTTTGTTGGTTGGGTGAAAGAGATTGGATTTTTTGAGGTTGATGGAAAAGTAGAGAAGGTATGGTCTAATTTGGGTGGTGAATATGCTCGTGATGACATGGAGAAGAAGGTAGTTTTGAAGAGAATGATGGGGTTCTTTGTGGCTCATAGTGATCATTTCTTAGAAGCTGAATTTGTTCTTTGAGGGAAATCGTCTCCTATTGTTGTTGTTGGAAAAATTGGAAAAGTGAAGTTCCCGGCGGACAAATCTCATATTGTAAATTTGCCAACCTTAATTCCAAAGCTTTGATCAGTCCTGCATGTTGAGACGATGACTGCTCCACCTTTTTCTCAATTGTTTCCACTTTGCTCATCAACTTGTTTTGTACAGGGGCCACATTTTTTATGGTGTTTCCAATATTATTGAGCACTTTGTTCTGGCAGATGGAATTTTCTGATTGCCAGTTCATTGTTGCTTCAATATCACTTGTTGGGGTTTTTTCTCCAGGCGGTAGTATTATGTTCTTTTGGGGATTTTTGGAGCATGGCTGATACCCTCCTTTTCAAAAGGCTGAAGTGGAGGAAAATCTTGGGAGTGACTAGAACTTGAAGGGCTCATCATGAATATTTGTGGGTGTGTGGAACTTTGGGTTGATGGAGTTTTAGGCTCAGGTGGCTTTTTAGGTTTTGGGGTATGAGATGATGTTGGTTCGGATTTGGGCATGATTTCACTATCCTCCCAGCTAGGGGTAAAATTTTTAGGTAGTTTCGGCCATTCTTGGGGTTTGTAACTTACAAGAAATTCATATTTACCTGGACGGCTTAATGAGCCAATCGAAGGATCTTTATTCTCATATCTGGCCCGAAAATCTCTTTCAGTAGTTTTCCCCTTTTTCTTGGATTTAGATTTGCGCTGGTGCGGTTCATCATATTCTTCAACTGGATCTTCTATACAATCTTGGCAGGTGCAACCGATATCCCATGGGCAGTGTCCAGTGAAAGGGCATTTAAACCACCACATTCTTTTGCCTTTTTTGTCAAAATATTGGCACCAGTCATGTTCTTCCATGATGCTTTGTATATTCCAGAAGAATTCTCCATCGGGTTCTGGGTAAGTGTCTGTTGTATCTTTGGGTTGGATCATTTGGCAAGCAAAGATGGTTTTATTGGGTTTTTTGAGATGGGAATGGTCAAAGCTTATGCAAACGGTTTTGTCACTTCTTTTGGTAAAAGTTGGTTCACTAGATTGCAGAGATTCCTCTGATTCTCTTAGCTTCTCATAATTTGTGATCCATGAATCAGGAAGGATTTTGACAAGTTCATCTCTGGAAATTTGTCTGGGTATTTGGGTGCACATGGTGTTTCCTTTGGTAGCATCAATATTTAAGAGTAAAGCATTTTCTCCTCCGGGTAGACAAAGATCCATGGCATGATTTTGGACTCGCCATGCCATTTGGTGGTGAAGGGTTGCTTGGATAGAATCTTTGGCTTGTGGGGCTCCTTGGATTTGGACTTGGATTTTTAAGGCTTCGGTTAGGTACGGGTCATAAAGGGACATGTTAAAATTTGGAAAGATAGTTATGAAGACAGTTCCAACATTCAGGGTAACTTCGGCAGTACCCAAGTTTGCGTGTTGGTACTCCAAATATCGGGTATCTAGAAGAGAAAGTCGAGCTACAACAGGCTGACCTTTTCTTCCGTGATATGTTAAAGCGATTCGGACAGCACCAAAATGGATATGTGTAAAACCATGAGCTCTTCATTGCTTAGGAAAATCATCTGGTATTTGAAGGATGATAAATTATTCCTCTCGAGTGGCAAGAATAGGATGCTGGTCAAGTTTTGAGGCAGCAATATATTCTTTGACTCCTTTTGGTCTATGTTGGACTAAGGAACGAATTTGGGTCCAGGGTGCAAAGGATTTTTTGGCAAACGCTGATTAAGGGTTTATGAGGGGTAGTTCAGTGGAAGATACTTTTTGTTCATCGGGTAGGATATCTACTTCATAGAGGTAATCATATTTTTTGGACAAGGTTTTATGTAAAGTAGGAGACATATTCATTTTTGCAAAAGAAGAAGAAGAAGATGATGGAAATGACTCAGACATATTTAGTAAACTGTTCCTTTCGCCGGTCCGCATAACTGTCACGCCCCAAATCGAGGGACATGACCGCGCCTGACTGGGTCCAGTCAAGCGGACCTGGGTGCCTTTCATTCCCACGTGTTACCCCTGTGTTGATTCTTCTCATTAACCAAATACCTTACCAATTATAACTGATTTCACAATATACAAACATAACCATGCGAGTGATTCATTAACAAGTTTACAGTTTTTACAACGCCCAACATAATATATACATGAGCCTCGAATCCCACAGTTTACATGTCTACGGAACCTCTAGGATACAAAGGACGATACAATACTTGCCGGTAATAAGGCTCCGGCTATACCTTACACAAAATCAAAATAAAGTCTAAACAAGAGTGGCATGAGCCACGTAGGCCCCGAAAGGAAAGGGGCTCACCAAAACGGGCAGTGGAAGATGAAGGATGCTACTGCCGATGAGTTGAAGTACCTGCTACTGATTCACCTACAATCATAATACGAATGTAGCGTCCCCGGCAAAAGGGACGTCGGTACACTTGAATTGTACTGGTATGTATGGACAAACTTTGTCCCAAGTAAACTCAAGCCATTAAATTACATCAAAACTAATCAAGCCGGCCAACCATGTTTTCCACCTTTTACTCATTTCATATAAGCCTCAACACAAACACGTTCAAGGTAAACAAATAGAACAACAACCAATCAACCACACAAATTGCAAGTAGTCAAACATAGGGGCAATCAGTGCCCCCCAGGTTGCAAACTCTCCTGCTGTCTCCTTTCACAATTTCACATCATTGATTTTTGTATCAATTTTCAATAGCGATTTCGATCGCTTTCCATCCTTATTGCCCCCGACCACCCTTATTACCTCGGCCACCCTTATCACCCCAACCCACACCTTATTTCCTCACGTTGCGGCGCGCAACACGACCCCGCCTTACAGTTTAAAACACAACAAGTTCAAACAAGCAGATAAGGTACTACACACAATTTCAACAAGTTCAAATAAGCAACTTGCACATTGTTCCATGTTCTCAATTACTTATCAAGCCAATATCACAACCAAGTTACAATATTTCCATAATCAAAAATATTCACACAAGTATGTTCAACAATTTTCCACAATTCAAGTGCTTCGTCTCTTTCCACAATAAACCAATTCTCAAGTGTTTCGTTTCTTTTCCACAAGGTGCCATAAAGGCCATCATAACCATTATTCACAATTCTTCACCAATTCCAATTCCCTTGTTAGCTTTTAATTCATATTTCATACCACACCACATGTAGTTTAACATCAATTAGATACCCAACAACAAAATCAACAAATTACACACAATCTCTCAAATTAACACATGCCAAACGAATTGCACACATAAGGGCGATTTCACAAGAATCAAAGTTAGCCATACATACCTCGATTGAGCTTTCCTTAAGTTACTACAACACTCCAAAACTCTAGCAATTCCAATCTACTATGAGACATAACAAAATTAAACATATATTAGAAAGATATTCATGAAACTAGCTCATTTGAGCATTTTATCAAATACTAGTTGGGCATCTTGATTTCAAATCCCCTTTTCAAGAATTTCTTCATTTCCTAACCCAATCTTTACTTATTTATGTTCATCAATCTTCCCACAACTCTATTTGCACAAGCATGCATACATAACACTACCATACCAAGAATCACACCTCAATAACACATCTCACAACCTCTACAATACTAACATAACCTAGGTTAGGAACCCATGGCTCCCGATCACCCTCCCATGAGTTCTAATGTATGTATCTTACATAAATAATCACCATAGAGTAGTTGGAGATGATAAACATACCTCTTGTAGTAAGAATTTTAAGAATCTCCACTTGAGGTGTTCTTGAAGAATTCAAGAATTAGAAGGAAAATCTAAGGATTTTGAAGATTAATCCTTGTTAGTATAAGTGCTTAAGGGGTAGAAATTACTCAAAGAACTATAAAAATCTTACCTTAGATCATAGGGATGAAGTTTGGGATGAAACCCTCTTGAGAGAGAAAGTCAAAACCCCAAAAATGAGTTGGGAACACTCTAGGCCGGTCTTTGGGGTATTAAAACTATCCAGGTGCGCGAAGTGTTGCCCAGGTGCGCGAAGTGTGCAAGCTTCGCGCATGACTTCGCGCATTTTCCCGAGCATTCTGCCTAAGGTGCGCGAAGTGTGCGCGAAGTCCACTTCGCGCAGGACTTCGCGCATCTGACACCTGACGAGTAAAATGATCATAACTTTCTGTATACACCTCCGAATGACGAACGGTTTGTTGCGTTGGAAACTAGACTCAAAGGGCTTTAATTTGATAGGTTGATCCTCACACAACTCCTTATATAACCGGAGATATGATCATTCAAAGTGAGGTCTTGTGCGCACTCTTTTACAGATTTCGTCTAATATGAAATTTTCCATCTTGGATTAGGCTTAGGCCTCTCCTTAGACCCCAAATCACTTATAATAAGACTTATACCCTTATTAAACTATCTAATTAATATCCATAATATTATGAATCCTTATTTGCACAAGAGATAAAACAATGTAGCCTACATTAGCACGACGAAATCTTAAATAACTCGAAAAATATTTTCGGGGCCTTACATTCTCCCCCCCTTAGGATCATTCGTCCTCGAATGAGGAGTATAGTCTTCCACAAACACTTTAACAACACACGTCTCTTTTCTAACCTACCTCCAGTCTCAAAATTTTCACTAACTCCTAAATTTTTCAGAAATTTCGGCAGAGTTTCCTTTGTAACTAGGCCTATCCACCTGCCAGAGAATCACCAAAATCTTCTTAACCACACATCCACAACTGTACATAGCACCACAATGTATATATCCACAATCCTAGTCCCAGTATTATAAGAACTACATTAACATATGGATACCAGAACATGGACTACGCAGTTCTACATCAAAATACCTATATGGTACATTCCAAGTCAAAACTAACTGGTATTCAATCAAACGAAAGTACTTTCCTTCCACGACACATTTATCCTTCTACGCGACATTATCGACTTACAAGCATTATCATAACACCTTCTCAAAAATAATATCAACTCCCAAACATACATAATAAGGATGACAGATAACATCTTGCATGAGATAACTATCCATTGACTTTACCTTTTTATAACTTCCACTGTACAATTTTCACTCCACTGGATATTGCAATTCATGATAACAAAAATAACCCACAATTCCATAACTTGGCATCATACCATCAAGGATGTCAGTTCATAGTAAACAAACAATCATGTATTCATAATAGTCCTTACCAGACCATTAATGTAATCGCAAAGGTGTTCATCAACAAGAATATAATTTCATTTCAATCAACAGTCCATATGAAGCCAAGCCATCATGAGTCTTGCTAGTAGTGCATCATATAGGATATTACCATGATTATATGGTTCAATCAAGTCAATTCATACCCACATTTTTTTTTCATCACTATCTTTTAGACATAAGCATATGGAAACACAAAGTACATGAGGAACAGTTATGGGGAATATCATACACCTATTGCAACCTAATGTGTAATACAATCATGTTACTTTTATTATCAACTCACATAACATTTTTAGGGGTACACTCACACTAAACCCTTGATGACCCTTAATAATTACCCTAAGATGTGCTTTCATAAACTGACCATAAAATTACCTACCCAACATATATGTGACCACACTGTGAAGCTTCATCTTTGACTAGTCTAAACTTACAATGCTCAATGGATCGGGATCTAATCAATGAGGAACAACAAAGTTCAAGATCAGGCTGGAGTTCTTCAAGAATCCATTAATGCACTGGGTAGAGTACTTTATGAGGTTGTATACTAAGAGACATAAAATGTTACTACTAACAATACTAACATGGTTAATCATTATGACTACCTCAATTAATATACAAATGACGAATAAGAGTAAGTAGTACATGGGAAATAGGAACCATAAAGGAGGAATACTCAAGTACGTGAACCACTCATTTTCTAAAGTGTAGGGAAAATCCGTCGACCCCGAATAGGAATACTCTAGAACTTTGAATGTGATATGGGATTCAAAATACACGAAGTTAAATTACACTCTTAACATTACTTGACGAACAGAATCCATGCCACAAGCCTATAAGGATGAAAATAATTGAACGCTTATGAGATTACCATATTCTAGAAAACTTAACACTTTTTGGTAATTGATCATATATGAGGGAACTAAAAATTACGACCATTTTTTTTTTCATTCAAATCAACATGTTCATGATATGTACAAAAATCCTAAGTTATCTAATCTCGACCTTTCACGAGTGAAACTCAATAGCTAGGAAATCTTGATATTGGGGCAAAATCATGAATTGGTTAGATGGTTCTAATAGTTAACACGACGCTCCAGGGAGAAGGAAAATAACACTCATATCTAGCCAAGAAGGTGAGATACCAAGGGTAGTAAAACTCTCCACACATGACAATGACATAGTCCATAATTCTAGGAGTTGAGGGTGTGAAGAAAACCAAACACAATGAGACAGTGCACAATAATCGCTGAAGGTTTGCAAATGTTCATGATGAGATCTCCATAGGTTTTGACTTGAAAAAAGAAGTGTCATAGTGATACATAGAAGGGAATGTTCTCTTATCGTTGTCGTACAAGTGTAGGGAACTAGCACAATGAATTCACTAAATAAGGAATACGATTAAAACATTGTGGAGACATAAAGAGAGAATAAACATTCGTTATGAGTTGGACATGCCTATGTTATACTATCTTCCAAACTGCAATACAATTCTACATCACGGGCAACCACAACACTAGAAACCAAGTGAGCTACTTACTACGGGATATCTCAAGTGGAAACCAAAATTATGGCGACACAAGATCTTCCTATGATGGGATGCGAAGATCTCAATTTTCAGAAAAACATTTATGCACAAAGTGACCATTTCAATTGACATGTACTTGTAGGATAAGTGTAGATGCATGCTTTTACGTTTCTTGATAGTAAGAAGGTTTTCATGATGTTACTTGCAAGAGAGTAGATTGGCAGCTCAAGCCATATAAGCCATATACACAACTGAGAAAAAGAGTGACTCGGGAAGGATCACAAATCTTGAATACTTTGCATGGAACTTGGCACCACATGTACAAACTTTACAATGGTGCATGTATAGGCACAAGTGAGCATATGTTGTCAATTTAAATGAGACGTTTCTGTAAGAAATTCATCGGGAATAGTCCTTTGTTGAGAATTTAGGAAAAACAAGTAGGAAATATCAATAGTGTTATAACTCAATTCAGGAACATAATCATAAAGGTCAATTCCATAGGAGGTTGTACATACAAGAACTGTGATCGGGAGAATTTGTAAATAATACGTCTCATTAAAAGAGCATGTGCATGAACTATTTTGTAATTTGGATTCTTTTCAAGAATATATTTATGCAAGGGCAAGGAAATCATAAGGGTTTAACAAAAAGTTTAAACAATCACCACATTACCAAATAAAATGGATCACATAGTTTTCACATAAGTTCCATACCTATAGGATGTATATCATAGCCCTTCTGTAGGGTTCACATATCAGATTATACACCTATGTGCTTCATACAATAATAAGGAAATCACAATTACGAATTAAACACTTTAAATGATCACCACATTATCAAATAAAAGAATCATACCATTTTCACGTATATTTGTCCATCGACTCTTAGGGCCATAATTATCACATCAGACTTGGCACTAGGCCACATTTCATAACACAATCTCTTGTTCCTCGCATTTCACATCATTTTCTTATATTTCACATCAACATCATAATCTGTTTCATATTCCCTCATGTCACAAGTATCACCAGGTACAATTTCATTTCGAGTTATCGACACATTGTCTACATTTTGTTTCTCAAAAGCATTTGACTTATTTCAACATGTCTATGCACAGAGGACTTCACACAGCTTTATTTAATATATGCTGCTTCAATTTCAATTTAAGGCCTTCACATTTCAATGCATGATTCATACCCATTGCACCCATTTTATGTTGTCAATAATAGCACATTGATCATATTGGAATGCATCTTTCACAAACATCGGGTCACAACACCAATTCATGTAAAGTATCAATCACAACAAGAATCCAAAGTTCAATCTTACCACATTTACACATTCACTTTCTTTGCTTCCAAATATCTTTGTATATTACCATCAACTAGTCACAATCAATCAAATCCTTTTGGTACACATAAGAACAATTTGGAAGAATCAACCATAACAAGTTTTCTCACAAAATTTGGCATCAAAATATCTATTTAAACTTGACTTGAAGTCTAGTCATTTTAGCACATAGTTCACATTCTATACATATCCTCATCTACTAAGAATAATATATTAAACAAATGAAGAAGTGCCTCCTGCATATATTTTCACAACAATAATTCGCTTAACATAACAAAATGAATACCGCATCAATTATATTTTGAACCTACAACATTTACGCGGACACCATGGAAGCTTAATTTCTAAGAGACGGGGTTTTAGCCGTACATACCGATGATATACTACATGATCTGGTGGTGCAGTGACATTAGTAGGAACAAGGGTACTCTCCTTAACAACAAGTTCTACCAATCACTCCATGGCTCAACACATTCTTCTAACAAGTCCTTGGATGATCCACTTGGACTTAATGGTGAGATAAATCTCACCTTACATGCTTCAAATTCACAGATTATGGTATCAAAATTACCAATATTGAGGTTAATACTTAGAGAGGAAATTAGCTCCATATCTTGAGCCATATCGCACGATCCTGGAATATCAAAGAAATGGGTAAAATCCTAAATGCCCGTGCAGCCCCCAACTTATATGATGTGGTCGACAACACACCGATAAGAAGGGCACTACTAGACACGGCTCCGAGACATCCTAGGACACTTTAAAACCTTAGGCTCTGATACCAAGTTTGTCACGCCCCAAATCGAGGGACATGACCGGCGCCTGACTAGGTAGCCCCAGTCAAGCGGACCTGGGTGCCTTTCATTCCCACGTGTTACCCCTGTGTTGATTATTTCTCATTAACCAATTATAACCGATTTCACAATATACAAACATAACCATGCGAGTGATTCATTAACAAGTTTACAGTTTTTACAACGCCCAACATAATATATACATGAGCCTCGAATCCCACAGTTTACATGTCTACGGAACCTCTAGGATACAAAGGACGATACAATACTTGCCGGTAACAAGGCTCCGGCTATACCTTACACAAAATCAAAATAAAGTCTAAACAAGAGTGGCATGAGCCACGTAAGGCCCCGAAAGGAAAGGGGCTCACCAAAACGGGCAGTGGAAGATGAAGGATGCTACTGCCGATGAGCTGAAGTACCTGCTACTGATTCACCTACAATCATAATACGAATGTAGCGTCCCCGGCAAAAGGGACGTCAGTACACTTGAATTGTACCGGTATGTATGGACAAACTTTGTCCCAAGTAAACTCAAGCCATTAAATTACATCAAAACTAATCAAGCCAGCCCAACCATGTTTTCCACCTTTTACTCATTTCATATAAGCCTCAACACAAACACGTTCAAGGTAAACAAATAGAACAACAACCAATCAACCACACAAATTGCAAGTAGTCAAACATAGGGGCAATCAGTGCCCCCCAGGTTGCAAACTCTCCTGCCGTCTCCTTTCACAATTTCACATCATTGATTTTTGTATCAATTTTCAATAGCGATTTCGATCGCTTTCCATCCTTATTGCCCCCGACCACCCTTATTACCTCGGCCACCCTTATCACCCCAACCCACACCTTATTTCCTCACGTTGCGGCGCGCAACACGACCCCGTCTTACAGTTTAAAACACAACAATTTCAAACAGCAGATAAGGTACTACACGCAATTTCAACAAGTTCAAATAAGCAACTTGCACATTGTTCCATGTTCTCAATTACTTATCAAGCCAATATCACAACCAAGTTACAATATTTCCATAATCAAAAATATTCACACAAGTATGTTCAACAATTTTCCACAATTCAAGTGCTTCGTCTCTTTCCACAATAAACCAATTCTCAAGTTTTCGTTTCTTTTCCACAAGGTGCCATAAAGGCCATCATAACCATTATTCACAATTCTTCACCAATTCCAATTCCCTTGCTATCTTTCAATTCATATTTCATACCACACCACATGTAGTTTAACATCAATTAGATACCCAACAACAAAATCAACAAATTACACACAATCTCTCAAATTAACACATGCCAAACGAATTGCACACATAAGGGCGATTTCACAAGAATCAAAGTTAGCCATACATACCTCGATTGAGCTTTCCTTAAGTTACTACAACACTCCAAAAACTCTAGCAATTCCAATCTACTATGAGACATAACAAAATTAAACATATATTAGAAAGATATTCATGAAACTAGCTCATTTGAGCATTTTATCAAATACTAGTTGGGCATCTTGATTTCAAATCCCCTTTTCAAGAATTTCTTCATTTCCCAACCCAATCTTTACTTATTTATGTTCATCAATCTTCCCACAACTCTATTTGCACAAGCATGCATACATAACACTACCATACCAAGAGTCACACCTCAATAACACATCTCACAACCTCTACAATACTAACATAACCTAGGTTAGGAACCCATGGCTCCCGATCACCCTCCCATGAGTTCTAATGTATGTATCTTACATAAATAATCACCATAGAGTAGTTGGAGATGATAAACATACCTCTTGTAGTAAGAATTTTAAGAATCTCCACTTGAGGTGTTCTTGAAGAATTCAAGAATTAGAAGGAAAATCTAAGGATTTTGAAGATTAATCCTTGTTAGTATAAGTGCTTAAGGGGTAGAAATTACTCAAAGAACTATAAAAATCTTACCTTAGATCATAGGGATGAAGTTTGGGATGAAACCCTCTTGAGAGAGAAAGTCAAAACCCCAAAAATGAGTTGGGAACACTCTAGGCCGGTCTTTGGGGTATTAAAACTATCCAGGTGCGCGAAGTGTTGCCCAGATGCGCGAAGTGTGCAAGCTTCGCGCATGACTTCGCGCATTTTCCTGAGCATTCTGCCTAAGGTGCGCGAAGTGTGCGCGAAGTCCACTTCGCGCAGGACTTCGCGCATCTGACACCTGACGAGTAAAATGATCATAACTTTCTGTATACACCTCCGAATGACGAACGGTTTGTTGCGTTGGAAACTAGACTCAAAGGGCTTTAATTTGATAGGTTGATCCTCACACAACTCCTTATATAACCGGAGATATGATCATTCAAAGTGAGGTCTTGTGCGCACTCTTTTACAGATTTCGTCTAATATGAAATTTTCCATCTTGGATTAGGCTTAGGCCTCTCCTTAGACCCCAAATCACTTATAATAAGACTTATACCCTTATTAAACTATCTAATTAATATCCATAATATTATGAATCCTTATTTGCACAAGAGATAAAACAATGTAGCCTACATTAGCACGACGAAATCTTAAATAACTCGAAAAATATTTTCGGGGCCTTACATTCTCCCCCCCTTAGGATCATTCGTCCTCGAATGAGGAGTATAGTCTTCCACAAACACTTTAACAACACACGTCTCTTTTCTAACCTACCTCCAGTCTCAAAATTTTTACTAACTCCTAAATTTTTCAGAAATTTCGGCAGAGTTTCCTTTGTAACTAGGCCTATCCACCTGCCAGAGAATCACCAAAATCTTCTTAACCACACATCCACAACTGTACATAGCACCACAATGTATATATCCACAATCCTAGTCCCGGTATTATAAGAACTACATTAACATATGGATACCAGAACATGGACTACACAGTTCTACATCAAAATACCTATATGGTACATTCCAAGTCAAAACTAACTGGTATTCAATCAAACGAAAGTACTTTCCTTCCACGACACATTTATCCTTCTACGCGACATTATCGACTTACAAGCATTATCATAACACCTTCTCAAAAATAATATCAACTCCCAAACATACACAATAAGGATGACAGATAACATCTTGCATGAGATAACTATCCATTGACTTTACCTTTTTATAACTTCCACTGTACAATTTTCACTCCACTGGATATTGCAATTCATGATAACAAAAATAACCCACAATTCCATAACTTGGCATCATACCATCAAGGATGTCAGTTCATAGTAAACAAACAATCATGTATTCATAATAGTCCTTACCGGCCATTAATGTAATCGCAAAGGTGTTCATCAACAAGAATATAATTTCATTTCAATCAACAGTCCATATGAAGTCAAGCCATCATGAGTCTTGCTAGTAGTGCATCATATAGGATATTACCATGATTATATGGTTCAATCAAGTCAATTCATACCCACATTTTTTTTCATCACTATCTTCTTAGACATAAGCATATGGAAACACAAAGTACATGAGGAACAGTTATGGGGAATATCATACACCTATTGCAACCTAATGTTTAATACAGTCATGTTACTTTTATTATCAACTCACATAACATTTTTAGGGGTACACTCACACTAAACCCTTGATGACCCTTAATAATTACCCTAAGATGTGCTTTCATAAACTGACCATAAAATTACCTACCCAACATATATGTGACCACACTGTGAAGCTTCATCTTTGACTAGTCTAAACTTACAATGCTCAATGGATCGGGATCTAATCAATGAGGAACAACAAAGTTCAAGATCAGGCTGGAGTTCTTCAAGAATCCATTAATGCACTGGGTAGAGTACTTTATGAGGTTGTATACTAAGAGATAGAAAATGTTACTACTAACAATACTAACATGGTTAATCATTATGACTACCTCAATTAATATACAAATGACGAATAAGAGTAAGTAGTACATGGGAAATAGGAACCATAAAGGAGGAATACTCAAGTACGTGAACCACTCATTTTCTAAAGTGTAGGGAAAATCCGTCGACCCCGAATAGGAATACTCTAGAACTTTGAATGTGATATGGGATTCAAAATACACGAAGTTAAATTACACTCTTAACATTACTTGACGAACAGAATCCATGCCACAAGCCTATAAGGATGAAAATAATTGAACGCTTATGACTTCTAAAGCTTATGACTTGGGATGAAACCCTCTTGAGAGAGAAAGTCAAAACCCCAAAAATGAGTTGGGAACACTCTAGGCCGGTCTTTGGGGTATTAAAACTATCCAGGTGCGCGAAGTGTTGCCCCAGATGCGCGAAGTGTGCAAGCTTCGCGCATGACTTCGCGCATTTTCCTGAGCATTCTGCCTAAGGTGCGCGAAGTGTGCGCGAAGTCCACTTCGCGCAGGACTTCGCGCATCTGACACCTGACGAGTAAAATGATCATAACTTTCTGTATACACCTCCGAATGACGAACAGTTTGTTGCGTTGGAAACTAGACTCAAAGGGCTTTAATTTGATAGGTTGATCCTCACACAACTCCTTATATAACCGGAGATATGATCATTCAAAGTGAGGTCTTGTGCGCACTCTTTTACTAGATTTCGTCTAATATGAAATTTTCCATCTTGGATTAGGCTTAGGCCTCTCCTTAGACCCCAAATCACTTATAATAAGACTTATACCCTTATTAAACTATCTAATTAATATCCATAATATTATGAATCCTTATTTGCACAAGAGATAAAACAATGTAGCCTACATTAGCACGACGAAATCTTAAATAACTCGAAAAACATTTTCGGGGCCTTACAGGCTGGCTCTGATACCACAGTAGCAAAGAACAGAGCAAGATACCACAAGAAAGCTATGTTTTTTGGGTATCCATGTAGTTTATAACATTTGTCTTTGGTATGTCCCAATCTCTTGCAGTAATCATAGAATGGACGAGGCCTATTCCCTTATGTTGCGTTATTATTTGCAGCATAATTGGTTTTGTAAGAATTAGATCTTAATGTGTTGACATTGAGGGAGGCAGATTCGAGGGGCATTTGATTGTTTGGATTCATTTCTCTTTGTTTTTCATCCTGAACTAGTAATGAAAAAGCTTGGGTAAGATTTGGCAATGGATTCATCATAAGATTGCTACCTCGTACAACAGTTTATACTTCATTCAGTCCTATGAGAAATTTAATTAACCTTCTATCCTGCTCGGCTTTATGCATATTTTCCTTGGCACCACATGTACAAACACAGTTGCAATGCGTCATTTTGCTCAAGGTATTTAGCTCTTCCCATAACTTCTTCAACTTAGTATAGTAGTTTGTGATGTCCAACACACCCTGAGATAGATCATTTATCTCCTTCTGAATTTGATATAACCTAGCACTATTAGTTTGCTCATATCTATCCTCCAATTCATTCCACAACTCAACATCATCACTAGCATATTCTACGTTATCTGCAATCTCTTTGGAAAGTGAATTAAGAATCCAAGACGTTACCATATCATCACATCTCTCCCATTGTTTGTATCTTTGAGATTGTGGATCTGGTGGTTTACACTCACCACTTATGAACCCTAACTTATTTTTGACAGATAAACCACGTATTACACTGCGTCTCCAGGATCTATATCCGATTCCACTTAAAAGAACTGAAATGATCATCACTCTAGGATTATCCGACGGATGTGGATAAAGAGAATCACTTGGATCTATTCCGGTGTTAGTTGTAGCTGGAATTGCTATGTTATCGGCGGATAAACCATCTTGGTCTAAAATTGACATTGATGTACGTTATTCACTATTTACTAGTAGAAATTTGAAGAATTTACCGTTGATTTTGCAATTGGAAGAGAATTAGGGCAAACTTCAATTTGATCGAAGAGATAGGATTAGTAAGGAAACAAATTGGAGATGATGACCGAAGATGAAATTGAATTATCGGGGATGAATTTCACTCGCTCCGATACCATATTAAGATGTGGATCAAATGCAGAGTTGTAGCTTGATCTCAAGCTTCAATTGTATTCTTCTAGAGCTCTCTGAGATAGGAGCATTCTGTCGAACAAAGAATTTTAGAGAATGAGGAGAAGTGGAATGTCTAGTCATTCCACTATTGTAATTAGTGTATATATGTACATTACACATGCTGAGTTGTCAACACTGCTAACTAAAAATCTAACTACTCAACTAACATACTCTATACACGTGATAGTATATACTCTGTACATTTGATAGTATATACATGAATATTATAAATATACAATTCTCAACATTAGAAGTGAACTTAGGTCGCAATAAGCAAATTAATAATGGCAAATCAAGGTTATTATTAATTGACCTGTCGCCACGCTCAAGCAGTCGGTTCACTTGATCAATATAATGTGGCCATCAATCCGATTATCCGGTGGATTAGTAACTGAATAATGCAATAAACTAAGAGGGTGGTAGCTAATAGTTTCTTTTATCACCCTTGAGGAGATCTGTAGCAAGTACGCATGTATCTTCAAATATGAACAATTTGTAAAAAAGTAATATTTTATGCCATCACTAACACACTTTAGCTGTGATAACTTATCACCTTGGATATGAAGGGAATACAGATTCTTGTGTGCAAAACTTGGGTTCTAACGTTAACATTCCTTAAAATATCTTCAATGTAATTTCGAATGAATGGATCATCCGTTATTGTCCGTCTATTACTCTGTTAAAAATTCGACAAGAAACCAACTGCAAAGTGCAGACTGTAGGGCAAACAACAATTTTGAATTTGCAGGAAGGTACCTTAACAATTTTCTCCAACTCCAACATCTCATTGCTGCCATAAGATTTGTCATTGCCAATATCTCAGGGTCATTTTTGTAACTGAAAAGTATAAACACGATCATGCACAGACACAATGCAGCTCTAGTCCAGTTACAAAAATGACAAAATGCTGATGTTGAATTTTGCAAAACAAAAACTTCTCTCAGTATACTCACGGTTTAGCTTCTTGGCCATCAAAAGAGTTAACTTCAGACTCCATCAGCATATTTGCTAGAACCAAGTACCTAAGTGAAAGGAACCAAATTAACGTAGTGTGACTTTAGGCAAAGCAGAGGTTTGTAATGGTTTAAGACAGAAATGGAATTCGCATACAGATGGAAGGTGACACTACAACAAATGCGATATTTAGCTACGACACAAAATTTGTCACTAGTTGTAAACTTTTCGTGACAAAAATTACCTATTGCGCCTAAATACACGAATCACTTACTTTTAGTGACGAAATACAAACTTTTATAGCAAACTTTTGTCCACTAAAGTTTCCCACCAAAAGATGAATTGGCGTCATTTACTTAGAAATATTTAGCTACAAAGATAATATTATTAGTGACGAAATTTTTTTGTCATTAACATTGTATACCATTTGTGACGAAATATATTTTGTCTTAATAAATGCTTAACTTTACATACGAAAAAGTTTCGTCACAAAAATAATTGTTAAAATAGCAACAACTAAAAATTTGTAGCTAAATAATGAGAACTTTGGCTACAAAATATTGTACTTATTTGCGACCATAATTTTTGTCACTAATAAGATAGATAATTTGTGACGACTATTCTATTGTCTCTATATAATACTACTTAATTTGTCTTAAAAAATATATTGTTTAGCCATAATTAAAAATTCGTCACAAATCACTCATTTTTTATGATAAATATTAGATTTCATATTTGAATGTACTAATTTAAGGATGATATTCAAATTTTTATAACAAACTTTTTCTAATAAGATTTCCCACTAAAAAAAATAAATTAAACACCATTGATGGAATACTATTTAGTTGCAAAAATGAAATTGATGATCACATATTATTTAATCACTACAAAAATGGTTTAATTTTTCATGGTTTTATTGCAGAGGTTAATAGTGACGTCCGCAAATTGCTTCTGTTTTGGCATTTCAGATATCCTCGCTATTCTAGTGCAATTTTTGGAGGTTTCTTAAAATAAACTCCTACAATAAAATCATTTGCTTAATTTTTTACTAGCGGGCCTTTATTTCCCTTTTCCCTCTAATTTTTTTTCTCAACCCCATTTCGCTCTCATTCTACTAAACTTTACAGATCTAACCAAACCCTAACTCCCTCTCTTTTTCAATCAAAGTTTTAGGGTTCTCAAAATTTCCCCCATCGAGACATTCATCACCCACACAAAAGCTAGATGAATAAAGGTTTGCAAAATGTCGGAGCGAGAAACTGAAGATCATCTCTTCTTTCACAGATCAAAATTTCTCTTTTGTTTTGTTTTTGATTCGTACTCATCTCAAGTTAGCCAATGGTTGGTTCAGGTAATTTACTAAATAATTTTTTTGTTACTATTATGTTTAATTTGTAGCTTTTATCCGATTTTATGTGTGCGTGTGGGTTTGGAAGATTCAGATAAGGAATATGGATTCGTATGCTCAGACGAGGTGCCCGATGAACATGACTTTGATGTTGAGAACCGATACTATAACTCCAGAGGTTTTCTCTTTAAATTTTAAGAAGATAAAATATTTATTGCTTATTTCAGACCCTTTAGCTATTCATCTAGCAATGGAGAATGCTATTTCAACCACGTTGGACTTCTCTATGCATTCAAAATACTACAACGCTTTTATTTTTTGATGATAATAGAGCTTTTATTTTCAACTTTATTTCTCGATATCGTATTGAATTGTCATTTAAAGTTATATTTATAATCTGGAAATTTTCTGCAATATTATTTGTTCTTGACTGTTAATTGGTCGCATATGACCATGAGAAATAAAAAATCCTGCCCTTTCAGGTCTATATATATTTTTGTGTTCTAGATTTGTCCTTGGGACTACAAAGGTGGCTAGCAGTAATCAAGCTCCACTTATCAATTCCAAATTAAGTTTGACTATTGGTCAAGTAAAAGTTGATGCCAATCAATACCGGTCCCTTACTTTTATCACCACATTTGATTCTGAGTTTCCAGCAATGACACCTCCCAGTTCTGGGTTGAATTTTAATGTGTGTAGCTTGAGACTCAAAAGTTTGCGGGAAAGTGATAGTGCTAGTGACCATTTCCCCTATATTTATTAAGTAACATAACTCTTACATGTGAAGGATTGAGTTTTTATGAAAGAAAACACATATGACAAATCTTGCCCCAAAATGCCTCGCTGTAACCCCTACCACTGCGTGAGAGGATAAGGAAACAAATAAAAGTTGGTGAAAGTAATATTGTTTCAGATTTTCCAGATAACTTTGCCATATGACGCACAACAATTGCCAAGGTCAATAAGGGAATACAAGTGCTATTTATTGTGCATGTGGTGTGGATCCTTCTAAAGTCTGCTCTTTATTTTCTCTAACATATATATTACTTGTGGCATATCCCTTGCATTGTGATTATTGCGACTTTGCTTCAGTCTTTGTGTAGTCTCATGTCCGTACTCATGTAGAGTTGATGTGGCTTTTGAGTTCTGCAACACCGATTGGTTGGCTCAACATGATGATTCAATTGAAAGAGAAATCACGGCAGGCGGTGCGTCATTGCTGTATGCAGTCCTCTCTCCATTGTCTGTTGATCTTTCAATATCTTAATTTCTGCTTTTTAGGATTTAACAGTTTATACAGATTTAATTCACCAAATTTTGGAGGAATTTTATTTCAACCATATCATATGTAAACTGTAGTTTGATGATGTATGTGTAAAAAGTGGATATTGAACTACACTTTAGAGGTGCAATAATTCAGAATTATGAACATAACCAGAGGATGTTTTTGATAAATAATAATAGTAGGTAGATTTGGTATCATGTTTGATTACACAAACTGGGTAAAACTTCTATGGCTGGCAAAAGATAATTCATTCATTTTTCTTTGACTATATTTACAAGTGCCATTGATTTCATTAGGCTCCACATAAATGTATTCATATGAACATGATGCCCGCTTTATCTGAAGGACTTCACTTTTTCTTAACATGAGTTTGCTGCTTGCCTCTTGAACTTACAACCTTTAGTGCCTCATATAATCATGTTTTTAACACGTGTATTTAAAGTTACGTGATCCCTTTTTCTATTTTATAGATCAACAACAACAACAACAACCCAGTATGTTCCCACAAGGTGGGGTCTGGGGAGGGTAATATGTAGACAGGCCTTACCTCTACCCGAGAGGGCAGAGAGGCTGTTTCCAATCGACCCTCGGCGCAGGGAAAAGAAAGGCAAACAAAAACAAAAACAAAAACCGCATTAGTTATACGAGCATACATCGCAAAAAAATATCTAAACATAAGATACATAAATACCATAAATAAGCAGGTATGCATGTAATGATATTGAAACAGTAACTACCAGAAATGACTACCACAAGAGAACACAAACTAATCATCTATGGGCGTCCCTACCACACCTCACCCACCCCGGGAAAGGAGTACGAAAAATCTAGAAGTCTCTATCCTACAACCCTGATACTAGACCTCCAGACTTTCCTATCAAGGGTCATGTCCTCGAAAATCCGCATCCTGGCCATGTCCTATCTAATTACCTCTCCCCAGTATCTCTTAGGCCTCCATCTGCCTCGCCTCACACCAACCACCGCTAGCCGCTCACAACTCCTCACCGGGGCATCGGGGCTTCTCCTCCGCACATGCCCGAACCACCGAAGCCTCGCCTCTCGCATCTTCTCATCCACTGGGGCCACCCCCACCTTCTCCCGAATAACTTCATTCCTAATCTTATCTAACCTGGTGAGCCCGCACATCCACCTAAGCATCCTCATCTCCGCAACCATCATCCTCCTGAACATGAGATTTCTTCACCGGCCAACACTCCGTCCCATACAGCATGGCAGGTCTAACCACAGCTCTATAAAACTTCCCCTTGAGTTTATGTGGCACTTTCTTATCACACAAGACTCCAGAAGCAAGCCTCCACTTCGACCATCCCGCCGCTATACGGTGAGTGACATCCCCGTCTATCTCCCCGTCCCCCTGGAACAGCGATCCAAGGTATCTAAAACTATCCTTCTTGGCTACGGCCTGAGCTCCAATCATCACGTTCCCTCCCACTTCGCTCGGCTCAGTTCTAAACTTGCACTCCAGATATTCTGTCTTCGACCTGCTTAATTTGAACCCCTTAGACTCGAGAGTCTGCCTCCATACCTCTAACCTTTCGTTAACACCAACCCTCGTCTCGTCAACTAGGACTATGTCATAAGCAAATAGCATACACCAAGGTACATCCCCTTGAATATGGCGCGTCAAAGCATCAATTACCAAGGCAAACAAAAGGGGCCTAAGCGCAGATCCTTGATGGAGCCCCATAACCACCAGGAAATGGTCTGAGTCGCCACCCACTGTCCTGACCCTAGACTTAGCTCCATCGTACATGTCCTTGATTGCTCTGATGTAGGCTTCCGGCACGCTCTTGGCCTCCAGGCACCTCCATAGTACCTCCCTAGGGACCTTGTCGTACGCCTTCTCCAAGTCGATAAACACCATGTGCAGGTCCTTCTTCATATCCCTGAACTGTTCCACCAATCTCTTTACAAGGTGGATAGCTTCTGTAGTGGACCGACCCGGCATGAAACCGAACTGGTTCATGGAAATAGACGTCGACTCCCTCACCTTGGCCTCGATCACCCGCTCCAAGACCTTCATGGTGTGGCTTATTAATTTGAAGCCTCTATAGTTGTTGCAACACTGGATATCCTCTTTGTTCTTATACAAGGGCACCACTGTACTCCACCTCCACTCCTCCGGCATCCTTTTGGACCTGAAGATCGCATTGAACAACCTGGTGAGCCACTCTACTCCTGGCTTTCCCATATATTTCCAGAACTCCACCGGGATTTCGTTTGGCCCGGTCGCTCGACCTCTACTCATCCTACGCAAAGCCCCCAACGACCTCTTCCACCCTAATGCGCCTGCGGTACCCTAAGTCTCTATGACGCTCTGAATGCCCCAGCTCCCCTAGTTCTATGATTTGGTCCCCCTCCTCGTTTAGAAGGTCTCGGAAATACGCCTGCCATCTCCGTTTGACTTGAGACTCCCCCATCAGGACTCTACCATCCTCATCCTTGATGGACCTAACCTGGTCCAGGTCCTGCGCCTTCCTTTCCCTTACTTTGGCTAACCGGAATAACTTCTTGTCCCCGCCTTTCTCCCCCGATTCTTCGTACATGCGGCCAAAAGCCGCATTTTTAGCCTCCGTGACCGCCAATTTCGCTTCCTTCCTTGCCGCTCTATAGCTCTCTTTGTTCACCCGCCTTTCCTCCCCGCTTGTGCTCCCTGCCAACTTCGCAAAAGCAACTTTCTTCACCTCTACTTTTCCTCGCACTACGTCGTTCCACCACCAGTCGCCCTGATGTCTGCCTAGACAGCCTTTGGTTACCCCAAGCACATCCTGCGCTGCCTCCCTAACCAGAGTCGCCGTCTCCGACCACATTGCGTCTGCAACCCCAGAACTACTCCAAGCTCCACCATCAGCTAACCTCCTCTCCAACTCCTGGGCTTTCTCTTTAGTCAGAGCACCCCATCTAATTCGCGGATGGCCCCGAGCACCCCTCCGCTTCTTCTTCACCCAGATTCCGACATCCATCACTAGGAGTCTATGAAGGGTTGAAAGGGATTCTCCCGGAATAACCTTGCAGTCCCTGCACAAACCTCTATCGCTCCTTCTGAGAAGGAGGTAGTCGATCTGGGTCCTTGCCGTCGAACTTTGGAAGGTGACCAAATGCTCCTCCCTCTTCTGAAATGCCGAGTTAGCAATCAGAAGCTCGGAAGCCCTAGCGAACTCCAACAGCGCAGAGCCTCCTCCGTTCCTAACCCCAAGGCCAAAGCCACCGTGCACCTCACCATAACCGCTAGCATCTGCTCCAATATGACCATTAAAGTCCCCTCCAATGACCAACTTCTCAGATTGGGGAATACTACGCACCAACTCATCCAAGTCGTCCCAAAAATGCCTCTTGACCTCCTCATCTAAGCCCGCATGCGGTGCGTAGGCGCTGATGACATTGAGGACGCATCCCCCAATAACCAACTTAATAGACATCAACATATCGTTCACTCGCCTAACCTCGACCACAGACTCCCTAAGGTCCTTATCCACCGGGATGCCCACTCCATTCTTACCCCTCACGACCCCAGAGTACCACAACTTAAACCCGTCAGCATCTCGCGCCTTCGTCCCTTTCCACCTAGTCTCCTGGACACAGGCTATGTTGATCTTCCTCTTATGAAGAGTCTTCGCCAACTCAATGGACTTACCCGTCAGGGTGCCTATGTTCCACGACCCGATCCTTAAACTATGTGCGTCTGCTACCCTCTTCCCACCCTTACCTCCCGCCCTACCCGCAGAACTGCTCCCTGCCCCCTACCCCCCCCGCCACCGCCACCGCCCCCACCCCCGAGGACATGACCTTGCACTTACATCCCCGCTGCGGCCACTATCCCTCCAACCAACTATGGAGAATAATGACGCACCCACGCACAAAATGGAGATACGAAAAGGATGCACTAGATAGCAATAGAGTAAACCTCACAAGAAATGCTAGCAAGAGTATGCAAAATGTGTACGGGTTAAACGAGAGGCGGGAGGTACCAACTCCCGGTGAAAAAAAACCTGGATGTAGGCTTTGGTGCGCCCGAGGTCAAGTGCTTTTTCCCTTTGCACGTCACGGCCGGTGTTGCTTATCTCTTCTCCCGACGCCGCAAAGTCGCCTTGTCGCCTGTCCTGAGATTTATCTGGATGTAGTTCCGTTGCGTCCCACCGAAAACCTGCACAAACACAAAACCAACCACACAAAAAGGCGGGGGAAACGTATGGGGGGGGGGGGGCTGCCAGCGACTTCAAATTATTTTATTTTACTAAATTTTCCTTTTTAATTTTGACTGTTAGAAATCCTGAAAATCAAATATGTAAATAAAAAATAATAAAATATAAAAAAAGAGGGGTTGGGGGCTGGGCTGGGCGGGGGGGAGGGGGGAAAGAGAGATAGAAAAGAGGGGTGGGGGGAGAGAGAGAAGAGAGGGAGAGAGAAGAGGGGGCTGGAGGGACTGGAGGGGAGGGGGCTGGAGGGACTGGAGGGGAGGGGGGAGAGAGAATAGAGAAAGAGAAGAGGGGTGGGGGGTGACCTTACCTGGGCCGCCGGCAGGGGTGGTCGCCGGAGTGGGGCGGGGGAGGGAGTGGGGGGAAGGGGAGGGGAGTGGAGTTGCTGGTGAAGGAGATGACCGTTAGAAATAGGAGAGAGAAATTTGCTGGAGGAGGAAGTACTAGTAGCTTAAGAATGAACAATCCTATTTTATAGATCAGTTTCTTCTATTTTATGCAGTTAGTAGTCAAGATCAGGTTTGATAATTTTTCTGTTTCTATAAAAAACATTAAACAAATATCATTATTCCCTGGTTGATACACATAGATTACTAATTATACTTGGTTATACACATAGTTATACTTGAACTATGCAATTATTATATATTTGCAGACTATTTTTAGTTTAAGTGGTTGGGTAGACGGCTATTTAGGTGAATTCTTCTAAACCTTTTTGCCGAAATGACATAAAAATCCAGACTGTAGTTACTGGTTTTATCTCCATCTTTTACAGAAATATCGTAACTCTTTACTTTCACACTTAAACCCTTGGCTCTTTCTTATATCGGACTGC
Source organism: Nicotiana noctiflora (assembly GCA_032618575.1). Taxonomy (NCBI): domain Eukaryota; kingdom Viridiplantae; phylum Streptophyta; class Magnoliopsida; order Solanales; family Solanaceae; genus Nicotiana; species Nicotiana noctiflora. The sequence goes on from JASVEL010008028.1 coordinate 181,082, forward strand.
TTTTTAGTGTCTCTACCAGTTATTTTAATATTTATTTTTCTATGCAGGGGATGAAAATGTGGGTGTTGCCCTTCTAACCTATCCTGTACTAATGGCTACTGATATTCTTCTGTACCAGGTGGTTTCTAGCTCTATACTTCACTTACCGTAGTTAATGTCTCAGATTTATTTTTTATGAATTAGAAGCTTGACTTATTGCATTCAGTATTTTGATTACCATTATATCTTGGGGTATCCTTGGGAATCTTGCTCAAATGCCACTGCATTTCCCAGCATAATTTTCTGCCAACTCTAATCTTGAAAGTGAGTGTGAATATGTGTGGATCTTATACCTGTTAAATGGGCCGGGTTGGACCGGTTCCGGACAGACCCAGAGCGGTAGAAACCGGAACCGGCCTGGACCGGTAGGGAGGGGGCCGGGTGGGCTGGGTTATAATGGGGTAGGGGTTTGTTTCGAATAATATTATGTCACGGTTAACCAGAATCGGTCAGGCCCGGTCCGGCTAAAAAGTACCCTTAACCAGTAAACCGGACTGGCCCGGGCCGATTCAACGGTTAATTTTTTTTATTTTTTTTTTAAATTATGATTTTCTGAACAATGGGGCCCACCCCAAACGGCTAGAATGACAGAAATCCGTTGGCCAACAGATATATTTAACTTTTGGCCATTTTTTTTTAATTTTTAACACATTTTTAATTTATAAATATAGCCTTATGTAAATCTATAAATAGCCCCCCCCCATCTTCTTCATTTCTCACTCAAAATTCTCATCTCAATCTCAAATTCTCTCATTCACAACAACAACAACCCAGTATATTCCCACAACGTGAGGTCTGAGGAGGGTAATATGTAGACAGGCCTTACCTCTACCCGAGAGGGAAGAGAGGATGTTTCCAATAGACCCTCAGCGCATGGAAAAAAAGGCAAACAAAAACAAAAATAAAAACAAAAACAAAAACAAAAACCGCATCAGTTACTCCAGCATACATCTCATAAAAATTATCTAAATATAAGATGCATATGTACCATAAATAAACAGACAAGCAAATATATCAAAACAGTAACTACCCGAAATGACTACCAAAAGAGAACACAAACTAATCATCTGTGGGCGGCCCTACCACGCCTCACACCCCGGGAAAGGAGTATGAAAAATCTAGAAGCACCTATCCTACAACCCTGATACTAGACCTCCAGACTTTCCTATCAAGGGTCATGTCCTCGGAAATCCGCATCCCGGCCATGTCCTGTCTAATTACCTCTCCCCGGTATCTCTTAGGCCTTCCTCTGCCTCGCCTCACACCGACCACCGCTAGCCGCTCACAACTCCTCACTGGGGCGTCAGGGCTTCTCCTCCGCACATGCCCGAACCACCGAAGTCTTGCCTCTCGCATCTTCTCATCCACTGGGGCCACCCCCACCTTCTCCCGAATAATTTCTTTCCTAATCTTATCTAACCTGGTGAGCCCGCACATCCACTTAACCATCCTCATCTCTGCAACCATCATCCTCTGAACGTGAGATTTCTTCACCGGCCAACACTCCGTCCCATACAACATGACAGGTCTAACCACAGCTCTATAAAACTTCCCCTTGAGTTTATGTGGCACTTTCTTATCACACAAGACTCCTGATGCAAGCCTCCACTTCGACCACCCCGCCGCTATACGGTGAGTGATCTCCTCGTCCCCCTGGATCACCGATCCAAGGTATCTGAAACTATCCTTCTTGGCTATGGCCCGAGATCCAATCATCACGCTCCCTCCCACTTCGCTCGGCTCAGCGCTAAACTTGCACTCCAGGTATTCTGTCTTAGACCTGCTTAGTTTAAACCCCTTAGACTCGAGAGTCCGTCTCCATTCCTCTAGCCTCTCGTTAACACCGACCCTCGTCTCGTCTACCAGGACTATGTCATCAGCAAATAGCATACACCAAGGAACATCCCCTTGAATATGCCGCGTCAAAGCATCCATTACCAAGGCAAACAAGAGGGGGCTAAGCGCAGATCCTTGATGCAGCCCCATCACCACCGAGAAATGGTCTGAGTCGCCACCCACTGTCCTGACCCTGGACTTAGCTCCATCGTACATGGTCCTTGATTACTCTGATGTAGGCTTCCGGCACGCTCTTAGCCTCCAGGAACCTCCATAGTACCTCCCTAGGGACCTTGTCATACGCCTTCTCCAAGTCGATGAACACCATGTGCAGGTCCTTCTTCATATCCCCGAACTGTTCCACCAATCTCCTGACAAGGTGGATAGCTTCTGTAGTGGACCGGCCCGGCATAAAACCGAACTGGTTCACGGAAATAGATGTCGACTCCCTCACCCTGGCCTCGATCACCCTCTCCCAGACCTTCATGGTGTGGCTTATTAATTTGATGCCCCTATAGTTGTTGCAACACTGGATATCCCCTTTGTTTTTATACAAGGGCACCACTGTACTCCACCTCCACTCCTCTGGCATCCTTTTGGTCCTGAAGATCGCATTGAACAACCTGGTGAGCCACTCCACTCCTGGCTTACCCATGCATTTCCAGAACTCCACCGGGATTTCGTCCGGCCCGGTCGCTCGACCTCTACTCATCCTACGCAAAGCCCCCACGACCTCTTCCAGCCTAAAGCGCCTGCGGTACTCTAGGTCTCTATGACGCTCTGAATGCCCCAGCTCCCCTAGTTTTATGCTTTGGTCCCCCTCCTCGTAGAGAAGGTCTCAGAAGTACGCCTGTCATCTCTTTTTGACTTGAGACTCCCCCACCAGGACTCTACCATCATCATCCTTGATTCACCCAACCTGGTCCAGGTCTCGCGCCTTCCTTTCCCTTACTTTGGCTAACCGGAATAACTTCTTGTCCCCGCTTTTCTCCCCTAATTTCTCATACATGCGACCAAAAGCCGCGTTTTTAGCCTCCGTGACAGCCAATTTTGCTTCCTTCCTTACCACCTTATAGCTCTCTCTGTTCACCCGCCTTTCTTCCTCACTTGTGCTCCTTGCCAACTTCGCAAAAGCAGCTTTCTTCACCTCTACTTTTCCTCGCACTACGTCGTTCCACCACCAGTCGCCCTGATGTCTGCCTAGATAACCTTTGGTTACCCCAAGCACATCCCGCGCTGCCTTCCTAACCATATTCGCCGTCTCTGACCACATTGCGTTTGCTACCCCAGAACTTCTCCAAGCTCTACCCTCGACTAACCTTCTCTCCAGCTCCTCGGCTTTCTCTTTAGTCAGAGCACCCCATCTAATTCGCGGTTGGCCCCGCGCACCCCTCTGCTTCTTCTTCACCCAGTTTCCGACATCCATCACTAGGAGTCTATGAAGGGTTGAAAGGGACTCTCCCGGAATAACCTTGCAGTCCCTACACAAACCTCTATCGCTCCTTCTAAGAAGGAGGTAATCGATTTGAGTCCTCGCCGTCGAACATTTAAAGGTGACCAAATGCTCCTCCCTCTTCTGAAATGTCGTGTTAGCAATCAGAAGCTCGAAAGCCCTAGCGAACTCCAACAGCGCAGAGCCCCCTCCGTTCCTAACCCCAAGGCCAAAGCCACCATGCACCTCGCCATAACCACTAGCATCTACCCCAATATGGCCATTAAAGTCCCCTCCAATGACCAACTTCTCGGATTGGGGAATACTATGCACCAAATCATCCAAGTCGTCCCAAAAACGCCTCTTGACCTCCTCATCTAAGCCCGCATTCGGTGCGTAGGCGCTGATGACGTTGAGGACGCAACCCCCGATAACCAACTTAATAGACATCAACCTATCGTTCGCTCGCCTAACCTCCACCACGAACTCCCTAAGGTCCTTATCCACCAGGATGCCCACACCATTCTTGCCCCTCACGACCCCAGAGTACCACAACTTAAACTCGTCAACATCCCGCGCCTTCGTCCCTTTCCACCTAGTCTCCTGAACACAGACTATGTTGATCGTCCTCTTTTTTGTTGAATAATTGAAATTCAGTTATAGTAATTTATCATTCGGGTTTTGAACATCAAGTTGGAATATTGGCTTGACGTTTGTTCGTGGTAACATCGGAAATTCGGAATTGCATAACCAAGTGCTCCAATTCGGTGCACTCCCTCAAACTCTTTCTCTTATTAATATTTTAATTGCATATTTATTTTGTGCTTATTTATTTCTTAAATTTCACAATATATTTAGTGCTGCTAAAAAAACGTGTAGAAAAGTTACTGGTAGGGGGAGTAAAAGTAGAGGTAATTCTTCAGCATCTGGTAGTAATAGCCCAATATCTATTGTTCCTGAAATATAGCCTAATGAAAATATAGATTATGATCAATTACAAGAAGATTATGGAATAGAAGATAATGAAATAGGAATTGAATAAGAGATACCTGCTACACCTACTAGTGCACCTAGTGCTGGGGTATGTAGTGTTGGAGTTGGTACAAAGGGTGGTGGTCGTGGTACTGGTGGTAGACCACCTACGGCTCCGACGACTAATCGTAGAAAAAGAAGTAAGGTTTGGAATTTTTTTGAATTAATTGAAGGTTTTGATAGAGTTAGATGCAAAATTTGTAAAGATTCATTTAAACATTTGACTGGAGGAAATTTAGGGGGAACTGGAACGTTTAGTAGGCATATGAGAGTTTCACACCCGATAGAATGGGGCCTAGATGGTGATGATAGTCAAACAACTATTAACCCTACTACTGGAGGGTTAGTAAACTATGATAAAATGAAGGATCGTGAGGAATTAGAGAAAATGATTGCTTTAGGTTGTCTACCTATTTCGTTTGCTTCTTCGTCATATTATGTTACGTATATTCAAAGAATATACAATCCGTTATTTAAAGGTATACCTAGGAGTACTTGTAGAGCTGATATTTTCAGACTTCACGGACAATATCAAACATATTTACGTTATTTGTTTGAAAAACTTCCTTGTAGAGTATCTCTAACTTCTAATATTGGTCAAGCTGTTAATGGACGTGAATATATTACTGTTACATGCCATTGGATAGATGATAATACTGTTATGCAAAAACGTATTATTGCTTTTAGATATGATGAAGATCAAAGTCATACCACTGCATTTATAAGCAGCACTATTTGTGAAGTTGTAGAATTTTATAATCTCAAACAAAAAATATTATGTATGTCTTTTGATAATGCTTCTAACAACACTGCCGCAATTTCAATATTAAAATTACATTTGCAACCACCTGTTAATGAAACTTTTCATGTTAGGTGTGCATGTCATGTGTATAATTTAATTGTTAAAAGTGGCCTAGATTTATTTTCAACAGAGATTAGTCTTGTTAGAAGAGCAGTTGGTGTAATTCAAGGAAATAATAGACATTCCAGAATAAAGGAATTTAAAGATAAGTGTGTCCAACATAACCTTCAACCCCAATTCATGCCAGAAAAAATAATTACTTGATGGAACTATACATATTTATTTTTAAAAGTTTGCTATAAATATAGATCTCCAATAACTGAAGTTGCTAATGCACATTGTACGAATCCAAGCCGTATGTTAACAACTGATACTTGGGCGGTCATTAATGATGTTAAATTTTTACATAAATTTTATACTACTACTGTTGAGTTTCCTGGATCTTATTACCCTACTATTGCTATGGGTTTAGTACATATAGCAGAAATTTCTTTTCTACTCTTTGAATTTAAGAAAAAAGAAAAATATACGGCTGCTGTGACAAATATGCAAGACAAATTCAAAAAATATTTCTTTCCAATTCCTCCAATTTACTTAATTGGTGCAATTTTAAATCCTTCAATTAAAATGTCTGATTGTCATCAATTAATGAATGCTTTATATACTTATTTGGAGATTGGGGAAATTGAAAACCCAAATTTATATACTTCTATGAACAGTTTAAATGATTATTTACAGCAATTATATAATTATTATGCAAATGTAATTGATAAAGTTGCAGGTAATGTTAATAATTCTATTATGCAATGTAGCACTTCTGCTACATTGACTGAAGATGAAGGATTAGATAAAAGTTTTAATATTTTTTCTACTTTTTCTAACACTCAAACAAGTTGCAGGAACATTGATGAACTTCAATTCTACTTGCAGAAACAAAATAAGCCTCGCACAAAGGATTTTTCACCGTTGGGGTTGTGACATGAAAATGGAAAGCAATTTCATGTTCTCTACGCAATGGCTAGGGACGTGATGAATGTGCCAATTTTAACTGTTGCATCCGAGAGTGCATTTAGTCAAGCAAGACAACAACTTGGAGATACGCGTCACTCGTTGGGAAGCAATGCTTTGGAAGTTTTAGTATGTATGAGAGATTGGATTAGATCGGAAAGAAGAAATCAAGGCCATGAATATGTTGATAGCCCAGAAGACGAGGAACTTGGAGATATATTAACAAATGGTAACCCATCCGAATTAAACACTCCAGAAGAAGGCCAATCAGTTCATATTGATTATGAGGAACTTAGCGGGGCAATGCAAAATATTTGAATTTACTTATTGTTATTTGTTAAAGTCTTAAAGATGTAAACATTCAATTTGTAAGTTTCAAATTTGAGTTATGAAATATGAAATAAAAGAAGCACTTGCAATTTGCAGCAAGTGCAATGTTTCTCATATTCCTTCTATTCTTTAATTTATATTTTAAAGTAATACAAATTTTTAATATAACTTAAATTGAAACTTTAAATTTGAAATTCAAAGTTAAAGTGTTAAATTGAAACTTTAACATTTTAATTTTGAAATTCAAACTTAAAATCTTAAATTGAAACTTTAACAATTTAAGTTTGAATGTCAAATTTAAAGTTTCAAACTTAAATTCTTAAATTGGAACTTTAATTTTGAAATCAAACTTAAAGTCTTAAATTAAAACTTTTATTTAGAAATTCAAACTTAAAGTCTTAAATTGAAATTTGAAACTTCAATTTTTAAATTTCAATTTCAAACTTAAAGTCTTAAATTGAAACTAAATCATCTAACTTATTTTTGAAATACAAACTTAAAGTCTTACATTGAAACTTTATAAGTGCACAAGTATCATTTACTTTGTGTTCTTTAAATAAATTACAATAGTTATACAAAATTACAAAAAAAAAAAAAGAAAAGGAAAAACGTCAAACACAGCCCGGCCGGCCCCTTTAACCCGTACGGGTCAATTTTTACCCGAAAAAACCCCAACCCGTTAAACCCGTTAAGAGAGAGCCCGGAACCGGCCCGATAAGGAATCCGTACGGATTAAAAAAAATCGAACCCGGCCCTGCCCGGCCCGGATCACCCGTTAGACACCTTTAGTGGATCTGATGTATCAAAGTATCCTTCGGCGGTCCGATTTTGTCCGTGTCTGAGAGGACCAGAAGCAACACCTGGAGTTGACACGAGAGCTGGCTGAGCGTGTTAACTATTTATTTGGAGGAAGAAAGTGGAAGAAAATGGGAGGTTAAGTCACAAGGCAGTCGTGTTATGCTCTAAATACATATATTTAGATACTCACCATCTTGTTGTTTGACTTTTTTGTGCCCCTCCTAATTGTTGATTATATTTTAATTTGTCAAAAGAAAATCACTTTATTAATTTTTTGTAACAGGAGAGGTGGTTCAATCTTCAAGGTGGATTCTCACTGAAGCTTGGTTGATACCCTTCACTTCTGCACATGCTATTTGTGTAGGTGAAGAATGCTAATCAGTATGCTTTTGTCAATGTAGGTTACTGAACCCCTTATTCTACCCACTGGGGCTCGAATCATTTCCCTTACTGATGGTCTTTCCAAGGTTTGAAAATGTCACAACCCAGATTTCCCATCATCGGGATCGTGATGGCGCCTACTCGTGGTAGCTAGGTAAGCCAATTTACTCACCGTCCTTCCGTTAATAAAAACCATCATGTTGTCAATTTAATAACATAAATAATAATAATAACATTAATTACAGAAGTCTACTTTCATAAATTTGATTATAAATGTGAAATACTCAACATAAATCCTCTACCCAAGATGTGGAGTCACTAACTCACGAACAACTAAGAATAAACTACACATAATGGTCTGAAAGAAATATAACAATTGTCTGCCTCAAAACAATCAGACTACAATATAAATGAAAAATATAGAAGAGACGTCGGGCCTGCGGACGTCTGCAAGATACCCCAGCCTCGAGAGTATGACAATCCTGCTAATGAAACTACTGCTGCTGCTACTGCTAAAAACCTGGACCTGTGCAAAAATGTACAGAAGTGTAGTATTAGCACAATCCGACCCCATGTTCTGTTAAGTGCTTGACCTATCCCGACGAAGTAGTGACAAACCTAGGACCAGACAATCATATAAACCTGTGCAGTTCTATATACATATATACCACAAAATAACAGAAATACTGAGCAACACAAATAGCAAGGGAGGAACATCCTAGGGGAACACAATCGAATATACATAATTAATTAGTAAGGTAAAAATAGAGTGAAACAAAACAGTTATCACAAAACAAGAAATTGAATGGTTGCACGACGTCACCCTTCGTGCTTTTACTCTCTTCCTCGCCAAATAATAAAATAAAAGTGCACGACATCACCCTTCGTGCTTTTACTCTCATCCTCACTAAATAATCAAATAAAAGTGTACGACATCACCCTTCGTGCTTTTACTCTCATCCTCACCAAATAAGCAAATAAAAGTGCACGCATCACCCTTCGTGCTTTTACTCTCATCCTCACCAAATAAGCAAATAAAAGTGCACGGCATCACCCTTCGTGCTTTTACTCTCATCCTCACATTCATGGAACAAATGATCCTTCGTGCATGATTTAATTAACAATGGCACGGAATGTTCCTTCGTGCATAAATAGTAAAATATGGCACGGAATGATCCTTCATGCGAATATAATTAACAATGGCACCGAATGATCCGTCGTGCGAATATAATTAAAAATGGCACGACATCACCTTTCGTGCTTTATCACTCTTCCTCACCCAAATAACAGTCACAATCAATGGGCAAGAAGAATGAAATAAACAACAAGTATCATCCCGGCAGGGGAGTAACAACAGTCATAATAATATCCTAGCAAGGGAACAATAACAACAACAATAATGTCCCGGGAAGGGAACAATAACACAACCTTCATAACCCGACAAGGGCTCAATAATATAACATAGTAGAATTCCATATTAGTTCACAATATGTACCAACAATGACTCACGGTCATGCTAGATGCCGGTGTATATATGCTCGTCACCACGCCTATACACCTCACTCGATCATTTAGCAATTAGCAAGTTATTATACTCTACTCCTATTCCCTCAAGCTAGGATAGATCAAACACTTACCTCGACGATTTATAGTCCACTCAATTCTCAAGCAGTGCTTTTACTTTCGAATTTGGCTCCAAACCAATCGTATCTATACATAGTTTATTTAATATCATCAATTCTACTCAACAAACCAGTCCAATTGCTTAATTAAAGTATTTTTAACATGTTGTACAAAATTATAAAATCGACCCCTAGCCTGCTTGGTCAAAAAAATCTGAAAATTATACCAACAGATTTTTCGTCCCATCACGAGTCAGTACATATAAAGAACACCAAAATCGGAGTCTGTTTGGCCCCTCAAATCGACCCCTAAAGGTCTCATAATTTCATGCCCCAAAATCCTATTTTTCTAATGTTTTCATGAATTAAAGAATGAGATTGTGATATTATAATCACCCATAAATGAGTTTTAATAATTAAATCACTTGCCTCTGTGATAACCACTGATTTTCTCTCTTAAAAATCGCCTAAGAATCTTCTTCCTGTTCAAAAATTGGAAGAAAACTCGACCTTCTCATTATAGGTATACTTTTCACGCGTTTTACTGCTCCCAATAGATTCTTTGTGAAATGCTAATGAATTTAGGCTTTTGAATCACTCAACTTGACCTTATAATGAAGGAGATATGTACGTTTTAAGATTTGCAAATAGGGCAGGTTTTTAATACGCCGTCAGGGGCAATTTCGCCATTAACCTAAAAATCTGGGCAACCTTAGTAAATTGGCCATAAAATCCTCATACGATGTCCAAATGCGATGATTCTTTTTTCTACATGTCCGTAATTATGACACGGATCTAATGCTTCATTCAAAATAGTAATCGGGGTTTATTTGTTCAATATTATATCATTTATGCTTGAACAAACGATGTCGAAGCATAAGAAAAACGAGCACAACGCAACCCAAACCTATCCGAAACACGTCAAACGATGTCCGTTTTCGACCAAATTTTACAAAAAGCGCTTAAACAATATATAAGACTTGTACCAAGCGTCGAAACCAAAATACGAGCCCGATACTATGGTCTTTTAATCAATTTTCATTTTTATTTTCCTTAATAATTTCAGAAAAATAATTTAATAGAAAAATTCTTTTACTCAGGTTATAGACCTCGAATTTCAACTCCGAGCACATGCTCGAGTCTCATATTTTTCTACGGACCTTCCAGGACAGTCCGATCTCGGTTCCGGGTCCGTTTACCAAAATTGTTGACCAAAGTCAACTATTATCATATTAATACCAAAATTCTTCAATATTTTCACAGAATTCACATATTTCAACATAAAAATTGTCAGGTAACATGGCCGGACTGCGCACCCAAATCGAGGCAATATAAAATGAGATTTTCAATGCCTCGGAAGCACGGAACGGATGAGTAAAATAGGTGATGACCATTTGGGTTGTCACATCCTTCACCTTTAAAACTACCGTTCGTCCTCGAACGGATAAAAAAAAAGTACCCGAAAGGGTCATCACTTGTTTTATTAATCATTTCGAGCTTCTAAGGTCCTGAAAACTTCATTTATAGTTTCCTCGATTTGTGTGCGCAGTTCGGGCGAGAAGCTGAAAAATTCTTATGTTGAAATATATGAAATATGTGAGAAATTTGAGGAATTTTTATATTAATATTGATATGGTTGACTTTGGTTAACATTTTTAGTAAACAGACCCGGACCCGTGATTTGACGGTCTCAGAAAATCCGTAAAAAATATGGAACTTGGGCGTATGCCCGGAATTGAAATCCGAGGTCTAGAACCTCGGTAAAAGAATTTTTCTGTTAAATTGTTTTCTGAAAATATTTAAGGAAAATGAAACAGAAATTTGATTAAAAAGTAATGGTATCGGGCTCGTATTTCGGTTCCGACGCCTGATACAGGTCATATAAGTTGGTTATGCGCTTTCTGTAAAGTTTGGTTGAAAACGGACGTCGTTTGACGTGTTTCGGCTTTAAATTGGAAATTTTGGGAGTTATGAAATTTTGAATAAAATCTTGAGTTTTAAGGCTCAAATCATTGATTTTGATGTTATTTTGGCGATTTGATCGCGCGAGCAAGTTCGTATGATATTTTTAAGTCAGTGTGCATATTTGGTTTGGAGCCCCGAGGGCTCGGGTGAACTTTGGATAGGCCACGAGATCAATTTTTCATGTTAGAAAGATGATGTCAGCACCTAATCTGCAGAGTTCGCAAATGCGAACAAATGTTAGCAAATTCGAAGTCGCAAATGCGAACAAAAGTTCGCAAATGCGAACTTCCCATATTTTGCTTGTGTTCGCAAATGCGAAGTCGCAAATGCGAACTTCCAATATTTTGCCTGTGTTCGCAAATGCGAACAAAAGTTCGCAAATGCGAAGTCGCAAATGCGAACAAAAGTTCGCAAATGCGAACTTCCCAGTTTTGTCTTGGCTTCGCAAATGCGAACAAAAGTTCGTAAATGCGAACTTCCCAGCCTTAGCTTATTTTTCAAACTCCGGAATTTGGTCGGGGTTCGCAATTGCGAACCCCTGCTCGCAAATGCGAACACAGAGACCTGTAAATCACGATTTCCAGCTTCATTTTTCATATTTCACAACCCAAAACATCCATTGGCGATTTTTCACGAACTCCCTTTTCTCCAAATCATTGGTAAGTCAACTTTTACTCAATTTCTTAAAACTTTAACATCATCTAATCATGTTTTCATCTTCAATTTAAGGTTTTTCATGGGTAAAAATGGGGGATTTGGGTAGAACTTAGGTTTTCATAAAAATTGAGATTTTGACCTTAATTTGAGGTCCGATTTGAGGATAAATTATATATTTGAACTCATGGATGATTGGGTGAATTTATTTTGGTTTGAATCTCGGGTTTCGATCATGTGGGCTCGGGGTTGATTTTTACTATTCCGTGCAAAATGTTGAAAAACTTATATTTAGCCATGTGAACTAGTTTTTTAAGTAGAATTGATGATATTAAGTCAATTGTGTATAGATACGATTGGATTGTAGTCAAATCGGAAAGGAAAAGGCATTGCTACGGATTGAGTTATTCGTAAACATTTGAGGTAAGTGTTTGTTCTATCCTAGCTTGATGGAATAGGAATTTAGTTATGTATGAATTGTTGATTAAGAGTTATTGGTATCACACCGGTATCAGAGATAAATTGTTGATTTATTATCAATTATTGGTTCAAAACCGGTAATTATAAATATTGTTGAAGCAAAGATTATTGGTTTAAACCGGTAATACTTTTATACACTTACTGTGGATCAGGGATTATTGGTTAAATGCCGGTAATATACATATTAATGAATTGGGATCGTGTGGCGCGCCGACCACTTATATATTAATGAATTGGGATCGTGTGGCACGCCGACCACTTATATATAAGAAATGGGATCGTGTGGCACGCCGACCACAAAGTGATTTAAATCTTGGCATTGGCCATAGTTGCCGGTAGGCTATTGATACATTTGGGATACCACAAGGTATAACTTATTGTTACATTTGGGAGCGGGTGGTACGCCTATCACAAGATATGAAATGAAAAATGAATTGAGACATGAAAGTAAGTTTTGTTCCGTTGACTAGATTACTCTGGATATTATGAGTTATTGACTGTTATTTCAGAACAGATTCTTTCCTTATAAACATTCGATAACATTTACTACTGTTGTATATGTATATATATTTCAATTGTACAGGTTTATGTGGGTGACTGGCCTTAGCCTTGTCACTAGTTCGCTGGGATAGGCCAGGCACTTACCAGCACATGGGGTCGCTTGTGCTGATACTACACTCTGCGCTCTTTTGCGCAGATACAAGTTACGGACAGCAGCAGCGGCAGTAGCGACTTGTGGATATTCCGACTACTGAGACTACGAGGTAGCCTTGTAGGCGTCCGCAGGACCCGTTGTCTCTTCTATCTATATATTTCATTCTGTTATCTCATGTATTCGAGATAAACATCTTATATTTCTTTCAAACAATTGTGTGTATTATTCTTAGAAGTTCGTGAGTATTGTGACACCAGTCTTGGGTAGTGTATCATGTTTGGGTTTTTGTATCATATTTGATAAAATTGACTAAGTCTTCCGCTAAGTTTAATTATTCCGCTGTAATTATATGTTTTTAATTTAAAGTCTTAAGAAGAGTTTGGTAACTAATGAAAAATGTAAGTAATAGTTGGCTTGCCTAGCTTCCACTAGTAGGCGCCATTATGACTCCCGATGGTGGGAAATCCGGGTCGTGACAAGTTGGTATCAGAGCACTAGGTTGCATAGGTCTCACAACTCACGAACAACCTTAGTAGAGTATGAGGGATCGGTACGGAGACGTCTGTATTTATCCCATAGAAGCTACAGAGTTAGGAAATTTTCACCTTCATTCTTTCCTATCGTGCGAGTTTTTTCAAATGTTAAGTTGAATTTCTACTCTTGTCTTCCCACGAATGGCAAAGGCATGTACCGCTTCTTCAGCCGGCAATGGAACAGGTTGGTGATAGATCAACGATGCGTTCAGAAGCTTTACGGAGTTTCGGATAAGTTTCACCAAACTCTTCGCTATCTCCTCCAGTGGTGCATTTTTTGAGAACCCAAGGTAATTTATTGACCGTTGCTATGAGATATTGCAGAACGCGGGAATAGTTGAAAGCGAGAGGGTTGATTTTACTATGTTTCGAGTAGCGAGTGAAGTAGTGGAAACATAATGTATTTACTAACCGGCTGTGATTTTAATGGACCTTGACGTCTGGTTGATTTATTTGAAGTTGTGAAAGATAATTATTGTGGACTATCAGATATTGTGACTTTGACTTATAGTCAAAAGGGGGGAAATCCACTATTAGCGAATGGACCGAATGGCCATGTGTTATGTCAGTTTTGGCTTGGAATGTATACATATGATATGGAAAGGTCCCCCAAATAAATTATGCATATTTGAGGCTTAGTACTCTGCATGGGGTAAGAATCAGCCCAAAGAATAATAAAGAGTATATGAGCAAATAGGGTAGTTCAATGGTGTCAAGCTAGCATAGCAAAAGAGGTAATTGGTCGTCAATGTTTGTGACAAGCCTATGAATAGGGCAGATCGGCCAATGCGACATTACCTACTCAACCCTATTTGTAGAAATGTTTTGGAAGAGTTTACCTCCCTGACTCTTTGAAAGGTATGGTATGTATGGTCTGAACGATCATGCCAGGTTATTATGACAGTGTCCGAATATGTCATCATGTCGAATAAGTTAGCTGAGCCTCAAAGGAGTTGTTATGAATGTGGCAGATTGGAGAAATATAATTTACGAGGGCACTCAAGCTACATGCCCGTTGCAGTCAATACTTAACTCACATGACCAGCCAGGGTTAGAGGTCGGGATGTTTGAGGCGGAGGTGAGACTCCTAGAGGTGGAGATCTAGTTGTTGACATAATTTTTATGGTGTGACTGAGGTCACTACACCAGATGATGTTATCACATGTACAATTCTGATTGTTATAAAAGGAATATTTTTCCTCAATTTGATTTGATATTTGAAGAATTGAGGCAAGTCCTCTTAATATGCTCCGCTCATGAGTGAGCTTCGAAATCATCAAAATCTACTTATGTGAATACTCACGCTGTGCTATTAAATGGGGATAATTATCCCTATTATTATGTGTTGGTCACTAGTAATATTGATGGGGTCGAAAGTGACTTTATATTATTTACTACAATGGGAATTGATGTAATTCCTGAAATAATTATTTTCAATGGTTCAATTGTATACCCTGTCGGTATGAGGGTTCTTTTATGCCGTGATACTCTTTGACGGACAATAGTTGAAAAGAAGAAAGAAAGGAAATGAAAAACATCAGTTGCACAATGTGCAAATACTTGTGATTTAGAGTGGAGGATGAGATCCTCAAAATTTTTGTATAACGTGAACATATTTGTTTTTAAAAAAAAAAACCAGCTGCAAGCTGCGGTGAATATTATATGAGGACAAGGTCCTGGTGGTAAAAATTTTGTGTTTAAAATTTTCCCTTTCTGGAAATAAAAATCTAGCACAATATCCTAAATTTGAGCCATGCCTGTTAGGATTATTTGACAATCCTTGCATAGTTTCGATTCATATCTAACCATTTCTATTTTGTAACCATGGAGTTATAGACTTTGAGAGGAGCACTAGCTAAGAATAAATATGACTCATTAATTCGGGAAAGTAATCATGAGGTTTTCATACCTCATTGTGAGTAAAGTGGGAGTTTTGGAATAAGATATTTGATAACAGGGTTAATTGACAATGTTGTACTTTAGGAACAACTCTTATGGCCAGAGTCATGAATATGTGCATACGTATGAGGTGTTCGCGCCTTATGTAGACTTATCGTTGTAGTCTTCATTGTTTCCATATTGACATACTCCCGCAGTCAGAAGGTGCATGCACAACATCTCAGAGTGGCTTTGCAAAAATCTGAAAATAGGCAACTATATGCAAAATTTTCGAAGTGTGAATTTCAGCTAAGTATAGTTGTATTCCTGGGTCATATTGTGACGGCAGCAGGTATTCAGGTTGATCCGAAGAAGATTGAGGCAGTCAAGAACTGGCCTAGACCGACATCAACCACAGAAATTTGAAGTTTCTTAGGATTAGCGGGTTATAATCGGCGATTCGTGGAGGGGTTTTCATCTATTGCAACCCCACTGACCAGACTGACACAGAAAGGTGTTCAATTTGAATGGTCCGATGAATGTGAGGCGAGCTTTCAAAAGCTCAAGACAACCTTGACCACAACACCGGTATTGGTTTTACCCACAGGTACGGGACCTTATACTGTTTATTGTGATGCTTCCCGTATTGGGCTTGGTGCAGTGTTAATGCAGGATGGCAAGGTTATTGCCTATGCTTCGAGGCAGTTGAAGATTCATGAAAAGAACTATCCAGTGCATGATCTAGAATTGGCGGCGATTATTCACGCATTGAAGATCTGGAGGCATTATTTGTATGGGGTAGCATGTGAAGTATACACCGATCATAAGAGTCTTCGGTATTTGTTTAAGCAGAAAGAGTTGAATTTGAGGCAGAGAAGGTGGCTAGAATTGCTAAAAGATTATGATGTCACCATTTTATATCATCCGGGAAAAGCAAACGTGGTGGCCGACGCTTTGAGTAGGAAGTCAGCCAGTATGGGTAGCCTTGCTTATATTCCAGTCAATCAGAGACCACTTGCTTTGGATGTTCAGTCCTTGGCCAACCGATTTGTGAGGTTGGATATTTCTGAGCCTAGTCGAGTACTAGCTTGCACGATCGCTCGCTCTTCATTATTGGAGCATATCCGCGATCAACAATATAATGATTCTTATTTATGTGACCTTAGAGATACGGTTCAGCGAGGAGGTGCTAAACAGGTCACCTTAGATGCTGATGGGATCCTAAGGATGCAAGGGCGCATTTGTGTGCCAAATGTTGATGGGCTTAGAGAATTGATTCTAGAAGAAGCTCACAGTTAGCGGTATTCTATTTATCCGGGCGCAGCGAAAATGTATCAAGATTTGCGGCAACATTATTGGCGGCGCAGAATGAAAAAAAAGAAAGATATTGTGGCATATGTGGCACGGTGTCTTAATTGTCAGCAGGTTAAGTATGAACATCAGAGACCTGTCGGTTTATTTCAGAGAATTGAACTTCCTGAATGGAAGTGGGAGCGAATCACGATGGACTTCATTTCTGGACTTCTGATGACACGGAAGAAGTTTGATGTTGTTTGGGTGATTGTTGATAGGCTTGACTAAGTCAGCTCATTTTGTTCCTATTGCCACTACCTATTCATCCGAGAGGTTAGCTGAGATTTATATCGGGGAGATCGTTCGCCTTCATGGCGTGCCAATCTCTATTATTTCAGATCGAGGTGCACAATTTACCTCACATTTCTGGGATGCGGTTCAACGAGAGTTGGGCACGCAAGTTTAGCTAAGTACAGCCTTTCATCCCTAGACGGATGGTCAGTCCGAGAGGACTATTCAGATACTGGAAGATATTGCTTCGGGCGTGTGTTATTGATTTTGGAGGTTCGTGGGATCAATTCCTGCCTTTGGCAGAGTTTGCTTATAATAATAGTTATCAATCGAGCATCCATATGGCTCCTTATGAAGCATTGTATGGTAGGCGGTGTCGTTCTCCGGTTGGATGGTTTGAACCGGGAGAAGCTCGGTTATTGGGCACGGATTTAGTTCGGGAGGCCTTAGATAAAGTCAAGATTATTCAAGAAAGGCTTCGCACAGCTCAGTCTAGGCAAAAGAGCTATGCAGATCGCAAGGTTAGAGATATAGCTTTCATGGTAGGGGAGCGAGTATTGCTCCGAGTATCGCCTATGAAGGGCGTGATGAGATTTGGAAAGAAGGGCAAACTTAGCCCTAGGTTTATTGGCCCGTTCGAGATTCTTGATCGTGTGGGAGAAGTGGCATATAAACTTGCCTTGCCACCTAGCTTATCAGCTGTACATCCAGTGTTTCATGTGTCCATGGTCCAAAAATATCACGGTGATCCATCGCACGTGTTAGATTTCAGCATTGTCCAATTGGACAAGGATCTATCTTATGAGGAGGAGCCGATAGCTATTCTAGATCGGCAGGTTCGACAGTTGAGGTCGAAGAGTTTTCCTTCCGTGCGAGTTCAGTGGAGGGGTCAGCCTCCTGAGGCATCGACATGGGAGTCCGAGTCTGACATGCGGAGCCGATATCCTCATCTATTCCCTGACTCAGGTACTTCTTTCTTTTGTCCGTTCGAGGACGAACGGTTATTTTAGAGGTGGAGAATGTGACGACCCAAAGGGTCATCACTTGTTTTATTAATCATTTCGAGCTTATGAGGTCTTGAAAACCTCATTTATAGTTGCCTCGATTTGCGTGCGCAGTTCGGGCGCGAAGCTGAAAAATTCTTATGTTGAAATATATGAAATATGTGAGAAATTTGAGGAATTTTGATATTAATATTGATATGGTTGACTTTGGTCAACATTTTTAGTAAACGGACCCGGACCCGTGATTTGACAGTCTCAGAAAATCCGTAGAAAAATATGGAACTTGGGCGTATGCCCGGAATTGAAATCCGAGGTCTAGAACCCCGGTAAAAGAATTTTTCTGTTAAATTGTTTTCTGAAAAAGTTTGAGGAAAATGAAACTAAAATTTGATTAAAAAGTAATGGTATCGGGCTCGTATTTTGGTTCCGACGCCCGGTACAGGTCATATATGTTGGTTAAGCGCTTTCTGTAAAGTTTGGTTGAAAACGGACGTCGTTTGACGTGTTTCGGCTTTAAATTGGAAATTTTGGGAGTTATGAAATTTTGAATAAAATCTTGAGTTTTAAGGCTCAAATCATTGATTTTGATGTTATTTTGGCGATTTGATCGTGCGAGCAAGTTCGTATGATGTTTTTAAGTCAGTGTGCATATTTGGTTTGGAGCCCGAGGGCTCGGGTGAACTTTGGATAGGCCACGAGATCAATTTTTCATGTTAGAAAGTTATTGTCAGCACCTGATCTGCAGAGTTCGCAAATGCGAACAATAGTTCGCAAATGCGAACTTCCCAATATTCTGCCTGTGTTCGCAAATGCGAACAAAAGTTCGCAAATGCGAAGTCGCATTTGCGAACAAATGTTCGCAAATGCGAACTTCCCATATTTTTGCCTGTGTTCGCAAATGCGAACAAAAGTTCGCAAATGCGAACTTCCCAGTTTTGTCTTGGCTTCGCAAATGCGAACAAAAGTTCGCAAATGCGAACTTCCCAGCCTTAGCTTATTTTTCAAACTCCAGAATTTGGTCGGGTTCGCAATTGCGAACCCCTGCTCGCAAATGCGAATACAGAGACCTGTAAATTACGATTTCCAACTTCATTTTTCATATTTCACAACCCAAAACATCCATTGGCGATTTTTCACGAACTCCCTCTTCTCCAAACCATTGGTAAGTCAACTTTTACTCAATTTCTTCAAACTTTAACATCATCTATCATGTTTTCATCTTCAATTTAAGGTTTTTGATGGGTAAAAATGGGGGATTTGGGTAGAACTTAGGTTTTCATAAAAATTGAGATTTTGACCTTAATTTGAGGTCCGATTTGAGGATAAATTATATATTTGAACTCATGGATGATTGGGTGAATTTATTTTGGTTCAAAACTCGGGTTTCGATCATGTGGGCCCGGGGTTGATTTTTACTATTCCGGGCAGAATGTTGAAAAACTTATATTTAGCCATGTGAACTAGTTTGTTAAGTAGAATTGATGATATTAAGTCAATTGTGTATAGATACGATTGGATTGGAGTCAAATCGGAAAGGAAAAGGCATTGCTACGGATTGAGTTATTCGTAAACATTTGAGGTAAGTGTTTGTTCTATCCTAGCTTGAAGGAATAGGAATTTAGTTATGTATGAATTGTTGATTAAGAGTTATTGGTGTCACACCGGTAACGGAGATAAATTGTTGATTTATTATCAATTATTGGTTCAAAACCGGTAATTATAAATATTGTTGAAGCAAAGATTATTGGTTCAAACCGATAATACTTTTATACACTTACTGTGGATCAGGGATTATTGGCTAAATGCCAGTAATATATATATTAATGAATTGGGATTGTGTGGCGCGCCTACCACTTATATATTAATGAATTGGGATCGTGTAGCGCATCGACCACTTATATATAAGAAATGGGATCGTGTGGCACGCCGACCACAAAGTGATTTAAATCTTGGCATTGGCCATAGTTGCCAATAGACTATTGATACATTTGGGAGCGGGTGGTACGCCTACCACAAGGTATAACTTATTGTTATATTTGGGAGCGGGTGGTACGCCTACCACAAGATATGAAATGAAAAATGAATTGAGACATGAAAGTAAGATTTATTCCATTGACTAGATTACTCTGGATATTATGAGTTATTGACTATTATTTCAGAACAGATTCTTTCCTTATAAACGTTCGATAACGTTTACTGCTGTTGTATATGTATATATATTTCAATTGTACAGGTTTATGTGAGTGACTGACCTTAGTCTCGTCACTGCTTCGCCGGGATAGGCCAGGCACTTACTAGCAAATGGGGTCGGTTGTGCTGATACTACACTCTTCTCTCTTTTTGCGCAGATACAGGTTACGGACAGCAGCAGCGGCAGTAGCACGACTGTGGATATTCTGACTACTGAGACTACGAGGTAGCCTTACAGCCGTCCGCAGGACCCGTTGTCTCTTCTATCTATGTATTTCATTCTGTTATCTCATGTATTCGAGATAAACAACTAATATTTCTTTCAAACAATTGTGTGTATTATTCTCAGAAGTTCGTGAGTATTGTGACACCAGTCTTGGGTAGTGTATCATGTTTGGGTTTCTGTATCATATTTGATAAAATTGACTAAGTCTTCCGCTAAGTTTAATTATTCCGCTGTAATTATATGTTTTTAATTTAAAGTCTTAAGAAGATTTTGGTAACTAATGAAAAATGTAAGTAATAGTTGGCTTGCCTAGCTTCCACTAGTAGGCGCCATCATGACTCCCGATGGTGGGAAATCCGGGTCGTGACAAGTACCTTAGTCGGGGAACAAATGTGGATAACGGCTTCGGAGTGGCTCATTCAGACCAAGCGCAACATAATCATAACATTCGCTGCGACATGCAGCCCGACCCACACTTAATCATAACATACACTGCGACGTGTAGCCTGTTCCATACTCAATCATAACATTCGCTGCGGCATGCATCCCGATCCGTACTCAATCATATCGCTGCGGCGTGCAACCCAATCCGTACTCAGTCCATAGTATGCATATGAGTCACGTACTTATTCAATTAATTTCCAGTTTCCAATTTGTTAAAAAGAATATACTTTAGATATTTAACTTCAGGAAAATGACTTAGCATTTCATAACGGTGATTAAGCACAGGACTAAGATCAATGATTGTACAGAGCATGCTATCACAATGATATTCATCCTCTGAGGATGCTACAGATCGGCACAACGCCCCAGACATGACAATAAGCCCAGATATATTAAACACAGAGTGCGTATCAATCACTAATATAGAAATATTCTTGTTTGGGATGGACCAAGTCACAATCCCTAGTCATAAACAATCCCGCACCTGCCATGGGATGCGAGTCACGCCCTTCATAGGCGACATCGGGAGCTTACCCGCCCACCAACCATGAAATCTACATCTCGGACCTTACGGTCTGCATGACTCTTCTACCTAGACCGAGCTGAATGCGGCCTCTCTTAAATAGTCCGTTCGGACTGACTGTTCGTGTGAGGATGGAATGATGTGCTCAACGGAACCTGGGTGCCTAATTCTTGTTGAACTGCTCTCTAGAAGCGCGAGGTAAACTGCGTACCCCTATTAAAGATGATGGATATCGTCACCCTATGTAGGCGAACAATCTCTCAGATATAAATCTCGGCAAACCTCTCAAATGAATAAGAGATTGCTACTGGAATGAAACGGGCTGACTTGGTTATCCTATCAACAATGCCCCAAATAACATCAAACTTCTTCCGAGTCAACGGAAGTCCAGTAATGAAATCCATTGTAATCCACTCCCACCTCCACTTGGGAAGCTCAATTCTTCGAAACACACCACCAGGCCTCTGATGTTTATATTTGATCTGCTGACAATTCAAACACCATGCTACATCTGCCACAAATTCCTTTCTCATTCTACGCCACTAATAATGTTGTCGCAAATCCTGATACATCTTTGATGTGCCTGGATGAATAGAATACCGGGACTTGTGAGCTTCCTCTAGAATTAATTCTCGAAGTCCATCAATATTTGGCACACAAATTGGCCCTTGAAATCTCAGAACTCCATCAGCATTTAAGGTGACCTGCTTGGCACCACCTCGCTGAAACGTGTCTTTAAGGACACATAAATGAGGATCATCAAATTGCCAATCACAGATACGCTCCAATAGAGATGAATGAGCAACAGTGCAAGCCAACACTCTACTAGGCCCAGAAATATCTAATCTCACATATTGGTTGTCTAAGGCCTGAACATCTAAGGCAAGTGGTCTTTGGCTGACCGGAATGAAAGCAAGACTACCCATGCTGGCAGACTATCTACTCAACGCGTCGGCGACTACATTAGCCTTACCTGGGTGATATAAGATAGTAACGTCATAATCTTTCAACAAATCTAGCCATCTCATCTGTCGCACATTTAACTCTTTCTACTGAACAAGTACTGAAGACTCTTGTGATCCGTGTATACCTCACACACCATAACATATAAATAATGCCTCCAAACTTTCAAGGCATGAATAACCGCTGCCAACTCTAGGTCATGAACCGGATAATTCTTCTCATGGATTTTCAACTGTCTCGATGCATATGCAATAACCTTGCCATCCTGCATCAACACCGCTCCAGGCCTAGTACGGGAAACATCACAGTAGACAATGTAAGGCCCTGAACCCGTGGGCAAAATTAACACTGGTGCCGTAGTCAGAGGTGTCTTGAGCTTCTGCAAGCTCACCTCACATTCATCTGACCATTCGAACTGAACACCTTTCTGGGTCAATTTGGTCATCTGGGTTGTAATAGATGAAAACCCCTCCACAAACCGCCAATAATACTTTGCTAACCCCAAGAAACTCCGGATCTTTGTGGCTGATGTTAGTCTAGGCCAGTCCTTGACTGCTTCTATCTTCCTTGGATCAACCTGTATACCTTCTGCCGTCACAACATGACCCAGGAATGCAACTGTACTTAGCCAGAACTCATACTTTGGAAACATTTGCATATAGCTGACTATTTTTCAGAGTCTGGAGAGCCACTCTAAGATGTTGCGCATGCTCTTCCTGACTGCGGGAGCATATCAATACGTTATCAATGGAGACTAGCACGAACAAGTCCAAATAAATCATGAACACCTCATACGTATGCACATAATCATGAATCTGTCCATAAGAGTTGTCCCTAATTTACAACATTGCCAATTAACCGTGCGTTATCAAATACCCTAATCCAAAACTCCCACTTTACTCACAATGAGGTATGGAGACCTCATGATTACTTTCCCGAATCAATAAGTCATAGTTATCCTCACTTGGGTGCTCGTCTCAAGGGCTAAAACTCAACGGTTACAAAGCAGAAATGGCTAAATATGAATAGAAACGATACAAGAATTGTCAAATAATCCTAACAGATATGGCTCAAATTTAGATATAGTACAAGATTTTTATTTTCAAAAAGGGAAAATTTTAAACGCAAACTTCTCACCACCAGGACTTGTCCTCATGTAATATCTACCGCAGCTTGTAGCTCGGTTAAAAAAAATATTTCACATTATACAAAAATTGGAGGAACTCATCCTCAACTCTGAATCACAAGTACTTGCACATTGTACGAGCTGAAAAATTTCATTTCCTCTTTTTTTTCTTTTAAATAATTGTCCGTCAAAGAAACTCACGACGTAAAATGAACCCTCATGCCGATATGGTATATAATTAACAATTGAAATTAATTATTCCAGGAAGTACATCAACTCCCATTTTAGTAAGTAATATAAGTCACTTTTAACCTCATAAATATTCTTAGTGACCAACACATAATAATAGGGATAATTATCTCCATATAATTGCACAACGTATTGTCATAAGTAGATTTGATGGTTGCGAAGCTCACTCATGAGTGGGGCATATTACGAGGACTCACCTAAACTTTTCAAAAACCAAATCAAACTGAAAAATATCATTTTATAACAATTAAAATTGTACATATGATGACACTATCTGGTGTAGTGACCTCAGTCATACCATAAAAATTACATCAACGGTTGGGTCTCCACCTCTAGGATTCTCACCTCCAAAACTAACATCCTGACCTCTACCTCTGGCTGGTCATGTAAGATAAGTATTGACTGCAATGGAGCGCGTAGCCTGAGTACTTTCCTAAATTATATTTCTCCAAACAACCACATTCACAACAATTCCTTTGAGGCTCAGCTAACTTATTGCACATGACGACATATTCGGACACTGTCATGGTGACTTAGTACAATCGTTCAGATTGCATATACCACATATTGCAAAGAATATCGAAGGTAAACTCCTTCAAAACATTTTCTTAAAATAGAGTTGAGTAGGTAGTGTTGCATTGGCCAGTTTTCCCTCTCTTGCTATGTTGTCTTAACACTGATGAGCTACCCCATTTACTCATATACTCTTCGTTATTCTCTGGGGGGCGATTCTTACCCCCTGCAAATAACTTACCTTAAATATGTATAAAGTATTTGGAGGACCTTTCCATACCATATATAAATACATTCCAAGCCAAACTGACATAATGCATGGCTGTCCGGTCCATTCACTAATAGTGGAATTCCCCCTTTTGGCTGTAAGTCGGAGTCACAACATCCAATAATTCACAATATTTGTCCTTCACAATATAAATACATCAACCGGACGTCAAGGTCTATTGAAACCCCACATGATTCGTCAAGTGATCCCCTGATACATCTGCATCTTCCGTTGGAACCACAACTGGTGTGGTAAATACATTATCTTCACACTACTTCTGTTTGCCATCCGACACACAATAAAATCAACCCCCTCGCATTCGACAATTCCCACATTCTGTAATACTTCATAGCAGCGGTCAAGCACGCTCTCGTGGGTTCTCAAAAGATGCACCGCTGAAGGTGGTAGCGAAGAGTTTGGTGAAACCTATCTGACCCCCGCAAAACTTCTGAAGGCGTAGTTGATCTATCGACAGCCTGTGCCATTGTTCAGCTGAAGAAGCGGTACGTGACTTCGCCATTCATGGGAAGACAAGAGTAGAAATACATTTTAATAATTGAAGAACGAATTCACATGATAGGAAAGAACAAAAGAGAGAATTTTCCTAACTCAATAGACTCTGAGGAACAAGAATATACGTCTCCGTACCTACCCCTCAGACTCTACTAAGTTTGTCCGTAAGTTGTAAGACCTATGTAACCTAGTACTCTGATACAACTTGTCACGACCCAGATTTCCCATCATCGGGATCGTGATGACGCCTACTCATGGTAACTAGGCAAGCCAATTTACTCATCGTCCTTCCGTTAATAAAAACCATCCTGTTGTCAATTTAATAACATGAATAATAATAATAACATTAATTGCAGAAGTCTACTTTCATAAATTTGAATATAAATATGATCAACATAAATCCTCTACCCAAGATGTGGAGTCACTAACTCACGAACAACTAAGAATAGACTACACATAATGGTCTGAAAGAAATATAACAACCGTCTGCCTCGAAACAATGAGACTACGGTATAAATAAAAAATATAGAAGAGACGTCGGGCCTGCGGACGTCTGCAAGATACCCTAGTCTCGAGAGTATGAAAATCCTACTAATGAAACTACTACTGCTGCTGCTGCTGCTAAAAACATGGACCTGAACAAAAATGCACAGAAGTGTAGTATCAGCACAAACCGACCCCATGTGCTGGTAAGTGCTTGGCCTATCCCAGCGAAGTAAGCCTAGGACCAGACACTCACATAAACCTGTGCAGTTCTATATACATATATACCACAGAATAACAAAAATACTGAGCAACAAAAATAGCAAGGGAGGAATATGCTAGGGGAGCACAATCGAATATACATAATTAATTAGTAATGTAAAAACAGAGTGCAACAAAACAGTTATCACAAAACAAGAAATTGAATGGTTGCACAGCATCACCCTTCGTGGTTTTACTCTCTTCCTCGCCAAATAATCAAATAAAAGTGCACGACATCACCCTTTGTTCTTTTACTCTCATCCTCACTAAATAATCAAATAAAAGTGCACGACGTCAGCCTTCGTGCTTTTACTGTCATCCTCACCAAATAATCAAATAAAAGTGCACAGGCATCACCCTTCGTGCTTTTACTCTCATCCTCACCAAATAAGCAAATAAAAGTGCACGGCATCACCGTTCGTGCTTTTACTCTCATCCTCACCAAATACGCAAATAAAAGTGCACGACATCACCCTTCGTGCTTTTACTCTCATCCTCACATTCATGGCACGACATGATCCTTCGTACATGATTTAATTAACAATGGCACAGAATGTTCCTTCGTGCATAAATAGTAAAACATGGCACGAAATGATCCTTCGTGGGAATATAATTAACAATGGCACGGAATGATCCTTCGTGCGAATATAATTAAAAATGGCACGTCATCACCCTTTGTGCTTTATCCCTCTTCCTCACCCAAATAATAGTCGTAATCAATGGGCAAGAAGAATGAAATAAACAAGTACCATCCCTGCACGGGAGTAACAACAGTCATAGTAATATCCCGGCAAGGGAACAATAACAACAACAATAATGTCCCGGCAAGGGAACAATAACACAACCTTCACAACCCGACAAGGGCTTAATAATATAATATAGTAGAATTCCACATTAGTTCACAATATGTACCAACAATGACTCACGGACATGCTAGACACCGGTATATAGATGTTCGTCACCACGCCTATACACCGCACTCGATCATTTAGCAATTAGCAAGTTATTGTACTCTACTCTTATTCCCTCAAGCTAGGATAGATCAAACACTTACCTCGACAATTTATATTCCACTCAATCCTCAAGCAGTGAGTTTCCTTTCGAATATGGCTCCAAATCAATCGTATCTATACATAATTTATTTAATATCATCAATTCTATTCAACAAACCAGTCCAATTGCTTAATTAAAGTATTTTTAACATGTTGTCCAAAAATTATAAAATTGACTCCGGGCCTGCTTGGACAAAAAAATCCAAATATAATACCAACGGATTCCTCGTCTTGCCACGAGTCCGTACATATAAAGAACACCAAAATCAGAGTCTGTTTGACCCCTCAAATCGACCCCTAAAGGTCTCATAATTTCAGGCCCCAAAATCCTATTTTTCTACTATTTTCATGAATTAAAGAATGGGATTGTGATATTATAATCACCCATAAATGAGTTTTAATAATTAAATCACTTACCTATGTAATACCCACTGATTTTCTCTCTTAAAAATCGCCTCAGAAGTTTCTTCCCGTTCAAAATTTGGAAGAAAACTCGACCTGCTCATTATAGGTATACTTTTCACGCGTTTTACTGCTCCTAATGGATTCCTTGTGAAATTCTAATGAATTAGGGTTTTGAATCACTCAATTAGACCTTATAATTAATGAGATATGTAGGTTTTAAGATTTACAAATAGGACAGGTTTTTAATACGCCGTCAGGGGCAATTTTGTCATTAACCTTAAAATCTGGGCAACCTTAGTAAAATGGCCATAAAATCCTCATACGATGTTCAAATTCGATGATTCTTTTTGCTACGGGTCCGTAATTACGATACGGATCTAATTCTTCATTCAAAACAGTAACCGGAGCTTATTTGTTCAATATGATATCATTTACGCTTGAACAAACAATGTCGAAGCATAAGAAAAACGAGCACAACGCAAACCAAACCTATCCGAAACACGTCAAACGACGTCCGTTTTTGACCAAATTTTACATGAAGCACTTAAACAATATATAAGACTTGTACCGAGCATCGAAATCAAAATACGAGCCCGATACCATGGTCTTTTAATCAATTTTCATTTTTATTTTCCTTAATAATTTCATAAAAATAATTTAACAGATAAATTCTTTTACTCAGGTTCTAGACCTCGAATTTCGACTCCGGGCGCATGCCCGAGTCTCATATTTTTCTACGGACCTTCTAGGACAGTCCGATCTCGGGTACGGGTCCGTTTATCAAAAATATTGACCAAAGTCAACTATTATCATATTAATACCAAAATTCTTTAATATTTTCACAGAATTCACATATTTCCATATAAAAATTTTCTGGCAACGCACCCGGACTGCGCATACAAATCGAGGCAATATAAAATAAGGTTTTCAAGGCTTCGAAAATACAGAACAGATGAGGAAAACAGGTGATGACCCTTTGGGTCGTCACAGAAATTTTTTAAGTTCGATCGAGCAGCTTTTATATGTTTCATTTTTTTCTTATTTTCTTCTTCTTCTAAAAGTGTTCTTCCTGTAATTGTTGCAGCCTAAAGCCTTTGTGGTATTTGTTTCAGTTTCTTTAATAAATTCATGCTTCTTTCCAATATATTTTTCTAATGGAGTTTGTTGGACGACAAATGTCGAAGTCAGCACCATCTGATCAGTCGAGAATCAATTTGCTAGATTCAAAAGATGTAAGCAAAATTAATTTCTTTTATGGGCATTTGTTTTTTGCATTTAGAAGCATCTTTTATTATATCACTTTTGGAACGTGGGTTTATGCATTTTAACATCATAAAAAGCTTGAATTGGCTAATGATATTCTGAATATGTTGTTGTAAGAAGGAAAGAAAAAGACTTATACACAACTTCTAGATTTTGGAATCTGCAATTCCATGTCTAAGTTTATCATAAATGCTTTTTGTTTAATCTCTTTTCCTCTCCATTATATTTGGCTTACTCCACATATTCATGTCCACTTATTTGCCTTTGAGAAAAATATCTAAAAGTTACAATTAGTAAAAGAATGTCAAGACCATGTCCATTTATTGGTTTTGAATTAACTCCACGTATGTTTATAAGCATTTACATGTCATGTACCTCAATATTAAATTCTAATAGTGGGGTATACGCCCGTGCAGAGCACGGACACGTACCATCTAATTAATATATATGTTAAATGGTATTTTTAGTTGACTTTTTTTTTTATAAATAGGTGTAAATTCACATGAAATCAAGGAAGGTTGTGGACAAGCTATAATAAAGATATTGAGAAATTAAGAAGTCTTTGGGAGAAAAAATGATGGTAGAAATCCTAATTGGTAAATGGAGG
This sequence comes from Nicotiana noctiflora, assembly GCA_032618575.1. NCBI lineage: Eukaryota > Viridiplantae > Streptophyta > Magnoliopsida > Solanales > Solanaceae > Nicotiana > Nicotiana noctiflora. The sequence continues at coordinate 210,201 of JASVEL010008028.1, forward strand.
TATCATAGCAATTCCATCAACAGATCTATCAAATGTGTCGGAAAATTTTGTTTCGCTTCCAAAACAAGTGGAAAGAACTCACAAGAAAGGAGATCGATGCAACCGTGATTTGATTATGTTGTACTTTTTTAGACAATCATTTTTTAGTGTAGGACATTAGTTCATAAATGTGACAAAAATAGACTTTGCCTAAAATTTCCTTATCAATAATATATTTCTTTTACAATGAATTATTTTTGTATTTTGAACAATTGTAATTGTCAATAATCGTGATGATTTTGTAGTAATGTTTTTGTTGTCAAATAGTGACGAAATAATAATTTAACTACGAAATTGTAAACCTTATTTATAAAAGCAAAAACAATTGTGGAAACGTATTTTTTTTTTTTTTTGGTATAAAAAGGCATTCTTTAGTGACGATATTGCAATTGTTCAACTACGAAATATATATAATTTTATAGACAATTTATGTCGTCGCTAATTAAACTAAATAGTTAGTGACAAAGCAGTTTTGTTGGTATTAATGACCTTTTCAGTGACGAAAATGTATTATCAACTCCGATTTTTATATACCTTTTTTGACGAACAAGATCGTCATAAATTCTATTAATTTAGGGACAAAATTTTTTTTGTAGTTAATATAACTTTATTTAGTGACGAAATACAAAGTTGTATTTCTATATTATTAGTGACGGTGCTTTAAGGACGAAAGATTGACAAATCTTTTTTTGTCAACAAAGACCTTTTGAGACGAATTATGAATTCAAAATAAATCATCACTGATAATCAAATTTGTTGTAGCGTGAATGTTCAAAACAATCACCTAGTATCACATTACAGCCGTTGACATCGAACAACTTTAACCAACAATTACATGCAAGTAACAAAACTCTTAAGTTTCTAACACATGCAAAAGAGAAGACCACATCTGAAGCTATATCAAGAAATGGTTTCCGAGTGTAAGAGATAGTCTTAATCTTATTCTTTTTTCCTTATATATATATATATATATATATATATATATATATATATATATATATATATATATATATATATCATGGTATATTGAGTTTGAGTACTTGAAGTGCAAGTTGAGTGATGGGATGCATAAAGAAGGAGCGGAAGTGAAAATTGGTACTCAAGTCGTTTCCAAAAGAGATAATTTCAAGTATCTTAGGTCGATTATTCAACGCAACGGGGATGTTACCCATCGTATTGGAGCAGGGTGGATGAGGTTGATTATGCCACTTGGACTTAAGGGCAAGTTGTACATAGTGGTTGTTAGACCGGCTATGTTATATGGGGCTGAGTGTTGGCCCGTCAAGAAGTGCCATGTGCAGAAGATGATAGCTGAGATGAGGATGATGAGATGGATGCGTGGTCATTCCAGGAAGGACAAGATCAGGAATCAAGTTATTAGGGATAAGGTAGAAGTGGCATTTGTAGAGGATAAGTTGCGGGAGTCGAGGCTGAGATGGTTCAGGCATGTGAAGAGGAGAGACATAAATGCTCCGGCCAGGAAGTTTGAGAGGTTGTCCATTGCGGGCCTCAGGAAGGTAGGAGCAGGCTTAAGAAGTATTGGGGAGCGATAGTTAAGCAGGACATGTCATTGCTCCCGCTTATCGAGAATATGACCCACGATAGAAAGACGTGGAGGTCGAGAATTAGGGCTGAAGATTGACAGTTAGTAGTGTGTTCCTCCTTGGCTTACCAGTAGTACAATGCACGGACTATTTTTGTGTTATCTTATTCATGATTCTTTACTATTTCATGTTGTGTCCTTGGTTCACGTTACCTTAATATATTATTGTTACTCTTGTTTGTTACTTGTTTATCTCCACTGTGCCTTAAGCCGAGGGTATATCGGAAGCAGCCTCCCTATTTTTATAATGTAGGGGTAAGGTTTACGTACACATTATCATTCCCAAATCCCATTTATGAGAATACACTAGGTTCATCGTCGTTATTGTGGTTGTATGGTATATTGAGTCTAATCTAACGACCAAATATCTGCTGTTAGATACTAAAAGCACGTCATCATATTGATTATTTAATACGACAAGAAGTGGGAGAACAACATGGCAATGAGAACTCTTGAGGAGCCTTCCAATAACAAAAAACCCTCGAAAAACAACATAACCTCAAAGTGAAAACTTATTGAAAAGATGGAACAACTTATTTCTGTTTCACTTGAGATGAACAAGTTAGCAGTAATTAAAGTGTTTGGAAAGTTGGAGCGACTTATAATGTGGCACCTTAATCTTCATTGCCTCCAATTTATATATTCAATTCACCCCTATGCAAGTGGCCAAGAGAAGCAGAAGATTTATTTGACGGCCCATCATCACCTATGCAAGTGGCCAAGCAATGTCTAATATATCAGATTATCAATGCAATCCTCCCTAGTCCCTCCATAATAGTAGACATTCCTAAAATTCTTCAAGGCTAGCGTTATTCAACGTAACCATGCATGAAGGCACACTCGAGAAATAACAGAAAATTAATTAACCAACTTCCTTACGTAGTAGATAGAATATGCATCCTGACATAAACTAAGTGTTGTGTGCGTTTGCATTGAATTCACTAACCAACTTCCTTAAATTCTAGTTTTAAAGTACTATCTATCTAATGTCTGTATTTAAATCTATGATTTGAGGCATCTATCATTAAATAATTAAGATCCTCAAAAAGATATTTGGGTTGTGTTGAGATAAGATATAGAGTGGTAGGGAAAAATTAAAGTGAAAACTATTTCCTACACTTGGTTAGGAAACAACAAAGGTGGAGATGCAAATTTAATTTCCTCGTTGTGGAAAATAGAGAATAATGGCCGACTAATGCTTAGTCTTGTTGGCATGCTTACTAATATCTGCTAGGAAGGATCGGAGTCTATATATAATCTTGTTGGGGAATTTCATGTGAGCACGTGATTTTTGCCCTATATAAGAATTACTCTAAAAAGTTCAAAATAAAATAGTTTTGTTGTTGTTTACAATATTTGTGAATTTTGTGTTATTTTTCTTGAATTGTTTGTGTTTATCTGTGCATATTTATTTGTTTAAATAAATAAAAATATAAAAATATATTGCATTTTTATATAAAATCCAAGTTTATACTTAGGAATAATTAAGTTTATTTTTCAAAAAATAAAAAATCACAAAAATATGTATTTTTTGTAGGGAAAAGGGTCAAAATTGCCCTTGTACTATTGCTAATTGGTTACTTATGCCACCCGTTATACTTTTCGGCCATTCTCGCCCCTATCGTTAATGAAGTTATAAAAATTACCCCTAGCCCTGATGTTTTGACACTGTGGCAGCTGACCCCTCAAATTTTTCCATGTCAGCTGCCAACACATTAATTTTTCCAGATGAAAAGAAACGAAAAAAGATAAGGAAGAAAAGCCAATGTACAATAAGTGGGTTCCATCTTCTCTCTCCTCTCTCTTCTTTTTTAGCAGAAGGAGAAGCAGAGTCGTTTCCATTCCAATGGAAACATTTACTGTATGTTCTCTTTCTCTCTCTAGATATTTCTATTTCTCTCTCTTGATTAGCCTCTAAAAATTCGTGCATTTTTTCTGTGTGTTATATCAGATTCATTCCACTCAAATCTGGCTCCAAAAATCTCGTTTGTTTTGGCCTCTGAAATTCACTGTTTTGCTTTGAGTGACTCATATTCTCTTTTCTCTTTCCTTGTTACAGTAATGGCGGTTTTGAAGCAAATTGGCAAGAAAGAGTCCCAACCACACTTTTTCAGTTTTGAGCTTCAAGTGTGCTCAAAATCAGATTGTTGCCGTCTTAGTTTGGATTAATTTAAAAAAAAATAGAATATCCATTTTGGGTTTCCAAGTTCACGGATCTGAAAATTTAATGGATGTTCGGTGATTTATTGTTTAAATCTTCTGGAAATCATATATTTGTGTTAAATTTGGAGCTTAACACATATGTTATCAAGATTTAAGAGAAGAAAACTTGAAGCCTCCATTTTTAAATAGTGAGAAAGGTTGAAGAACTCGTCAAGTTCTTCGAAATCTGAAAAAGTCATCGTGAAGAAAAAAATGAGAATCAGTAGTTGTTGTTTTGGGAAATATAAAGTTACTTGAATCCAATTTGGGATTGTTTGGTTATAAGCGTGGAAGAAGAAACAATAGGGGAAGAAGATGGCAACTCAAGAGTGGGCCCGATGACATGGCAGTTGACGTGGCAGCTGAGTAGGATAATTTTAATGTTGTCAGCTGCCACAGTGTACAGACGTTAGGTTTAGGGGTGTTTATTCAAAGTTCTTTAACGGTAGGGGCAAGAATGGCCGAAAAGTATAACGGGTGGCACAAGTAACCAATTAACAATAATACAGGGGCAATTTTGACCTTTTTCCCTTTTTTGTATTTTTTGCATCTTTTGTTCAATTTGTGCGATTTTATTTTAATTGACGTTTAATTTTGTGTGATAATTATTATTATGAGTTGATTAGTATTTTAAGGTATTTTTGCTTTTTATAATATAATCTTAGCATTTTAGTTTTATTAGTAATAGAAAAGAGAACAAAAATGAAAGAAAAATCGGATTGGGCCTCTTATCCTAATTTGAATTCACTTGGTCAAATGAGTTACAAGTCCAACCCAAAAATCCACCGGGTCAACCTGACCCGGTCTTCCCCATAACACAAACAACCCCCTCTCATTTTTCAATTCATTTGCCTAACCCTAGAGACCCCTTTCCCCCAAAACAGCCGCAGACCCACGACCGACCTGCTCCTTGCCCCGCCGCCCTTGATAATTCTTCCATTTCGGCTCCTGTATCCACTTTCATGGATCCTCCGGTGCCTCTTTCCTCTAAGGACGACGAAGACCTTGTCAAATCTGCCTCTTTCATTTACCTTCTTGGATTCTTCGACATTGATTTTGTTCAGTCATTTATCGTACGTGCCTCTCACGACGCTTGGGATATTGAAGACTAAGAGGAAAACAATCGCTTCCTTCTCGACGAAGATCGACCAGCCTTCTACCTGCTGCCTCCAGTCCGTCGAACCACCATCTCTGGCTACTACTATTTCGTCTTCCTCAAGCGAAACTCAACCAAGAAACCACCCAGTCCCCTTCACGTTTTCTCTGAACCAGCAGCCTGTTTACTCTTTCCCTTGGCCCTAGATTCCTTAGCATTGGAATCTTTTCCCATAACTTAAGAATTTGATCGTTTCGAAGTGTTTTGCAAGTTGTGAGGCAGCCTGTAATTGTTTGCTGGTATAGTGATTAAAGTTGGGTTTAAAGTCCATGTTTTGGTTTGGTCTCGATCTCTTTTACTGGTTTTTGAGGTTAGTTCTTAATTAAGTTTTAATGATACTTCTTTGTATTGATTAGTCAGTTTTGAATTCTGGAACAAATAGTCCTTTAAGTGTTTCGTAGTTGTTGGTTCAAGTAGTTTCATTTTTTGTGTTCATTAGTCTACCATGCTTTAGTTTCAGTTTGAATGTCTCTTGTTAGATCATTGAAACCTCCCTCTTAGTTGTATTGCTGTTAGATTTTAATTCAATTGATGATTAATATTAGTAAGTTGAATTTACTTATTATTCTGTTAAGTTTGTTTTTTATGTGAATTTGACTTTGATAAAATGATTCCTGAACGTTGTTGATTAGGAATTTTCGTTTGGTGAGATTAATTGTTTAATTGATTAAGTGATTTGGTTATAGCTGATTAGATTGAATATTTTGGGATATGATTGTAATATTTGTAATTTCAGGGGGTTAATTTAAAATTTGAATCTTTAGTGGTTAAGGGGGGCCACTAGGCATTAAATAAAGTTTGTTGTTTAGTCAAAAGAGGAAACATTTTTTAGTGGAGTCTTGAATAATTGGTAGATAATTAGTAGTGGGAGACTACTTTTCCTTAAAAGGGCGGATTGATTATTGATTAGGCCTAATAATCCGAAAGAAAGAGAGCTGATTGAAATATGGGAGTACTATAAAATAAACATTCTGCCATTTAAAAAGATACACTGAAAAATACAAAAAAAAAAAGAGAGAGAAAGTCAAGGTTTTAAAAACATCTGATTTTTTACATTCCCTTTCATTTTGGAATTTACTTGAAACCTTCTAAGGATTGTTTGGTCTACTGTTAGTTGAATCCAAGTTCAACTATTTTGGTTTAAGTATTGGCTACCATTGTTGGTTCTTAATTTGATATACATTTCTATTCGAAGTGTGTTTCGTTTGGTATTGTTGCTGGTGTTGCAGTTGCTATTGTTTGCTGTGTTTAGAGTTGCTACTGACTTTCTTTTCTTTCGTTTCTCTATTTTAAACCTCAGGTATGCATTCGAAACGCAGTTGATGTAATTGTTTGAACCGAGAGACTGATTTTGGAAATGAAGTGCTATCTCAGAAATTTTATTTTAAATATTAGTTCTTTTTTTCATATCTACATAATTTTTCTTTTTTAGCATGTTTAAATTGGAATGAATCTTGCCGTGTTGCGATTGTTGTAATTTAAATAAGGATTGTTTTTTTAGAACGTAGAAAGCAAGAATTAAATCTCAAAATATTCTTCTTCTTCTACTTTTCTTTCTTCATTTTTGATCTTAGGAAGAAAAAGATACAAAACAGATTGTTGAAAGTGTGTTATGATTTCAGTTTGATGTCAAGTACCGTCAAGAGGTCTTCGGTTTTCCTCGGTTTTTGGAACTGTATTTAGTCATCAAAAATATGTTTTGAAAGATTCTTTTAATCCATGTTAGAAGGTTGTAGTAGTTTATTCATATGTTGAAAATAATCTCCAACGATTAATTATAGATTTGACTTCACTTTGAATTACTCTTATGTGTTGAAGCAGTGCGAAAATCTAGGTGCAAGTATAAATTTATTTTCTTAAGCATTGTTAGGCTCTTGTTATATTAGATTATGTGCTAGAATTTTAAGTTCGAATAGTGTTATAGGTAACTAATTTGTTATAAAAAATTTCAAATGGGTCATAGAAGTTGGATTTAGTTTTGTAGAGTTCACTTTTTTCTTGAAGTGCGTTGATTTATCTTTAAAAAAAAGTGTAATTAATTTTCAGCTTTATGTATTTTATTTTGTTTATTAATCGAAATGTAAAAATAATGAATAGTGAATAGTCACGCATGATACATTTTTTATTATAGTTTGTTAATATTAAGAGATTAGATTAATTTCTTAAAAATTATGTGATAAATAAGTTGCTTTCAAATTACATAGGAAGAGAAAATTAATGGGGTTTCAAATTAGGTAGCTGATACGAGCCAAAAGGGCATCTCTTTTGATTGGATTCGAGGCCTGAATTTATAACTGTAAGTTAATTGGTCTTTTTAGAGACAAATAACAAATAAAAATTATAGTTACTTTAAATTGGCCTTTAATTGATAAAAAATGACATAAGCCTCGCCAACCCAAATGTACAACTGCGGGGCCCTTCAATAACAATGTTTTCTTTTTCTTAAAAAACAAAATAACCAAATGTGGTAAATGATTTAAAATTACATTATATTATTTAACATATTTTGAAAATTAGATAATTTTAGCCATTTATAATAATTTAAGCGATTGTGCTAGAACTACGGTATTCGAGGGTGCCTAACACCTTCCCTCGGGTCAACAGAATTCCTTACTTAGAATTTCTGGTTCGGAGACTTCATTTGGAAAGTCAAAAATTTCCTCGATTTGGGATTTAAATAAATCGGTGACTTGGGACACCATAATTTATTCCAAGTGGCGACTGTGAAATAAATAAATAATCCCATTTCAAATATTGTCACTTAAATTGGAAAAACTCCCTTGTACATTTATCCTTCGGGGTAAGTGCGCCAAAAGGAGGTGTGACAACTCTGGCGACTCTGCTGGGGATTATGACCCAGAACCACTAGTTCAGGGTTAGAAATTCGAGCTTGAAATAGTTGTTGTATTTGGCTTCCTTTATTATCTGATATTTATTACATTTTTTTTGGATTTAATGTGCAAATTGCTGCTTACTACCGCTTTGATATTTTTGAATTGTATCATAAATTGTCTTCTTGCGCACCCCCTTTGAGTCTTCTGAATACAACTTCGGGAATCGCAGATACGCGCCCCATTCTTTGTTGAGATAAAGCCGGTGGGCCTGGGCTCCCGGTGAAGGATTATCAATCACCCATGTTTAAGAACGGGAAGGGTCCAATAGCTAAAGCCGGAAAAGCATTGCTCCCGGTACGCTACCCCTTCCCAACTCGAGTTGTCCGCTCATTTTATGGCCAGTCTAGATGCTCTTAACACCATGGCAGTAAAACCTAGTATAACTTGACTTCATGCCGGATCCCTAGTAGGAACACTTATTTGCATCATGTTGCATTTGACTTAGGGGACTCAACACAGGGGTTGGATCCGTCTAGGACAGGTCACCTGAAATAAAAAGACCATCCTCCTGCATCCTATTTATTTTACGCATTTATTTGCTTCAGACTTGCATGCTGACAGGGTTTTTAATATTGAGGAAAATAAAATAAAATAAAAAAGAAGAAATTTTTTTTAGTATCACAATAGTTTTTTTTTACTTAAAAAGAAGAAAAAAATGTTTTTTTTAAATAAATAAAAAAATGTGTGATTTATTCTTAAAACAAAAAAATATAGTTTAGTTGTTTTTCAATAAAATAAAAAAAAAATATAGTTTATTTCATTCACGGATGTAGTTTATTTTATTTTGACCGAACTACGCTGGTTTGATTCTTACCGGATGTGAGATACGCACGCAACCCTTATCGGGTCCAACCTCCCCTTTTTTGAAATAATAGCAAAAAATGTCGAAATTAATTTTCGTCGTCAATAAGTTGAGTGATGCCGCTTTTGTCAAAAATAGCCGAATGTTCCAGAAAGAGACGTCGGAAGGTCAACTTTGCATAAACGACCACTTTTGGGTCATTTTGTAATTTTTTTGGTCGATTGACCCTCACAGCTTTATAATCTTCATCCCCGAGGCGCTGAAAGGCCGTGTTTGCAATACCGGGTCTTTTGTTTTAATTCGAAAAATAAAAAGATAAAAGATCAAAATTTTAATTTTTGTCATAAATAAGTCAGGTGATGCTGCTTTTGCCAAAAATAGTCGAATGTTCCTGAGAGGGACGCTGAAAGGCTGACTTTGCATAAAAGGCCTCTTTTGGTCATTTTTAGGATTTTTGGTCAATTAGCTAAACACAACCTTAAAATCTGCATCCCCAAGGTGCTGAAAGGTCGTGTTTGCAAAACCATATCTTTTATTTTAATTTGAAAAAAAAACAAAAAAAAGAGTTAGTGGCAAGTAAATGCTTGAATTTTTGGTCAAAATAAGCCAAGCTAGTTTCGGCGGTATTTTAAACCGTTCTTGCCGAGATAGCCTTATAGCATCTTTCAGTTGTCGAAAGGTTGTTTTCGTAAAAGAATGGACAAGTTTGTAAAGAAATCCTTCCCGGCCTCAAAATTCACATGGAGTTGAGAAGGGGCCACGTTTACAGAAATAGCCATTTGGTTGAAATTGACAAACATGGAAGGAATCTGCTAGTTTTTTTTCTTAATTTATATTTCTTTTGATTAGATCATATGGTGCTTGATTTTCAAGTCTGTAAATATTTCTTTTCATCAAAATCTGTTAGTATGGCTAGTTTTTAAAACTTTGTAATCAAGTTTGTTTTATTGTGAAAATTGAAAATTCCTGTAAAAAAAAAGTTTTATTATTATTGTCCTTTCATTGACGCGAACTATGCACGGTCTGATTCATGCGGGGTCATGATACGTGGGCAATCTCCATAAGATTCGACCACAACTAAAAAGCAAAAAATAATAATAAATAAAATAAAAGAGCAAATGCATGTAGAAATGGTTGAACTGCTTAGGAACATTGCATACCAACGTGCAGATACAATATGTGTTAAACTCTAACGCTAACCAAATTTGTTGTTTTTTCAGAAGATTTCAAATAGTTAGTTTGTTAGGACGTTCTAGTAGATTACCATTACCACACAAGATCCAAAGGGCCCATTCCGAAAAGCATGTCTGGTTCGGACAAAAGCATCGAAGAGGAGAAAACAGAAATGCAAATAATGAAAGAGGAAGTAGACATGTTAAGGCGACAGATAGCAGAAATGCACATAGCCTGGGCTAGAGGGCAACCATTACCGTTGCTTCCCAATGCTCCTACTCTCCCACCAGTTCAGACTCTGGAACATCCTCCCACTGGTTCGTCGACAAACTTCCCAAGTCACCACTGCTACCAGGGAAGAAACCCCTATGAACCCCAAGTTCCACCACCCAATCAAAACCCTCATCCACCAAATGCTCCCGTCTTTTTGGCGCCTCCATCAGCTCCATTGCACATGTCATCTAATGAGCCGTTGTTTCAGGCTCATGATACACAATATTACCCCCCCCCCCGAACTCACATTCAAAGCACCCGAGCCACATACCTAAAATCCCAACTTTGAGGACCAGGCGAAAATTGAAAATCCAAGAGCAAGACGAAATGATGCGGAAGTTTAAAAGCCTGGAGCAATCCTTCAGGAACATGCATGGGTTAGGGAACCAGGTCAGCGTAGCCTACAAGGATCTATGCCCTTTTCCTGACGTCCAATTACCAGCAGGATTCAAGATGCCCAAGTTCGATTTGTATGCAGGGCATGGCGATCCTATGGCTCATTTGCGGGGTTTTTGTAGTAAGATGAGGGGAGAAGGAGGCAAAGACGAGTTATTGATATCTTACTTTGGTCAGAGTTTGAGTGGTTCGGCATTGGAGTGGTACACAAAACAAGATCCAAGCAGGTTGTACATATGGGATGATCTGGCACAAGCTTTCGTTGGACACTTCCAATATAACCTTGAGATAGTCCTAGACCGTCTCACATTACTAAAGCTTGAGAAGAAACCCGGGGAGAGCTTCCGAGAATTTGGATTTCAATGGAGAGAACATGCAGCAAGAGTTGATCCTCCGATGAGAGAGGGTGAAATGGTGGACTACTTTCTGCAAACTCTGGAGCCAACTTACTATGGTCACATGGTGACATCGGTTGGCAAATCTTTCAACGAAGTGGTCAAAATGGGCAGTATGATAGAAGAGGGACTTAAGTCCAATAAGATCTTGAGATATTTCGCAATAAAAGCAACAACTCAGGCTATTCAAAATGGCACAGGGGTTGCACTCGGGAAGAAGAGAAGAGAAGAAGTTGCAACGGTAGAGGAAGGTACTTGGTCCAGATCGAAAGGTCCTTCCCCTCATTACCAAGCCAGACCCTATCACCCAAATCACCCTCCACGAAACACATATCCACCACCAAGGGCTTACAATAACCCTCCAAGACCAGGTTTTCGCGGAAGTCATGCTTTCAGAAATGAAAGGGCACAGAGAACATTCACTGAGTTGGGAGAAAACTATACTGCTTTGTTACGCAAATTGAAACAGATAGGTTTGTTGAGTCCTATTGAGCCAAGATTTCCAAATCCCCTACCCCAAAATATGGATCGCTCAGTAAGCTGTGAGTATTGTTCAGGGGCTCTCGGACATGATACCGAGAAGTGTTGGAAATTGAAACATGCACTAAAAAATCTTATTGACACCAATAAGATCGAGGTTCAGACACTAGAGGCACCCAACATCTATCAGAATCCCTTGCCAACTCACTCTTAGACCCATATGATCAAATTGATACACACGGGAAGGGAAGATTCAGAAGCCCGATCCGTGATAGTGGGACCATATTCCAAGAACAAATCAATCAACAGAAGTTGGTAATTGGGAAGAATTTTGGTGGTTATTTTTGTTTTCATTTCGGTTGTCCGGGTTATTTTCAGGGTTGTGATCCGGATTTTGTCTTGTAGTCAAACCCTTTTATCTTTCCATTTTGGTCATTGCAGTTTGCTTAGTCTTGTTGAGTTTCGTTTCAGGTTTGGTTTGTTTTGCTTGTTTTGTTATTTGAACCATCTCGATGTTTAGTTAAATAAAACTTTTGGTCTTTTGTTATCCCTAGTCATCTTTTTGTTTAGTTCTTTTATCTTTAGATTTTTCATTTGGTTAAACGCCGATTCTAATGACATGGCATCACACATAATTTTGGCATAATATTAAGAGTTAATCATGAAGCAATTGGAAGATAATCAGGGCATTTTTAAAAGAAATAAAAATGATTTGAGATTATTTGGAGCCCGAGTCATGTGAAACTAGGGCAGGTAAAACACAAAGAAAACTTTAAGGGCAAATTGGCCATGCTGACATGGGGTTGCTCGTGATACTGAAATGAGAGTGTCATCCAACAATGCTTAAAAATGACAAATGAAACGGCGAATGGGCTGATATGGTTATCAATCCTGGCGCAACCAGAAGATGTCATGAATATGTTTTTTGCACTTGGCGTGTTTTGAAGATTGGAATGACGAAGGCATTTTGTTCTGCTATCCAAACACTTTATCCTTCGTTAACCCTTTGAGCCTTATGTGTTTTCTTTCATACCCTTCCTTCGGAATTAGTTGCAAAGATTAGAAACACAAACTTGAAAGACAAGATAAGAAAGGGATAAAGAAAAAAAAAGAAAAAGAAAACAACAAAAAGAGATAAAGAAAAGAAAAGAGAAAGAAAAATGAATGAAAAAGAGAAACTTGAAAAACGAGGAATTGGGAACTACGTTTGACCTGATTCCTCAAAGAGGATACGTAGGCGCTTCACGACTCGGTCATAGTGTAAATAAAGAAATATAAATCCCCAAGTAAGAAACTGGGGCAAAGAAAAATTGTGTTTATTATAAATAAATTTAGGTCTGAAGGTTGTAAATTTTGAACCCAGAACTAATTTGTTTTGAGCCTTTAATACCCTTTCATTCTAGCCCTATCCAAATCCCACATTACGGTCCAAAGAAAGACCTTCCGATCAGTCTTCAAAACAGGCCAAGTCAAGCAAATACGAGTGTCTCATCAGAATATAACACCCTAATTCCTAGCAGAAAAGACTCTGATTCCCTGCAGAAAATAAATATGAGAGAGTCTTAGCAGTGACACCCCAATCCCCAGCTAAATGTAATACAAATGAGAGAGTCTTACTGGTGAAAACCTTCATAGGCACCATAAGGCGACGAAAGCTGAGAGAAAACCATGTGACGACCCAAAGGGTCATCACTTATTTTATTAATAATTTCGAGCTTCGAGGCCTTGAAAACCTTATTCTATGTTGCCTCGATTTACGTGCACGATCCGAGCATGTAGCCGGAAAGATTTTGTGATAGAAAATATGAATTCTATGAGAAATTTGGATAAAATGATATTAATATTGATATGGTTGACTTCGGTCAACATTTTTGGTAAACGGATCCGGACCCGAGATTTGATGGTCCCGAGAGGTCCGTAGGAAAATATGGGACTTGGACATGCGTCCGGAGTCGAATTTTGAGACCTAAAGCCCAAGTTATGAATTTTTATGTGAAATTGTTTTTGATGCAATTATTAAAGGAAATAAATTAATTGACCTTGGTATCGGGCTCGTATTTTGGTTCCGACGCCCGGGTACAAGTCTTAAATATTATATATGTGATTTTTGTAAAGTTTGGTGACATTTGGATGTCGTTTGAGAGGTTTTGGACCTTGAGTCCCAAGTTTGAAAGTTTTGAAAACTAAAGGTATGAAAATCATGCATTTGAGGCTTGATTTGATGAAAACGAGGTGATATTGGCGATGTGATCGCACGAACAAGTTCATAATGTGTTTTTGAGGTTATGTGCATATTTGGTTTGGAGCCCCGAGGGCTCGGGTGAACTTTGGATAGGCCACGAGATCAAATTTTTCATGTTAGAAGTTGATGTCTGCAACTGGTCTGCAGAGTTCGCAAATGCGAACAATAGTTCGCAAATGCGAACTCCCCACTATTCTGCAGAGTTCGCAAATGCGAACAATAGTTCGCAAATGCGAACTCCCCCCTATTGTGTCCTGTGTTCGCAAATGCGAACAATAGTTCGCAAATGCGAACTTGACCTTTCTGTGCCTGTGCTCGCAAATGCGAGCTATAGTTCGCAAATGCGAACTGGCCACTATTCCGCCTGGGTTCGCAAATGCGAACAATAGTTCGCAAATGCGAACCTCCCCATATTTAGCCTGTGTTCGCAATTGCGAACAATAGTTCGCAAATGCGAACTTCCCAATTTTGCCTTGGCTTCGCAAATGCGAAGAAATGTTCGCAAATGCGAACTTCCCACCCTTAGCTTATTTTTTCAAACTCCAGAAATTGGTCGGGGTTCGCAATTGCGAACCCATGTTCGCAAATGCGAACACAGAGACCTGAAAAACACGAATTTCAGTCATTTCTTCACATTTTACAAAAACAAAACACCCATTTGCGATTCTTCAAGGATTTCTTCTTCATCAAAACGATTGTAAGTCACTTTTTACTTAATTCTTTCAATTCCTAACATCATTAAACATGTTTTTCATTAGAAATCAAATGTTTTCATGGTAAAATTCTTGTTTTTGTTAAAATATAGGGTTTTTCATAAATTGGGGAATTGGACCTCGAATTGAGGTCCGATTTTGAAACAAATCATATACATGAACTCATGGGGGGATGGGTAACCGGATTTTAGTCATAACCCCGAATTCCGACCATGTGGGCCCGGGGTTGAAATTCACTATTCCGGGCAGAATGTTGTAAAAGTTGTATTTTGTCTTAAGAATTAGTTTGTTGAGTAAAATTGATGATATTAAATCAATTGTGTATAGATACGGTTGGATTGGAGCCAAATTGAAAGAAAAGACATTTCCACGGATTGGATTGTTCATAAGCATTCGAGGTAAGTGTTTGTTCTATCCTAGCTTGAGGGAATAGGATTATGTGTTATGTGTTATGTGATCGAGTGCGGTGTATGGGCTGTGGTGACGAGCATCCATACACTGGCGTCTAGTATGACCGTGAGTCGTTGGAAAATGATTATTTTGAGATATATTACAGATGAATTGTTATTGTTCTCCCTTGTTGGGACTTGTTGTGAAGATAATTATTGATTTCCCTTGATGGGACGGTTTATGAATTATTGTTTCTTTCTTTGCCCTTAACTCTGTGATTGTTATTTGGGTGAGGAAGAGTGATAATGCACGAAGGGTGATGCCGTGCCATGTTTAAATATTTATGCACGAAGGTTAATGCCGTGCCATGTTTATTTATTGAGTATGCACGAAGGATCATGCCGTGCCCTATTATTGATTATGCACGAAGGATCATGTCGTGCCCTATTATTGATTATGCACGAAGGATCATGCCGTGCCTGTTATTGAACCATGTACGAAGGATCATGCCGTACTATGGATGTGAGGATGAGAGTAAAAGCACGAAGGGTGATGCCGTGTACTTTATTTGCTTATTTGGTGAGGATGAGAGTAAAAGCACGAAGGGTGATGCCGTGCAACTATTTGCTATTCCTTGACTTGATATTACTTGTTTTTCCATTATATTTTATTTGGGTGATGACGTGCAACTATTTGCCATTACTTGACTTGATATTACTTGTGTTTCCATTATACCTTGTTTTCCTTGTGAACTTATTAACTGTTGTTAATTGTTGAGTTCTTTGAGATATTCCTTATTGTGTTATTACTTGGTTAATTCTTGTTATTTGTGGTAATATATATATTAAATATTTGGGAGCGGGTGGTACGCCTACCACAAGATATGATTATTGATATATTTGGGAGCGGGTGGTACGCCTACCACAAAATATGATTATTGATATATTTGGGAGCGGGTGGTACGCCTACCACAAGATATGATTATTGATATATTTGGGAGCGGGTGGTACGCCTACCACAAGATATGATTATTGATATATTTGGGAGTGGGTGGTACGCCTACCACAAGATATGATTATTGATATATTTGGGAGCGGGTGGTACGCCTACCACAAGATATAATTACTGTGATAGTTGGGAGCGGGTGGTAC
Source organism: Nicotiana noctiflora (assembly GCA_032618575.1). NCBI lineage: Eukaryota > Viridiplantae > Streptophyta > Magnoliopsida > Solanales > Solanaceae > Nicotiana > Nicotiana noctiflora. The sequence goes on from JASVEL010008028.1 coordinate 226,110, forward strand.
GCCTACCACGAGATATGAAATGAGAGAGGAATTGAGACATGAAAATAAGATTTATTATGTTGATTAGATTATTTTGGATATCGTGAGTTATTGAATATTATTTCAGAGCAGAGTATTTCCTTATAAATGTGTTATATATATATATATATATTGAATTGCACAGGTTTATGTGAGTGTCTGGTCCTAGTCTTGTCACTACTTCGCCGGGATAGGCCAGGCACTTACCGACACATGGGGTCGGTTGTGCTGATACTACACTTCTGTGCGTTTTTGCACAGGTCCAGGTTACGATCAGGAGCAGCAGCAGTAGATCTTTTGCGTGGGAGTTGATCATATTTGAGACCGAGGTAGCTTGCAGGCGTCCGCAGGCCCGACGTCTCTTTCTTTATCTATATTATTAGCTGGAGTCTCTTTGTTCCGAGACAAACAGAATTGTGTTATATTTCTTCAGACTTTTATGTGTAGTATTCCATAGTAGTTTGTGAGTTGGTGACTCCACGTCTTGGGTAGAGGATTTCAGTATGATTTTCATCTTGTAATTAGTTATTTCTATTTCGATAAAGTATTCCGCATTTATTTAATTAAAAATTGTGTTAAAAACAGGATAGTATGAATATAGTGGCTTGCCTAGCTACCACGAGTAGGCGCCATCACGATCCCGATGTTGGGGGAAAATCCGGGTCGTGACAAGTTGGTATCAAAGCTCTAGGTTACATAGGTCTCACCACTCACGAACAAGCTTAGTAGAGTTTGAGAGGTAGGTACGGAGACGTCCGTACTTGTCCTCCGAGTCTATTGAGTTAGGAAAGAGTCTCTCATTTGTTCTTTCTTATCGTGCGAATTTGTTCTTCAAAGTGTTAAGTTAAATTTCCACTCTTGTCTTCCCACGAATGGCGTAGTCACGTACCGCTTATCCAGCCGAACAATGGCACAGGCTGGTGATAGATCAACTATGCCTTCAAAAGTTTTACGGAGGACGGATAGGTTTCACCAAAGTCTTCGCTACCACCTTCAGCGGTGCATCTTTTGAGAACCCACGAGATTGTGCTTGACAGTTCTTATGAGGAATTACAGAACGTGGGAATAGTCGAATGCGAGGAGTTCATTTTACTGTGCTACAAAAGGCACACAGAAATAGTGGGAAGATAATGTATTTACCACACCAGTTATGGTCCCAACGGAAGATGCAATTATATCAGGAGATCACCTAATAAATCGTGTTGGGTTTCAACGGACCTTGACGTCCGGTCGATGTGTTGGAGTTGTGAAGGACAAATATGGTGAGTTATTGGACTGTATATATATGGTATAGAAAGGTTCTCTAAATAATTTATACATATTTAAGGTTGGTTCCTTTCATGGGGTAAGAAATCGCCCCAGAGAATGACGAAGAGTATATGAGTAAATGGGGTAGCTCAGCAGTGTTAAGCCAACATAGGAAAAGAAGAAATTGGCCGTCGATGTTTGTGGCAAGCCTACGAAGAGGGAAAACCGGCCAACGCAACGCTATCTACTAATCTCTATTTTAAGATAATGTTCCGAAGACGTCACCCCCGAGATTCTCTACAATATGTAGTATATGTGATCTGAACGGTTGTACCAGGTCACAATGACTATGTCCGAATATATATTGCCATGAGCAATAAGTTAACCGATCCTTAAAGGAATTGCTGTGAATGTGGAATATTGGAGAAATACAATTTTAGGAAAGCACTCAGGCTACACGCTCCATTGCAGTTAATAATTATCCTACATGGCCAGCCAGATGTATAGGTCAGGATGTTAGAGGTGGAGGTGAAAATCCTAGAGGTGGAGACCCAACCATTGATATACTTTTTATGGTATGAGGGAGGTCATTACACCGGATGGTGTCATCACGTGTATAATTCAGATTGTTATAAACAGAATAATTTTCCCTTAATTTGATTTGGTTTTTGAAAGAAAATTTAGGCAAGTCTGTTTAACATGCTCCATTCATGAGCGAGCATCGTAATCATACTACTTAGGGAAATACTCCCGTTGAGATATTACATGAGGATAGACATCCCTATTATTAGGTGTTAGTTACTAAATATCCATGAGACTAAGAGTGACTTTATATTACTTATTACAGTATGTTTTGATATAATTCTCGGAATAACTAATTTTAATCGTTAATTGTGTGCCCTATCATTATGAGGGTTCATTTTATGTCGTGATTATCTTTGACGGACAATTATTGAAAGGAAGAAAGAAAAGAAATGAAAAATTTCAGATTATATGATGTGCAAGCACTGTGATTCAGAGTTGAGGATGAGATCCTCCAATTTTTGGCATAATGTGAAATATTTCTAAGCCGAGCTTCAAGCTGCGGTGGATATCATATGAGGACCGGGTCCTGGTAGTAAGAGTTTATGTGTTTAAAATTCTTCTTTTATGAATTAATACTTTCGTATCGCATTCGTAAATAAGAGTCATGTCCGTTAGGACTATTTGACAATTCTTGTATAGTTTCTATTCATATTTAGCCATTTCTATCTTGAAACCGTTGAGTTTAGCCTTTGAGACGAGCACCAGGTAAGGATAAATATGACGCATTAATTCGGGAAAATAATCGCGAGGTCACCATACCTCATTCTGAGTAAAGTGGGATTTGTAGAATAAGGTATTTGATAACAGGGTTAATTGACAATATTGTAATTTAAGAATAACTCCTATGGCCAGACTTCAGAGTCATGGATATGTGCATACATGAGTGTGTTCGTGCCTTATTTAGACTTGTTCGTTGTAGTCTTCATTGTTTCCATATTGACATACTCCTGCAGTTATGAGGAGCATGCGCAACATCTCAGAGTGACTTTGCAGACTCCTGAAAGATAGCCAACTATATGCAAAAATTTCGAAGTGTGAATTTTGGCTAAGTTCAGTTGCATTCCTGGGTCATATTGTGACGGTAGCAGGTATTCAGGTTGATTCGAAGAAGATTGAGGCAATCAAGGACTGACCTAGACTGACATCAGCCACAGAGATTTGGAGTTTCTTGGGATTAGCGGGTTATTACAGGCGTTTCGTGGAGGGGTTTTCACCTATTGCAACCCCACTGACCAGATTGACACAGAAAGGTGTTCAATTTGAATGGTCAGATGAATGTGAGGCGGGCTTTCAAAAGCTCAAGACAGCCATGGCCACAGCACCGGTATTGATTTTTACCCACAGGTACGGGACCTTATACTGATTATTGTGATGCTTTCCGTATTGGGCTTGGTGCAGTGTTAATGCAGGATGGCAAGGTTATTGCCTATGCTTCGAGGCAGTTGAAGATGCATGAAAAGAATTACCCAGAGCATGATATAGAATTTGCGGCGATTATTCACGCATTGAAGATCTGGAGGCATTATTTGTATGGTGTATAGTATGTGAAGTATACACCGATCATAAGAGCCTTCAGTATTTGTTTAAACAAAAGAGTTGAATTTGAGGTAGAGAAGGTGGCTGGTATTGCGAAAAGATTTTGATGTCACCTTTTTATATCATCAGGGAAAAAGCAAACGTGGTGGCTGACGCTTTGAGTAGGAAGTCAGCCAGTATGGGTAGTCTTGTTTATATTCCAGCCAATCAGAGGCCAATTGCTTTGGATGTTCAGTCCTTGGCCAATCGATTTGTGAGGTTGGATATTTCTGAGCCTAGTCGAGCACTAGCTTGTGCGATCGCTCGCTCTTCATTATTGAAGCGTATCTGCGATCAACAATATAATGATTCCTATTTATGTGACCTTAGAGACACGGTTCAGCGAGGAGGTGCTAATCAGGTCACCTTAGATGCTGATGGGATCAATTCCTGCCTTTGGCGGAGTTTGCTTATAATAATAGTTATCAATCGAGCATCCAGATGGCTCCTTATGAAGCGTTTTATGGTAGGCGGTGTCGTTCTCCGGTTGGATGGTTTGAACCGGGAGAAACTCGGTTATTCGGTACCGATTTATTCCAGGAAGCCTTAGATAAGGTCAAGATTATTCAAGATAGGCTTCGTACAGCTCAGTCTAGACAAAAGAGCTATGCAGATCGCAAGGTTTGAGATATAACTTTCATGCTTGTATTTTGGGACTACGGTTAGCTGCAGACATGGATGTCCAGGATGTTTTGGTCTTGGGAGACTCGGACCTTGTGACGACCCAAAGGGTCATCACCTGTTTTCCTCACTTGTTCCGTACTTTCGAGGCCTTGAAAACCTTATTCTATGTTGCCTCGATTTACGTGCACGATCCGAGCATGTAGCCGGAAAGATTTTGTGATAGAAAATATGAATTCTATGAGAAATTTGGATAAAATGATATTAATATTGATATGGTTGACTTCGGTCAACATTTTTGGTAAACGGATCCGGACCCGAGATTTGATGGTCCCGAGAGGTCCGTAGGAAAATATGGGACTTGGACATGCGTCCGGAGTCGAATTTTGAGGCCTAAAGCCCAAGTTATGAATTTTTATGTGAAATTGTTTTTGATGCAATTATTAAAGGAAATAAATTAATTGACCTTGGTATCGGGCTCGTATTTTGGTTCCGACGCCCGGTACAAGTCTTAAATATTATATATGTGATTTCTGTAAAGTTTGGTGACATTTGGATGTCGTTTGAGAGGTTTTGGACCTTGAGTCCCAAGTTTGAAAGTTTTGAAAACTAAAGGTATGAAAATCATGCATTTGAGGCTTGATTTGATGAAAACGAGGTGATATTGGCGATGTGATCGCACGAACAAGTTCATAATGTGTTTTTGAGGTTATGTGCATATTTGGTTTGGAGCCCCGAGGGCTCGGGTGAACTTTGGATAGGCCACGAGATCAATTTTTCATGTTAGAAGTTGCTGTCTGCAACTGGTCTGCAGAGTTCGCAAATGCGAACAATAGTTCGCAAATGCGAACTCCCCACTATTCTGCGGAGTTCGCAAATGCGAACAATAGTTCGCAAATGCGAACTCCCCCTATTGTGCCTGTGTTCGCAAATGCGAACAATAGTTCGCAAATGCGAACTTGACCCTACTGTGCCTGTGTTCGCAAATGCGAGCTATAGTTCGCAAATGCGAACTGGCCACTATTCTGCCTGGGTTCGCAAATGCGAACAATAGTTCGCAAATGCGAACCTCCCCATATTTAGCCTGTGTTCGCAATTGCGAACATTATGTCGCAAATGCGAACTTCCCAATTTTGCCTTGGCTTCGCAAATGCGAAGAAATGTTCGCAAATGCGAACTTCCCACCCTTAGCTTATTTTTCAAACTCCAGAAATTGGTCGGGGTTCGCAATTGCGAACCCATGTTCGCAAATGCGAACAAAGAGACCTGAAAAACACGAATTTCAGTCATTTCTTCACATTTTACAAAAACAAAACACCCATTTGCGATTCTTCAAGGATTTCTTCTTCATCAAAATGATTGTAAGTCACTTTTTACTTAATTCTTTCAATTCCTAACATCATTAAACATGTTTTTCATTAGAAATCAAATGTTTTCATGGTAAAATTCTTATTTTTGTTAAAATATAGGGTTTTTCATAAATTGGGGAATTGGACCTCGAATTGAGGTTCGATTTTGAAACAAATCATATACATGAACTCGTGGGGGGATGGGTAACCGGATTTTAGTCATAACCCCGAATTCCGACCATGTGGGCCCGGGGTTGAAATTCACTATTCCGGGCAGAATGTTGTAAAAGTTGTATTTTGTCTTAAGAATTAGTTTGTTGAGTAAAATTGATGATATTAAATCAATTGTGTATAGATACGGTTGGATTGGAGCCAAATTGAAAGAAAAGACATTTCCACGGATTGGATTGTTCATAAGCATTCGAGGTAAGTGTTTGTTCTATCCTAGCTTGAGGGAATAGGATTATGTGTTATGTGTTATGTGATCGAGTGCGGTGTATGGGCTGTGGTGACGAGCATCCATACACTCGCGTCTAGTATGACCGTGAGTCGTTGGAAAATGATTATTTTGAGATATATTACAGATGAATTGTTATTGTTCTCCCTTGTCGGGACTTGTTGTGAAGATGATTATTGATTTCCCTTGATGGGACGGTTTATGAATTACTGTTTCTTTCTTTGCCCTTAACTGTGATTGTTATTTGGGTGAGGAAGAGTGATAATGCACGAAGGGTGATGCCGTGCCATGTTTAAATATTTATGCACGAAGGTTAATGCCGTGCCATGTTTATTTATTGAGTATGCACGAAGGATCATGCCGTGCCCTATTATTGATTATGCACGAAGGATCATGTCGTGCCCTATTATTGATTATGCACGAAGGATCATGCCGTGCCCTCTGTTATTGAACCATGTACGAAGGATCATGTCGTACTATGGATGTGAGGATGAGAGTAAAAGCACGAAGGGTGATGCCGTGTACTTTATTTGCTTATTTGGTGAGGATGAGAGTAAAAGCACGAAGGGTGATGCCGTGCAACTATTTGCTATTCCTTGACTTGATATTACTTGTTTTTCCATTATATTTTATTTGGGTGATGACGTGCAACTATTTGCCATTACTTGACTTGATATTACTTGTGTTTCCATTATACCTTGTTTTCCTTATGAACTTATTAACTGTTGTTAATTGTTGAGTTCTTTGAGATATTCCTTATTGTGTTATTACTTGGTTAATTCTTGTTATTTGTGGTAATATATATATTAAATATTTGGGAGCGGGTGGTACGCCTACCACAAGATATGATTATTGATATATTTGGGAGCGGGTGGTACGCCTACCACAAGATATGATTATTGATATATTTGGGAGCGGGTGGTACGCCTACCACAAGATATGATTATTGATATATTTGGGAGCGGGTGGTACGCCTACCACAAGATATGATTATTGATATATTTGGGAGCGGGTGGTACGCCTACCACAAGATATGATTATTGATATATTTGGGAGCGGGTGGTACGCCTACCACAAGATATAATTACTGTGATAGTTGGGAGCGGGTGGTACGCCTACCACGAGATATGAAATGAGAGAGGAATTGAGACATGAAAATAAGATTTATTATGTTGATTAGATTATTTTGGATATCGTGAGTTATTGAATATTATTTCAGAGCAGAGTATTTCCTTATAAATGTGTTATATATATATATATATATATATTGCAACTGCACAGGTTTATGTGGGTGTCTGGTCCTAGGCTTGTCACTACTTCGCCGGGATAGGCCAGGCACTTACCAGCACATGGGGTCGGTTGTGCTGATACTACACTCTGCGCTCTTTTTGCGCAGATACAGGTTACGGACAGCAGCAGCGGCAGGAGTAAGTAGATTGCGTGGGAGTTGATCATATTTGAGACCGAGGTAGCTTGCAGGCGTCCGCAGGCCCGGCGTCTCTCTCTTTATCTATATTATTAGCTGGAGTCTCTTTGTTCCGAGACAAACAGAATTGTGTTATATTTCTTCAGACTTTTATGTGTAGTATTCCATAGTAGTTTGTGAGTTGGTGACTCCACGTCTTGGGTAGAGGATTTCAGTATGATTTTCATCTTGTAATTAGTTATTTCTATTTCGATAAAGTAAATTCCGCATTTATTTAATTAAAAATTGTGTTAAAAACAGGATAGTATGAATATAGTGGCTTGCCTAGCTACCACGAGTAGGCGCCATCACGATCCCGATGTTGGGGGAAAATCCGGGTCGTGACAAACCAAAATGAGAGAGGCTGGAAAGTGACAATCCTTTGGGCACTACAAGTCGAATAAAGGTGATAATAAGATGGAAATCACAAGACAGAAAGTGTGAAAGGCGATTAACGATGGAGGATAGGCCATATGTGCATGTCATGACCAGTAGAGTTGGTATCCACGTCTAATAAGTTTTTTATAGTTATTTCTTGTTAGGAAGTTATTTTTTTCTTTGTTTTCTATTTTGTTTCTTTTATTTTTCTCCTTTCATAAAAAATTCCCCATCAAAGTTTGTCTAGTCAGAACAAGTAAGAAATAATTTCAAAACTTGCCACCAACTTCTCAATTATTATGCAAGGCAAGGAAATGCCATTGATGGCATAAAAGTGTGGTGCAAGGAAGGTTATTAAACTGGGGCAGAAAATTTTCTTTTCACTTTGAAATTTTTCTGGAAGTCAAGTTGTACTTGGGGAGAAGGAAGATAAGACAAGCCATAAGGGAAATGGTCTTCGAACCAGTGTCATCTCCAACAACCTTCAAAAGAGTGAAACACCAATTTTGAGGTAATGAAAATCCCCTCCGTAGTGTTATCTTCAGCAAGTTCCGAGGTGTTCGGGCAACACAAAGTGGTAAAAGAAGAAAGGAAATTTCATCTTCAACAAAATAACCCCCAGTGAGTTGACAAACACAGAACGGGGAAGAGATAAATGAAAAAACCCATCCCCAGCTGGAATATCATATCCAGCAAATGAAATCATTCCCCAACAGGTTTTGGGAACCCCGAGCGAGGGAAAGGGGAAAAGGAAAACCACCCCACAGGAGCGGCACAACCGTTCACAATGTTTTGAACTAACAAATTTTCTTTGATTTGAAATAGGGAAAGAAAATGCTATTGATAGCGGAAAGGCATGCCACAAGGAAGAACACCAAAACTGGGGCAGAAAATTTTATGCCGTTGTTGAAAATTTTCTCGGAGAAGCGAGGAAAGCAATTCAAGATGACGTATCAGGTTTGTCCACCTTCAAATAGATTGTTTCAGGTTTGTCCACCTTCAAACAGGACGTCTCAGGTTTATTAACTCTCAAATATTGATGTCATGGGAGTATTCGCCCTCGAATAGGATACGATGGGAGTATCCGCCCTCGAATAGGATACGATGGGAGTATTCGTCCTCGAATAGGATACGATGGGAGTATCCGCCTGTCACGACCCAAACACCAGTCGTGATGGCGCCCAACACATTGCTAGGCAAGCCCGACCATCTTATCCATTTAAACCAACCAATTATAAATTAATACTGATTAATCAGCGTAATAAGCTTATCTTTATAACAAATCAAGAAGTGTGGAAATGAAATACACGAATACAGTCCCAACCAATCGTGGTGTCACAAGTCCGAGCCTCTACAAATGAGATCTACTACACAATCAAGTCTAAGCAGAATGGAGACAACAAAATGATAAAGAGGAAGAGGTCAGGTACTGCGGACGTCGGCAATTACCTCAAAGTCTCCACGGAATGGGGATAATAAAGCAGTTGCGATAGCTCAACTGCCCTCCTGAACCTGTATATCCGCACAAAAAGTGCAGGGGAGTGGGGTGAGTATATTTCAACTCAGTGAGTAACAATAATAAACAATAACTGAAAATAAGAACACCTGTACTATCACTAAACAGTTCTAAGGGTAACCTCACAGGTAAGTCATCTCTACGGCAAATACCCCCAAGTTCCAGTCCACGACTATCTCACAATGAACCCACACTGACCTAGTCCTCACTCATACCACCACGACATACAGCCGAACCAATGTATATATATGTATGTGTACATATGTCTATAATGCAGCGGTGTGTGTAGCCTATATATATATATATATATATATATATATATATATATATATATATATATATATATATAAGTATAATGCTTCGGCGTGCAGCCCGCTCCAATACATATAACGTCGCGGCATGCGGCCCGCTCCATTTAACATCGACGGCGCTCACGGGGATGTATACAAACTTCGGAGGTGCTCCTCGGCCCAAGCACTATGATGTTGTGGCGTGCGGCCCGATCCACACATATATTACTACGGCGTGCAGGTCCGATCCAATATATATATATATATATATATATATATATAAATATACTACTGTGGCGTGCAGCTCGATCCCATAATATACTCTAGCGCTCACTGAGAATGTGTGCAGACTAAGACTCCGAAGAGGCTCCTACAGCCCAAACGCAATGATACTGCAGCGTGCAGTCCGTCCCACTTGTATATTACTGCGGCGTGCAGTCCGATCCACATATACATCACTGCGACGTGCAGTCCGATCCAACACATATAGTGCTGCGGCATGCAGCCCGATCCAATATAGGTATATATATAAATAATACCTCATAATGGGTCCTCGACCCTATCCTAGTCAGTATAGACTTGTCCTTTACCCTATCTCAGTCAGTATAGACTTGGCCTCTCAGGCCCAATATAACATCTCATAGTGGGTCCTCGACCCTATCTCATATAGCATAGACTTGGCCTCTCAGGCCCACTCAGATAGCATAGGGAATACCACCCTAGGTAGTCTCTCTCAAAGTACACATCTAGTACTGGCTCATGCTGCGCTATACCACTATAACTACGACTGAGTGTATGTATCCAGCATGATATACTACGTCTGAGTGTATGTTTCCAATATGATATAAGGGTCACCTAGCTCTACAGGTTTCCCTAATGCTCTACAGATCGACACAAGGCCCCAAACATGGCTACTAGCCCAACTACACAGTTATAAGCTCATTCATAGTCATAATACACAATAAACTATCAGTCGGAAAGGACCAAGTCCAATCCCCCAATCACAATATCACCACGCCCGTCACATGACGCTTGTCTCATCTCAACATAGCACTGTAAAGTGCAAGTACGGGGTTTCAAACCTCTCAGTACATTATTTACTACCACCACTCAGCTCGATCTGGTAGAAGTCCTAGCCCACTTTGTTCTTGCCTCATAAATCAATCTCCTCGGATGCCAAATCTGCTCAAAATCAATGAGAATGCGTCAATATAGGCTAATTAGACATAACCCAATCGAAATAACTCAATTTACACCAAAACCCACAAAGTTGTCAAAATCCGACTTTTGGTACGCTTCTCGAAAAATTACAAAAGTTACATTTTCGGAATCCTTATCTCAACACGAGTCCATACATATAAAGTTTATAAAAATCGGACTCTGTTTGCTCATTCAAATCAATGTTTTACCATAACCTAGGCTTAGGGCAAAATTCCCCCATTACTCCTCCCATTTACAGTGAAATAATTGAAGATTCTAAGATAAAATCGCGTATTTAGACCATAGAACTTACCTCCAATGTTTAACCGGTGAAATCTCCTCTTGAAGCTCTCCAAAATCATCCAAACGAAATGAAATCAATGAAAGAAATAACCCAATTTCGTGTAATAAAGAATCTGCCCGTGCTTCGTCGAGTTGTACCATGCACCTGCGCTATACAAGTTGTACATCCTATTGCTCCAGCAGTCACTTTCCGTCGATCATAACTTCTAGTACAAATGCATAAATTACAAGTTCTTTAGCTTTATGGAAACTAGACACGACGGTCTACATCCTTCGTGTTTTGCACTTTTTGTGATTCCTTATAGATTACAAGATATCAGCTCTCAAAGTAGCCGAAAAACTGCTGAAAATCTGTTGCATTTCAGCAGCTTTTTCCAAAACCAAAAATGCCCGTTAGGCATCCGAAATCATCCCGAAGCCCTCGGGACCTCAACCAAAAATACATAATCAACCTAATACTTCATTCAAAATTGCTCGGATCATAAAAACGGTACCTTAAACATCAAAAACCACCAAAATCCTAGAATTCGATTCAAACTTAAACTTTCAAAATTCACACTCGATCAAAAACCCGACCAAACGATGTCCGAATGACCTGAAAATTTGCAGACATATCCAACATCACCTAACAAAGCTACTGCAACTATCAGAATTCCATTCCGACTCCCGGATCAAAATATTACCTATTGATCGGATTCCGCCAAAATTCCAATTTCGCCAAAATAGGCTAACTTCTTCATCGGACCTCCAAAATGACTTTCGATTGCGTTCCTAAGTCTTAAATAATCCCCCAAAACTAACCGGATCATCGGAATTCAGTTCCGAGTCCTCTAACTCATAAGTCAACATTGGATTGACTTTTCCAACTTAATCTTTCCTTAAAGAGATTAATTGTCCCATTTCCTATCAAAATCGATCCGAATTGATTCAAAGTTTTCACACAAGCCAGATTCGACATTACGGACTTGCACCAACTTTCAGAATCTCATTCCGACCCTGATATCAAAATTTTCACTTCCGTTCGAATTTTCTCATAAACCTTCAAATTCCTATATTTAGCCAAATTACTTCAAAATGACCTCCGGACATCCGAATTCACTTCCGATCGCGTTTCCAACTCCAAAATCACCATACGGATCTATTCCCAGACTCGGAATCCCAAACGAACATCTATAACTCTAAAATGCCTTCCAACCCAAATTTATGAAATCCTTCTGAAATACTAACTTCCACCATATACGCCGAAATGATCACGGGTTATCAAAAACCAAATCCGGACATATGTCCAAGTTTAAAATCATCATACGAGCATACGGGAACTTTCAGATCACAATTCCGAGGTCATTTAACCAAAATTCCAATCGTAGTTCATTTCTTCAACTTTAAGCTTTCAAAATGAGAATTTTCATTTAGATTTGACTCCAAACTTCCTGAATTTTAATTTTGACCATACACACAAGTCAATATACCTGAGATGAAGCTGTTCATGGCATCAATCTGCTGAATGACGCGTCAGATCTCAAAAAGACCGGTCGGGTCGTTACACTGCCCTCAAATAGGATACGATGGGAGTATCCGCCCTCGAATAGGATACGATGGGAGTATCCGCCCTCGAATAGGATACAATAGGAGTATCCGCCCTCGAATAGGATACGATGGGAGTATCCGCCCTCGAATAGGATACGATGGGAGTATCCGCCCTCGAATAGGATACGATAGGAGTATCCGCCCTCGAATAGGATACGATGGGAGTATCCGCCCTCGAATAGGATACGATGGGAGTATACGCCCTCGAATAGGATACGATGGGAGTATACGCCCTCGAATAGGATACAATGGGAGTATACGCCCTCGAATAGGATACAATGGGAGTATTCGCCCTCGAATAGGATATGATGGGAGTATTCGCCCTCGAATAGGATACGATGGGAGTATCCGCCCTCGAATAGGATACGATGGGAGTATTTGACCTCGAATAGGATACGATGGGAGTATCCGCCCTCGAATAGGATACGATGGGAGTATCCGCTTTCGAATAGGATACGATGGGAGTATCCTCCCTCGAATAAGATACGATGGGTGTATCCACCCTTGAATAGGATACGATGGGAGTATCCGCCCTCGAATAGGATATGATGGGAGTATCCGCCCTCGAATAGGATACGATGGGAGTATCCGCCCTCAAATGGGATACGATGGGACTATCCGCCCTCGAATAGGAAATTTTTAGGTTCATCCGCCTTCGAATAGGATATTTGCCATTTATTTTATTTCGACCCGAGTGGTCCTGCTTGCATAAACATTGCCATATACATATTTCATAAATTATTGCCAGAATGCATTTTAATTTCAAGGTTGCTAATAAAAACAGGCACCCACCTGTATAACAAGAGGAATGTTTTCAGTCTTTACATTGCAGGTCATGAAACCAGTAACCCACCATAAAGCAGAAGGTTATGACAAGAGTACCCAACGCGAATTCAAGTGCATGAGTCAAATGAAGAGAAGACAAATCATGAGAGAATTGACCTTCAAGCATTGGTTGTGCCTAGCATAGCGTACTTGACAAAGGAAGAGAAGACAAATCTTGTTTTATTTTTAGCACGATGAAGGAGATCGGTAAGCAGTGGTAGCAGCAGCAACAACAGTGACAGTAAAACCACAGTTCCACGGTAGTCCCAGCTACCAAAATTTCCCGAACTATATTGACCTGATTCCTATTTAGCCCAGGATATGTAGGAGACCTTTTGAAGCAAAGGCTACTCCTTGTCTCGCCGCCCTTGATAATTATTCCATTTCGGCTCCTGTATCCACTTTCATGGATCCTCCGATGCCTCTTCCCTCTAAGGACGATGAAGACCTTGTCAAATCTGCCTCTTTCATTTACCTTCTTGGATTCTTTGGCATTGATTTTGTTCAGTTATTTATCGCACGTGCCTCTCACGACGCTTGGGATATTGAAGACAAAGAGGAAAACAATTGCTTCCTTCTTGACGAAGATCGACCAGCCTGCTACCTGCTGCCTCCAGTCCGTCGAACCACCATCATCGGCTACTACTGTTTCTTCTTCCTCAAGCGAAACTCAACCAAGAAACCACCGAGTCCCCTTCACATTTTCTCTGAACCAGCAGCCTGTTTACTCTTTCCCTTGGCCCCAGAATCCTTAGCATTGGAGTCTTTTCCCATAACTTAAGAATTTGATCATTTTGAAGGGTTTTGCAAGTTGTGAGGCAGCCTGTAATTGCTTGCTGGTATAGTGATTAAAGTTGGGTTTAAAGTCCATGTTTTCGTTTGGTCTCGATAAGAAAGTGCTATTGATAGCAGAAAGTCATGCCACAAGGAAGAACACCAAAACTTGGGCAGAATATTTTCTGCCGTTTTTGAAACTTTTCTCGGAGAAACGAGGAAGGCAATTCAAGATGACGTATCAGGTTTGTCCACCTTCAAATAGGACACCTCCTTTTGAGGCACTTACCCCGAAGGATAAATGTACATAGGAATTTTTTCAATTTAAGTGACAATATTCGAAATGGGATTATTTATTTATTTTAGAGTCGCCACTTGGAATAAATTATGGTGTCCCAAGTCACCGATTTATTTAAATCCCAAATCGAGGAAATTTTCGACTTTCCAAATGAAGTCTGCGAACCAGAAATTCTAAGTAAGGAATTCTGTTGACTCGAGGGAAGGTGTTAGGCACCCTCGAATCCTGTGGTTCTAGCACGGTCGCTTAAATTATTATAAATGACTAAAATTATCTGATTTTCAAAACATGTTAAATACTATAATGCAATTTTAAATCATTTACCGCATTTGGTTATTTTTTTAAGAAAAAGAAAACATTGTTATTGAAGGGCCCCGCAATTGTACATTTGGGTTGGCGAGGCTTATGTCATTTTTTATCAATTAAAGGTCAATTTAAAGTAACTATGATTTTTATTTGCTATTTGTCTCTAAAAAGACCAATTAACTTAAAGTTATAAATTCGGGCCTCGAATCCAAACAAAAGAGATGCCCTTTTGGTTCGAATCCGCTACCTAATTTGAAACCCCATTAATTTTCTCTTCCTATGTAATTTGAAAGCAACTTATTTATCACATAATTTTTAAGAAATTAATCTAATCTCTTAATATTAACAAACTATAGTAAAAAATGTATCCTGCGTGACTATTCACTATTCATTATTTTTACATTTCGATTAATAAACAAAACAAAATACATAAAGCTGAAAATTAATTGCACTTTTTTTTAAAGATAAATCAACGCACATCAAGAGAAAAGTGAACTCCACAAAACTAAATCCAACCTCTATGACCTATTTGAAATTTTTTATAACAAATTAGTTACCTATAACAATATTCGAACTTAAAATTCTAGCACATAATCTAATATAACAAGAGCCTAACAATGCTTAAGAAAAAAATTTATACCCGCACATAGATTTTTGCACTGCTTCAACACATAAGAGTAATTCAAAGTGAAGTCAAATCTATAATTAATCGTTGGAGATTATTTTCAACCTATGAATAAACTACTACAACCTTCTAACATGGATTAAAAGAATCTTTCAAAACATATTTTTGATGACTAAATACAGCTCCAAAAACCGAGGAAAACCGAAGACCTCTTGACGGTACTTGACATCAAAGTGAAATCATAACACACTTTCAACAATCTGTTTTGTATCTTTTTCTTCCTAAGATCAAAAATGACGAAAGAAAAGTAGAAGAAGAAGAATATTTTAATATTTAATTCTTGCTTTCTACGTTCTAAAAAAAAACTATCCTTATTTAAATTACAACAATCCCAATACGGCAAGATTCATTCCAATTTAAACATGCTAAAAAAGAAAAATTATGTAGACATGAAAAAAAGAACTAATATTTAAAATAAAATTTCTGGGATAGCACTTCATTTCCAAAACCAGTCTCTCGGTTCAAACAATTACATCAACTGCGTTTCGAATGCATACCTGAGGTTTAAAACAGAGAAACGAAAGAAAAGAAAGTCAGTAGCAACTCTAAACACATCAAACAATAGCAACTGCAACACCAGCAACAATACCAAACGAAACACACTTCGAATAGAAATGTAAATCAAATTAAGAACCAGCAATGGTAGCCAATACTTAAACCAAAATAGTTGAACTTGGATTCAACTAACAGTAGACCAAACAATCCTTAGAAGGTTTAAGTAAATTCCAAAATGTAAGGGAAGGTAAAAAATCAGATGTTTTTAAAACCTTGGCTTTCTCTCTCTTTTTGTATTTTTCAGTGTATCTTTTTACATGGCAGAATGTTTATTTTATAGTACTCCCATATTTCAATCAGCTCTCTTTCTTCCGGATTATTAGGCCTAATCAATAATCAATCCCCCCTTTTAAGGAAAAGTAGTCTCCCACTACTAATTGTCTACCAATTATTCAAGACTCCACTAAAAAATGTTTCCTCTTTTGACTAAACAACAAACTTTATTTAATGCCTAGTAGACCCCCTTAACCACTAAAGATTCAAATTTTAAATTAACCCCCTAAAATTACTAATATTACAATCATATCCCCAAACCTTCAATCTAATTAGCTATAACCAAATCACTTAATCAATTAAACAATTAATCTCACCAAACGAAAACTCCTAATCAACAACGTTCAGGAATCATTTCATCACAGTCAAATTCACATAAAAAACAAACTTAACAGAACAATTAGTAGATTCAACTTACTAATATTAATCATCAATTGAATTAAAATCTAACAGCAATACAACTAAGAGGGAGGTTTCAATGATCTAACAAGAGACATTCAAACTGAAACTAAAGCATGGTAGACTAATTAACACAAAAAATAAAATTATTTGAACCAACATCTACGAAACACTTAAAGGACTATTTGTTCCAGAATTCAAAACTGACTAATCAATACAAAGAAGAATCATTAAAACTCAATTAAGAACTAACCTCAAAAACAAGTAAAAGTGATCGAGACCAAACCAAAACATGGACTTTAAACCCAACTTTAATCACTATACCAGCAAACAATTACAGGTTACCTCACAACTTGCAAAACTCTTCGAAATGATCAAATTATTAAGTTATGGGAAAAGACTTTAATGCCAAGGATTCTGGGGCCAAGGGAAAGGGTAAACAAGCTGCCGGTTTAGAGAAAACGTGAAGGAGACTGGGTGGTTTCTTGGTTAAGTTTCGTTTGAGGAAGAAGAAACAGTAGTAGCCGGAGATGGTGGTTTGACGGACTGGTGGCAGCAGGTAGCAGGCTGGTCGATCTTCGTCGAGAAGGAAGCGATTGTTTTCCTCTTCGTCTTTAATATCCCAAGCGTCGTGAGAGGCATGTGCGATAAATGACTGAATAAAATCAATGCTGAAGAATCCAAGAAGGTAAATGAAAGAGGCAGATTTGATAAGGTCTTCGTCATCTTTAGAGGGAAGAGGCACCGGAGGATCCATGAAAGTGGATACAAGAGCCAAAATGGAATAATTATCAAGGTCGGCGGGACAAGGAGCAGGTCAGCGGTGGGTCTGCGGCTGTTTTGGAGGAAAGGGGTCTCTAGGGTTAGGCAAATGAAATGAAAAATGAGAGGGGGTTGTTTGTGTTATGAGGCAGACCGGGTCGGTTTGACCCGGTGGGTTTTTGGGTTGGACTTGTAACTCGTTTGACCAAGTGAATTCAAATTAGGATAAGAGGCCCAATCCGATTTTTCTTTCTTTTTTGTTCTCTTTTCTATTACTAATAAAACTAAAATGCAACGATTATATTATAAAAACCAAAATTACCTTAAAATACTAATCAACTCATAATAATAATTATTACATAAAATTAAACGTCAATTAAAATAAAATCGCACAAATTGAACAAAAGATGCTAAAAATACAAAAAATACATATTTTTGTGATTTTCTATTTTTTGAAAAATAAACTTTATTATTCCTAAGTATAAACTTGGATTTTATATACAAATATACAATATATTTTTTGTGACGACCCGGCCCGTCGTCACGTGAATTACCACCCCGTTATGTTGAAATTACATGTTTCACGCTTTTATATCAGTGTTAAAGTCTATCGGGGGAGTTAGGAGTGAATTGGATTGAAAATGAGGCATATAGCCTTTTGAAGGAAACTTGAATATGAAAAGTCAACCCGGAGTTGACTATTTAGTTAGAGGGCTCGAAATCGGATTTTGATGATTCGGTTAGTTCCGGGAAGGTGATTTGTGACTTAAGGGAGCAATCGGAATTGAATTTGAAGGTCCGGTGTAGAAATATGCTTGAATTGGCTAAGGTTGAATTTTGGCGAAATCCGAACGGTAGGTGAGATTTTGATCTAGGAGTCGGAATGGAATTCCAACAATTTTTGTAGCTTCGTTATGTGATTTTGGATATGTCTGCAAATTTTCACGTCATTCGGACGTCGTTTGGTCGGGTTTTTGATCGAATGTCGGTTTCGGAAGTTTGGAAGAAACTTAGGCTTGAATCCGTGTGTAATTGGTGATTTTGATGTTTAGGATGGTGTTTTTATGCTTGGAACAAGTTTGTATCGTGTTTTGGAGTATGTTGGTGGTTTTCGTTGGGGTCCCGGGGGCCTCGGGGTGAATCCGGACCATCATCCGGCACATTTGGAACTTAAAAATCTGCAGAACAATTGCAGATCACTGGGCATAATCTAAGCCTTCGCGTTCGCATGGCATGGGCCGTGTTCGCGAAGGCCAGGCGGGTCAAAGCATCGCGTTCGCAAGACTGGTAATCGCGTTCGCGTAGGCCAGGATTCTTGAGCTTCGCGATCGCGTTCAGGGGGTCGCGTTCGCGTAGGTGCGTGATGGTGTGCATCGCGTTCGCGTCCAGGGTATCGCGAACGCGTAGAAGGAAATTCTGGCGGCTGGGAAATTGTTCATCGCGAACGCGTTGTAGAGGTCGCATTCGCGAAGGTTAAGCCGGAGCTGGGCATCGCAAACGCGTGGGAATGAACGCGAACGCGTAGAGTAAATGGCCCAGGCAGTGAATTTAAAACCAGAAACATTTCCTTACGGGTTCATTTGCAAAACCCTCCATTTTTGAAGCCTAGAGAGAGGAAGTGAAGGGAAATAGCTGGGACATCATCGGGATATTGTCGGAGGTAAGTTTCGTGGTATAATTACACGCTTTTATCATGAAATCATGGATTATTTTTATGAAAATGGTGGATTAAATGTGGGTTTTAGCCCTAGGCCTAGAATTGTAGAAAAATACCGATTTGAGCGGGCAAATGGAGTCCGAATTTGGTAAATTTTATATGCTTAGACTCGTATTGAGACGAAGGTTCCGAATATGTAAATTTTATAATTTTTTGAGAAGCGCACCAAAAGTCGGTTTTGACAACTTTGTGGGTTTTGATACAATTTGGGTTATTTCGAATGAATTGCGTGAAATTAGCATATATTGATGCATTCTCTATGATTTTGAGTAGATTTGGCATCTGAGGAGATTGATTTCTGAGGCAAGCGCAAGGCGGATTGAAGCTTCTACCGGTTCGAGGTGAGTGGTAGTAGTAAATAATGTACTGAGGGTTTGAAACCCTGTACTAGCACTTTACAGTGCTATGTTGAGATGAGATGCGCGTCTTATGACGGGCGTGGTGACGTTGTGATTGGGGACTTGGACTTGGTCCTTCCCGGCTTATAGAATACTGTGTATTATGACCGTTAATGAGATTATAACTGTGTAATTGGGCTAATAGCCATGTTTGGGGCCTTGTGCCGATTTGTAGATCATTAGGGGACCTGTAGAGCTAGGTGACCCTTATATCGTGTTGGAAACTTACACTCAGCCGTAAAATGAGCTGATTAGCATATTAAGAGCCAGGAATTGATGTGTACTGTGAGAGATAGATTATGTAGGGTGGAAATTTCCCGATTTAGCTGAGTGGGCCTAAAAGGCCAATCCTATACTAAATGGGACAGGGTCGAGAACCCGTTATGAGGTAGTATATATATATATATATATATACCCATGTTGGATCGGGCTGCATGCCGCATCAGTATATATATTGGATCGGACTGCACGCCGCAATAGTATATATGTGGATCGGACTACACGACGTAGTATTATTGCGCTTGGGCTGTAGGAGCCCCTTCGGAGTCTGAGTCTGCACACATTCTCAGTGAGCGCTGGAGTATATTATGGGATCGGGCTGCACGCCGCAGCAGTATAGTTATATATGTATATATATATATTGGATCGGACTGCACGCCGCAGTATCATAGCGTGGATTGGACTGCACGCCGCATCATCATAGCGCTTGGGCCTAGGGAGCCCCTCCGAAGTCTGTATACACCCCAGTGAGTGCCATCGGTGTTAAATGGAGCGGGCTGCGCGCCGCAGCGGTATATGTATTGGAGCGGGCTGCACGCCGCAGCATTATACTTATTCATGTCAATATACATACTCAAATACTTATACATTATAGACATATGTATATGTCTTTATATATTGAGCTGGTTGTACACCGTAGGGGTACGAGTGAGGGTTGATCATTTTGGAATCTTGTGGAGGTAGATGTGGACTAGAGATCAGAGTACTTACGATAGTGACGACGTACCTGTGAGGGTTGCCCTAGAACTGTTTAGTGATAGCAGAAGAAATTCTTATTTTCAGTTATTGTTTATTATTGTTACTCACCGAGTTGAAATATACTCACCCCACTCCCCTGCACTTTTTGTGCAGATCCATAGGTGCCCGAGAGCGGTTGAGATATTGTAGCTGCTGTTCATTATCTACTATTGTCGGAGACTACGAAGTAGCTGCCAGGGTCCGCAGAGCCTGTTTTCTCCTTCCTTATCATCTTGTTGATTTCTTTTTGCCTAGACTTGTTTGTATTAGGATGTTATTCTATAGAGGCTCAGTCTCGTGACACCATGATATGGTTGGGACCGTATTTTATATGCTTTTACTATCTCGCTTATCACCCGATATGATCATTTGTTGTTTAAGTTTAATTTGATTAATTGGAATTAATAACTGGCTGGTTTAAGGGATAATATGGTCGGGCTTGCCTAGCATTGTGTTGGGCGCCATCACGACCAGAGTTTGGGTCGTGACAAGTTGGTATCAGAGACCGGGCGGTGTTCTTCAGCGTATGGTTATTCCCGAGTGGAAATGGGAGAGGATCACCATGGACTTCGTTATTGGACTCCCTCGGATAGTGAGGAAGTTTGATTCTGTATGGGTGATTGTTGATCGGCTGACCAAGTCCGCACATTTCATCCCAGTTTGTACTACATACTCATCGGAGCGGTTGGCGGCGATCTTTATTCGGGAGATTGTCAGGTTACATGAGGTCCCAGTGTCTATTATATCCGATAGAGGCACTCAGTTCACTTCTCAGTTTTGGAGAGCATTTAAGCGAGAGATGGGTACGCGGGTTGAGTTGAGCACCGATTTTCACCCCCAGACAGACGGACAGTCTGAGCGCACTATTTAAATTCTGGAAGATATGTTGCGAGCATGTGTGATCGACTTTGGTGGTTCGTGGGATGAGTTCCTGCCACTTGCTGAGTTTGCCTACAACAACAGTTACCAGTCGAGTATTCAGATGGCCCCGTACGAGGCATTGTATGGCAGACGGTGTAGATCCCCCGTGGGATGGTTTGAGCCTGGTGAGGATAGATTGATAGGGACTGAGTTAGTTCAGGATGCTCTGGATAGAGCAAAGTTGATCCAGGAGAGGCTTCGTACAGCACAGTCTCGCCAGAAGAGTTATGCAGACCGTAGGGTTCGAGAGTTGTCTTTCATGGTTGGTGATAGAGTATTGCTGAAGGTTTCACCCATGAAGGGTGTCATGAGGTTCGGGAAGAAAGGGAAGTTGAGTCCCAGGTACATTGGTCCTTTTGAGATACTCAGGAGAGTTGGAGAGGTGGCATATGAGTTAGCCTTGCCACCCAGCTTATCCAGCGTTCATCCAGTATTCCATGTGTCTATGCTCCGGAAGTACACTGGGGATCCGTCTCATGTATTAGACTTCAATACCATTCAACTTGATGGTGATCTATCATATGATGTGGAGCCTATTGCTATTTTAGGTCGCCAGGTAAGAAAATTGAGGTCGAAGGAGATTGCATCAGTTAAGTTTCAATGGACAGGTCGACCCTTGGAGGAGGCTACTTGGGAGATCGAACGGGAGATGCGGAGCAGATATCCTCGCTTGTTTGAGACTTCAGGTATGTTTTTTGACCCGCTCGAGGACGAGCATTTGCTTAAGAGGGGGAGAATGTGACGACCCGGCCCGTCGTCATGGGAATTACCACCCCGTTATGTTGAAATTACATGTTTCATGCTTTTATATCAGTGTTAGAGTCTATCGGGGGAGTTAGGAGTGAATTGGATTGAAAATGAGGCATATAGCCTTTTAGAAGGAAACTTGAATAAGGAAAGTCAACCCGGAGTTGACTATTTAGTTAGAGGGCTCAGAATCGGATTCTGATGATTCGGCTAGTTCCGGGAGGTGATTTGTGACTTAGGGGGGCAATCGGAATTGAATTTGGAGGTCTGGTGTAGAAATAGGCTTGAATTGGCTAAGGTTGAATTTTGGCGAAATCCGAACGGTAGGTGAGATTTTTATCCGGGAGTCAGAATGGAATTATGATAGTTGAAGTAGCTCCGTTAGATGATTTTGGATGTGCCTGCAAAATTTCAGGTCATTCGGAGGTCGTTTGGTCGAGTTTTTGATCGAATGTCGGTTTCGGAAGTTTGGAAGAAACTTAGGCTTGAATCTGTGTGTAATTGGTGATTTTGATGTTTAGGATGGTGTTTTTATGTTTGGAACAAGTTTGTATCGTGTTTTGGAGTATGTTGGTGGTTTTCGTTGGGGTCCCGGAGGCCTCGGGGTGAATCCGGACCATCATCCGGCACATTTGGAACTTAAAAATCTGCAGAAAAATTGCAGATCACTAGGCACAATTTAAGCCTTCGCGGTGACATGGCATGGACCGCGTTCGCGAAGGCCAGGCAGGTCAAAGCATCGCGTTCGCGAGACTGGTAATCGCGTTCGCGTAGGCCAGGATTCTTGAGCTTCGCGATCGCGTTCAGGGGGTCGCGTTCGCGTAGGTGCATGAGGGTGTGCATCGCGTTCGCGTGCGGGGTATCGCGAACGTGTAGAAGGAAAATCTGGCGGCTGGGAAATTGTTCATCGCGAACGCGTTGTAGAGGTCGCGTTCGCGAAGGTTAAGCCGGAGCTGGGCATCGTGAACGCGTGGGAATGAACGCGAACGCATAGAGTAAATGGCCCAGGTAGTGAATTTAAAACCAGAAACATTTCCTTACGGGTTCATTTGCAAAACCCTCCATTTTTGAAGCCTAGAGAGAGGAAGTGAAGGGAAATAGCTGGGAGATCATCGGGATATTGTCAGAGGTAAGTTTCGTGGTTTAATTACACGCCTTTATCATGAAATCATGGATTATTTCTATGAAAATGGAGGATTAAATGTGGGTTTTAGCCCTAGGCCTAAAATTGTAGAAAAATACCGATTTGAGCGGGCAAATGGAGTCCGAATTTGGTAAATTTTATATGCCTAGACTCTTATTGAGACGAGGGTTCTGAATATGTAACTTTTATAATTTTTCGAGAAGAGCACCTGTCACGCCCCAAATCGGGGAACATGACCGGCGCCTGACCGGGTTGCCCCAGTCAAGCGGACCTGGGTGCCTTTCATTCCCACGCGTTACCCCTGTGCTGATTGTTTTTCAATTACCAAATATCTTACTAATCATGACTGATTTCACATTAAACAAACAAAACCATACGAGTGATTCATTAACAAGTTTGCAATTTTTACAACGCCCGACATAACACAATACATATACATAAGACTGGAGTCCCACAATTTACATGTCTACAGAGCCTCTAGGATACAAAAAGGGGAATACAATACTTGCCGGTAACAAGGCTCCGGCTATACCTTACAAAACCAAAATGAAATCTAAACAAAAGTGGCATGAACCACACAGGGCCCCAAGGAAGAAAGGGGCTCACCAAAACGGGCAATGGAAGGAGAAGGATACTACTGCCGATGAGCTGAAGTGCCTGCTACTGATCCACCTACAATCATAACACGAATGTAGCGTCCCCGGCAAAAGGGACGTCAGTACACTTGAATTTTACTCGCATGTATGGACAAACTTTGTCCCAAGTAAACTCAAGCCATTGAATTACATCAACAATTAATTAAGCCAGCCAACCATGTTTCCACATTTTCCTCATTTCAAATAATTCTCAACACAAAGCACTTTCTACGATCAACCAATTTAACAATAACCAATCAATCACGTAAAGCACAAGTAGTCAAACAAAGGGGCAATCAGTGCCCCACAGATTGCAAACTCTCCTGCTGTCTCCTTTCACAATTTCACATTATTGATTTTTATATCAATTTTCAATAGCGATTTTGATCGCTTTCCATCCTTATTACCCCTGACCACCCTTATTACCTTGGCCACCCTTATCACCCCAACCCACACCTTATTTCTTCATGTTACGGTGCGCAACCCGATCCCACTGTACAGTTTTAAAACACAACAAGTACAAACAACAGATAAGGCATTTCACACAATTTCAACAAGTTCAAATAAGCAACTTACAAGTTGGTTCATGTTCACAATTACTTCTCAAGCCAATATCACAACCAAGTTACAAATGTTCCGAAAATCAAGAGTATTCATACCGTATTGTTCAATGACTTACCAATCCTCAAGTGTTTCGTTTCTTTTCCACAAAGTACCATATATGCCATTATAGCCATTATTCACAATTCTTTTACCAAATTAAACTCTCATTTTACATCACTCATAGCTCAACAACAAACTTTGAATATCCCACAACAACATCAAGAATTTCACACAATTTGTCAATTTAACACGAACCAAACAAACTTCACACATATAGGCGATTTCACAAGAATCAAAATTAGCCATACATACCTGGTGATGAGTTTTCTTCCGTTAACTTCCTAATTTATGCTTACCCAAGATATCCTACTCTTGCCAACCTTGCTCTTTAAGACTCTCACTTCTACTCACTTCTTTTTTTTACTAGAAATCAAGTTCAATAATCATGCATGAGTGTAAAAATTCTATTTTCAAAAGCTATTATATGCAAACCTCTCTTTACCCAATTTAAAACTGAAAATGAAAGAAAATAGTTAGGGTTTTTACCTTGAAATGATTGGGGAAGTTGAATCCTTGCCCTAGGATCCCTTGGAATTGAGTGATTGGAACAATCCTTGAAGATAAAGAACTTCTCTCTCTAAAACCCCTCTCTTCTCTCTCTAATTTTGGTAAGATGATATGAGAAAATGAGGGTGAAAGGTGTTATATTAAAGAAGAGATCGGGTCAAAATGTTACAAAAATCTGGGCCGGGGTCAATTCTGCGGTGCACTTTGCGACCGCAGAATCAACATGCGGTCCGCATAGTGACCACAGAATGGCCTCAAAATTCACTCAAGTTCTGTTACAGAATGCGACCAATATGCGGTCCGCATTCTTGATCTACGGTCGCAAAGTGCATCGTAGATTCACTATGCGATCGCATATCGACCGCATTTTCAACACGATTTTTGGGAGACTTCTGTTAAGCTCTGCGGCAAGAATGCGGTCCGCATAGCAGATTTGCGGTCGCATTCTTGACCGTAAAATTGACACTTTTCGGAAAAATTAATTCTCTACATTTTTGAAACTTAAATCACTACGCATTCCTAACATATTATTCGGACCATGACACTATAGCTACTAGGTTTTATGCACAAATATTTTACGGGGCCTTACATCCTCCCCCCCTTAAGATCATTCATCCTCGAATGAGGATTTTGAAATAAATGAGTTGGTTTTGAAAGACATGATATGCAACCATCAAAATTTTGACTAACTCTTATATTTTAGAAAAATTTCGCCAGAGTTTCCTTTGTATTATGGACATATCCACCTGTCAGAGGGCCCCCGAAACACGTTACCAAACAAGAATACACAAATACAACACTTTTCACAACTCTGGTATACACTTTCTTACCTCAACGAATGCACATATTCTATCACATTGTTACAATTGCACATAAACTAGTCACTTCAATGAATTCTTACCTTATTTAAGCATTTTAACACACCATGTACACTTAACAAACCATTACCAATCTACACTTACTATTAGTTGTTTATTTAACACGTAAATCTTTATAAGGCTTTCATTTATCAAGAACGGTTCAAGTGACCCAAGGTAACAACACATTTAACTCATTACAAAATGAAGGGGACTTTACTAATACTAAGAGGGAAACAACTTAGACAAGATGACAGTTACTAGGAGTAGAAGTGGTCACCTAATTTCTTCTAGGCTTGATTGAACAAATGGGGGTACTTTTCCTTCATCTCTTTTTCCGCTTCCCATGTGGCCTCCTCAACTTGTTGACTTCGCCACAATACTTTAACAGAGGCAACTTCCTTATTTCTCAACTTACGGACTTGCTTATCAAGAATGGCAACTGGAACTTCTTCATATGACAAATCTTCATTAACCTCTATAGCTTCGACTGGCATGATGGTGGATGGATCTCCAATCACTTTCTTCAACATGGACACATGGAATACCGGGTGCACTGATGACATCTCAAGAGGCAACTCTAGCCTATAAGCAACTTGACCAATCCTTTGAACGATCCGATATGGCCCGACATACCTAGGACTCAATTTCCCTTTCTTTTCAAATCGCATGACTCCCTTCATAGGAGATACCCTCAAGAACACCCAATCATCGACTTGAAACTCCAAATCCCTTCGGCGAACGTCCGCATAGGATTTTTGACGACTCTGTGCTGCTTTCATTCTCTCCTGAATAACCTTGACCTTTTCCATAGCTTCGTACACCATATCTGGCCCTAGCAATTTCGCTTCACCTACCTCAAACCACCCGATTGGCGACCTACATCTTCTCCCGTACAATGCCTAAAACGGGGCCATCTGAATGCTAGCATGATAGCTGTTATTGTAAGCAAATTCTATCAGTGGCAAGTGTTCATCCCAATTACCTTTAAAATCTAAGACACAAGCCCGCAACATATCTTCAAGCGTCCGAATGGTCCGCTCGGCCTGACCGTCGGTCTGCGGATGGAAAGTTGTGATGAGATTCACCTGAGTTCCCAAACCTTGCTGAATTTTCTTCCAAAAGTTAGCTGTGAACTGAGCCCCGCGATCCGAGATAATAGAAAGTGGATTGCCATGAAGTCTTACTATCTCCTTGATGTACAATTTTGCATATTGCTCCGCAGTATCAGTGGACTTGACAGGCAGGAAGTGAGCTGATTTGGTGAGTCGATCTACTATCACCCATATTGAATCGAACTTACGCCTGAGTGCGAGGTAACCCTACCACGAAATCCATATTGATCATCTCCCATTTCCACCTTGGTATTTCTATAAGCTGAGTTAATCCACCAGGCCGTTGATGCTCGGCCTTCACTTGTTGACAGTTCGAACATTTAGCTACAAAGCTTGCTACATCCCTTTTCATACCGTTCCACCAATAAATCTCCTTAAGGTCATGATACATTTTCGTGGAACCCGGGTGTACCAAATACCTGGAAATATGAGCCTCTGCCATTACCCTTTCCCGAAGCTCGTCCACATCCGGAACACATAGCCTATCTTGACACCGCAATACACCATCTTCGCTGCTGAGTACAAATGCTGTGGTCTTGTTATTCATGACTGCTTCCTTCACCCGAACCAATGCCGGATCCATGAACTGTTTTTCCTTGATTTCCGCGACCAATGATGATTCTGCTCCATTATGCACCAAAATATCCCCCTCGTCTGACGCCGAGATATGAACCCCCAAATTGGCTAATTGATAAACCTCTCGAGCCAGGGGTCTCTGATCCACACCTAAATAAGCCAAACTACCCATGGATTTTCGACTAAGAGCGTCGGCTACAACATTTTCTTTCCCTGGATGGTACAATATGTTCATATCATAGTCCTTAAGCAATTCCAACCACCGCCGCTGTCTCAGATTCAGGTCCTTCTGTTTGAACAAATACTGGAGGCTCTTGTGGTCCGAAAACACATCTACATGTACCCCATAAAGATAGTGTCGCCATATTTTCAAGGCAAACATAATAGCTGCAAGCTCTAAATCATGCGTCGGATAATTCTTCTCATGGTTCTTGAGTTGCCCGGAAGCATAAGCTATAACCTTTCCGTGCTGCATCAATACACATCCCAAACCGACTCTGGAGGCATCACAATAAGCTACAAATCCCTCTATGCTTTCTGGTAAGGCCAATACTGGTGCCTAGGTCAATCTTGACTTCAATTCTTGGAAACTTTTCTCACATGCATCGGACCACTGGAACTTAACTGCCTTCTGCGTCAGTTTTGTCAACGGGGAAGCGAGGGTTGAGAATCCCTCTACAAACCTCCGATAGTACCCTGCCAAACCCAAGAAGCTACGAATCTCTGTCGGGGTCGTGGGTCTAGGCCAATCTTTCACTGCCGCAATCTTTTGAGGATCCACCCGAATTCCCTCACTGGAAATAACATGCCCTAGAAAGGCTACGGACTCCAACCAAAACTCACATTTTGAGAACTTGGCATACAATTGATGCTGATGAAGGGTCTGCAATGCAATGCTGCTCTGAGGTGAATGGCATGATCTTCCCCGCTCCGAGAGTAGATGAGGATGTCGTCAATGAATACAATTACAAAGGAATCTAGGAATGGCTTGAAAACCCGATTCATAAGGTCCATGAAAACTGCTGGGGCATTGGTTAGCCCAAAAGACATGACCAAAAACTCGAAGTGACGAGTTCTGAAGGCGGTTTTAGGAATATCCTGCTCCCTGATTTTCAACTGGTGGTACCCAGACCGTAAATCAATCTTTGAGAAGAACTTCGCTCCCCGCAATTGGTCAAACAGATCATCCACTCGAGGCAAAGGATATTTATTCTTGATGGTGACTTTGTTGAGTTGCCGATAATCAATACACATTCGAAGTGACCCATCCTTCTTTTTGACAAAATGAACCGGAGCACCCCACGGCGACACACTCGGTCGTATGAACCCTTTCTCTAATAAATCCCTCAGCTGCTCCTTTAACTCCCTTAACTCTGCTGGCGCCATTCTATATGGTGGAATGGATATTGGCCGAGTATCCGGCAATACATCGATCCCAAAGTCAATCTCCCTATCCGGCGGAATGCCTGGAAGCTCATCTGGAAACACTTCAGGAAATTCATTCACAACTGGCATGGACTCGAGGGTAGGCACATCTGAGGTGGTGTCCGTTACCCGAACCAGGTGATAGATACACCCTTTCTTAATCATCTTCGAAGTCTTAAGGTAGGAAATAAACCTACCCCTTGGCACTACACCATTTCCTCTCCATTGAATAACTGGCTCGTTAGGGAACTCGAGCCTCATAACTCTCGTTCGACAATCAAGTTTGGCAAAGCACGAATAGAGCCAATCCATCCCCATAATTACATCAAAATCTACCATCCCAAGCTCAATAAGATCGGCTGTGGTATCACGACCACCCATCGTAACAACACAATTCCTATAGACTCGTGAGGTTGTAATAGAATCACCAACTGGAGTCGACACAAAGAACGGCTCATGAAGCTGTTCGGGTTCTATCCCAAAACTTGAAGCAATGAATGGAGTAACATAAGACAAGGAGGACCCTAGATCAATAAGGGCATAGCAATCAATAGTCTGAATAGACAGGATACCTGTAACAACATATGGAGAAGCCTCGGCATTTTGGCGGCCACTCAATGCATAGAATCGGCTAGGTCCACCCCTACCCCGAGCTCCACCCCTAGCTGCACCACGCCCTGCTGATGCTGGAGTACGCGCTAATGATGTAGCAGCCGAAGAACCGGATGACTGAGTATATCCCCTACCTATACCCTGGCGGGGTGCACGGCAATCCCGTTGAATGTGACCTCTCACCCCGCACCCGAAGCACACCGGAAGGTCAAGGTAGCAAGTCTCCGTATGAAATCTCCCACACTTGGGGCATGTAGGTCTCCCCTGCCGCCGGGACCTCACCCCGGGACGACCAGACTGACGAGACCTCCTGCTGTCCGAACCGGGTCTCGAGTAACCGCCCTGTTGATAACCGTGCATAGATGGCGGTGCACTCGTGGATGACCGAGCATATGACCGGGATGGCCCCGATGACCCTCTCCCCGGAAGTGATCTCCCCGAATGACCCATTGACCGGGCCCTCCTGCTACTTTCTCTTTCTGCACGAATCTTCAATTTCCTGGCCTCTGTGGCCCGAGCAAACCCCACAATCCTCCCATAGTTCATGTCTGAGTGCAAAGCTGCTGTGGCGGCCTCATTCACCACCAAAGGGCTAAGGCCCCGAACAAACCGTCGAACCCGGGCATCCATGGTCGACACTAAATGAGGAGCATACTTGGACAACCTTACGAACTCCATGTGATACTCCCAAACACTCATACTACCCTGTTTGAGAACCTCGAACTCGGTGGCACGGGCTGCCATTGCCTCAGCAGGTAAGAAGTGGTCCATAAATGCATCTACAAACTCATCCCATCTGGCCGGAGGGCTCCCTTCTTCACGGGAATCCTCCCACATTTCGAACCATGAACGTGCCGCTCCCTTCAGCTTGTAAGAGGCCAACTCTACCCCCTCTATATCTGTAGCCTTCATCACTCCTGAGGGTCTTGTATATCTCATCAAGGAATTCCTGTGGGTCAGCCTCTGGATCGGTACCTGAGAATTCTGGAGGGGCCAACCGCAAGAACTGGTGGACTCTGGAGCCGGAGGAATCTCCCTGTCCGCTGGAGGATGCAGGGGCATCATGGGATCTCTGGGCCTGGGCGGCCACTAACCGTGTTAACATATGAATGGCTCCCCTAAGATCTTCATTAGAGATACCAGAGCCCGAAGCGGGAACTGTATCTGAGTCAGGAACACCGGCAGGAGGAATGGTGGCATCCTCTGCCGCAGCCGGAATAGGGACACTTGGGTTTTGAACAGATGGGCCAGGCAAATTCGGGACTGGTGGGTCATTCTCTCCCACGGCATCGGGTACATGATTAACAGCCGCACTTGGGCCGGCATTGGCCCTAAGGCCGAGTCTAGCCTTCTTCTTAGGTGCCATATTCTGAAATTTTGGGAACAAGGCGCGAATTAGACACAGATATTTCCACATTGCACTTTACCGCACGATATAGACTAACAAAGAAATAGGTAAATTTCTAAATGCCCGTGTAGCTCCCAACTTATCTGATGTGGTCGACAACACACCGATAAGAAGGGCACTACTAGACACGGCTCCGAGACATCCTAGGACACTTTAAAACCTTAGGCTCGGATACCAAGTTTGTCACGCCCCAAATCGAGGGATATGACCGGCGCCTGACCAGGGTTGCCCCAGTCAAGCGGACCTGGGTGCCTTTCATTCCCACGCGTTACCCCTGTGCTGATTGTTTTTCAATTACCAAATATCTTACTAATCATGAATGATTTCACATTAAACAAATAAAACCATACGAGTGATTCATTAACAAGTTTGCAATTTTTACAACGCTCGACATAACACAATACATATACATAAGACTGGAGTCCCACAGTTTACATGTCTACAGAGCCTCTAGGATACAAAAAGGGGAATACAATACTTTCCGGTAACAAGGCTCCGGCTATACCTTACAAAACCAAAATGAAATCTAAACAAAAGTGGCATGAACCACACAGGGCCCCAAGGAATAAAGGGGCTCACCAAAACGGGCAGTGGAAGGAGAAAGATACTACTGCCGATGAGCTGAAGTGCCTGCTACTGATCCACCTACAATCATAACACGAATGTAGCGTCCCCAGGAAAAGGGACGTCAGTACACTTGAATTGTACTGGTATGTATGGACAAACTTCGTCCCAAGTAAACTCAAGCTATTAAATTACATCAACAATTAATTAAGCCAAGCCAACCATGTTTCCACATTTTCCTCATTTCAAATAATTCTCAACACAAAGCACTTTCTACGATCAACCAATTTAACAATAACCAATCAATCATGTAAAGCACAAGTAGTCAAACAAAGGGGCAATCAGTGCCCCACAGGTTGCAAACTCTCCTGCCGTCTCCTTTCACAATTTCACATTATTGATTTTTATATCAATTTTCAATAGCGATTTCGATCGCTTTCCATCCTTATTACCCCTGAACCACCCTTATTACCTCGACCACCCTTATCACCCCAACCCACACCTTATTTCTTCATGTTGCGGCGCGCAACCCGATCCCACCGTACAGTTTTAAAACACAACAAGTACAAACAGCAGATAAGGCATTTCACACAATTTCAACAAGTTCAAATAAGCAACTTACAAGTTGGTTCATGTTCACAATTACTTCTCAAGCCAATATCACAACCAAGTTACAAATGTTCCAAAAATCAAGAGTATTCATACCGTATTGTTCAATGACTTACCAATCCTCAAGTGTTTTGTTTCTTTTCCACAATGTACCATATATGCCATTATAGCCATTATTCACAATTCTTTTACCAAATTAAACTCTCATTTTACATCACTCATAGCTCAACAACAAACTTTGAATATAAAACAACAACATCAAGAATTTCACACAATTTGTCAATTTAACACGAACCAAACAAACTTCACACATATAGGCGATTTCATAAGAATCAAAATTAGCCATACATACCTGGTGATGAGTTTTCTTCCGTTAACTTCCTACTTTATGCTTACCCAAGATATCATACTCTTGCCAACCTTGCTCTTGAAGACTCTCCCTTCTACTCACTTCTTTTTTTTTTTACTAGAAATCAAGTTCAATAATCATGCATGAGTGTAAAAATTCTATATTCAAAAGCTATTATATGCAAACCTCTCTTTACCCAATTTAAAACTGAAAATCAAAGAAAATAGTTAGGGTTTTTACCTTGAAAAGATTGGGGAAGTTGAATCCTTGCCCTAGGATCCCTTGGAATTAAGTGGTTGGAACAATCCTTGAAGATAAAGAACTTCTCTCTCTAAAACCCCTCTCTTCTCTCTCTAATTTTGGTAAGATGATATGAGAAAATGAGGGTGAAAGGTGTTATATTAAAGAAGAGATCGGGTCAAAATGTTACAAAAATTTGGGCCGGGGTCAATTCTGCGGTGCACTTTGCGACCGCAGAATCAACATGCGGTCCGCATAGTGACCGCAGAATGGCCTCAAAATTACTCAAGTTCTGTTACAGAATGCGACCAATATGCGGTCCGCATTCTTGATCTGCGGTCGCAAAGTGCACCGCAGATTCACTATGCGATCGCATATCGACCGCATTTTCAACACGATTTTTGGGAGACTTTCTGGAAAGCTTTGCGGCAAGAATGCGGTCCGCATAGCAGATTTGCGGTCGCATTCTTGACCGCAAAATTGACACTTTTCGGAAAAATTAATTCTCTACATTTTTGAAACTTAAATCACTACAAAGGGTCCGAACCGCGGCGAGCTTGCTCGCCGCGAAGAATTCTACGCATTCCTAACACATTATTCGGACCATGACACTATAGTTACTAGGTTTTATGCACAAATATTTTACGGGGCCTTACAGCACCAAAAGTCGGGTTTTGACAACTTTGTGGGTTTTGATACAATTTGGGTTATTTTGAATGAATTGCGTGAAATTAGCATATATTGATGCATTCTCTATGATTTTGAGCAGATTTGGCATCCAAGGAGATTGATTTGCGAGGCAAGCTCTAGGCGGATTGAAGCTTCTACCGGTTCGAGGTTAGTGGTAGTAGTAAATAATATACTGAGGGTTTGAAACCCCGTTCTAGCACTTTACAGTGCTATGTTGAGATGAGATGCGCGTCTTATGACAGGCGTGGTGACGTTGTGATTGGGGACTTGTACTTGGTCCTTCCCGGCTTATAGAATACTGTGTATTATGACCGTTAATGAGATTATAACTGTGAAATTAGGCTAATAGGCATGTTTGGGGCCTTGTGCCGATCTGTAGAGCATTAGGGGACCTGTAGAGCTAGGTGACCCTTATATCGTGTTGGAAACTTACACTCAGCCATAAAATGAGCTAATTAGCATATTAAGAGCCAGTACTTGAGGTGTACTGTGAGAGATAGATTATGTAGGGTGGAAATTCCCTGATTTAGCTGAGTTGGCCTAAAAGGCCAATCCTATACTAAATGGGACAGGGTCGAGAACCCGTTATGAGGTATTATATATATATCTATACTGACTGGGATAGGGTCGAGGACCCACTATGAGATATTATATATACATCTATATTGGATCGGGCTGCACGCCGCAGTGATATACATGTGGAACGGACTGCACGCCGTAGTATTATTGCGCTTGGGCCGTAGGAGCCCCTTCGGAGTCTGAGTCTGCACACATTCTCAGTGAGCGCTGGAGTATATTATGGGATCGGGCTGCATGCCGCAACAGTATAGTTATATATGTATATATATATTGGATCGAACTGCACGCTGCAATAATATATGTGTGGATCAGGCTGCACGCTGCAGCATCATAGCGCTTGGGCCTAGGGAGCCCCTCCGAAGTCTGTATACACCCCAGTGAGCGCCGTCGACGTTAAATGGAGCGGGCTGCGCGCCGCAGCGGTATATGTATTAGAGCGGGCTGCACGCCACAACATTATACTTATTCATGTCAATATACATACTTAAATATTTATACATTATAGACATATATATATATATATGTCTTTATATATTGAGCTGGTTGTACACCGTAGGGGTACGAGTGATGGTTGATCATTTTGGGATCTTGTGGAGGTATAAGTGGACTGGAGATCATAGTACTTACGATAGTGATGACGTACTTGTGAGGGTTGCCCTAGAACTGTTTTGTGATAGCACATGAGTTCTTATTTTCAGTTATTATTTATTATTGTTACTCACTGAGTTGAAATATACTCACCCCACTCCCCTGCACTTTTTGTGCAGATCCACAAGTGCCCGAGAGCAGTTGAGATATTGTAGCTGCTGATCATCATCTACTTTTGCGGAGACTACGAGGTAGCTGCCAGCGTCCGCAAAGCCTGTTTTCGCCTCTTTATCATCTTGTTGATTTCTTTTGCCTAGACTTATTTGTATTAGGATGTTATTCTGTAGAGGCTCAGTCTCGTGATACCACGGTATGGTTGGGACCGTATTTTGTATGCTTTTACTATCTCGCTTATCACCTGATATGATCATTTGCTGTTTAAGTTTAATTTGATTAATTGGAATTTATAACTGGCCGGTTTAAGGGATAATATGGTCGGGCTTGCCTAGCATTGTGTTGGGCGCCATCACGACCAGGGTTTGGGTAATGACTTTTTTATATTTTTTATTTTGTTTAAACAAATAAATATGCACAGATAAATACAGACAATTCAAGAAAAATAACACAAAATTCACAAATATTGCAAACAACAACAAAACTATTTTATTTTGAATTTTTGGGAGTAATTCTCATATAGGACAAAAATCACATGCTCACAATTCTTATAGTTATTTTTTGTATTTATAATGTAGTTATATGTAGATTAATGCTTTTTTTTATTCAAAATTTTGATGTTCATTAATTTTATATTTTCTGCAGACTGGTCCTTACCTTGCACAACAAAATGTTGATTATGGTGTGGTTAGATTAAACGTTTGTGTGATACTAGCATACCTAGCTAGATACAAGCATTACTTTCTCCAACTGCTTTAAATGCTTTCAAAAAAACTTGTTTTGATTATTTGTTAGGCCTCCCCACAATCTGTATGCAAAACCAATCACTTCACCTTCTAATGAAGTATGAATTGTCAAAGTCTACTGACTCATATTTTTCAGTATTGTTGAAGGGTGAAAAATTAAAATTTTCTTTAAGAGAATTTGGTATTATAACTGGTTTTAATTATGTTAATAATTTTTCAGATTATGGTTACACATCAAACTATGTTAGCCCTTTAATGAGTACATATTTTCCAAACAAAGAAAGGGATGAAAAATGGCACTTGAAAAATATTGTGACTAATAAAGCATGGGTAAATAATGTGGATGCGGTAAAGTTGTGTATTCTATACATGTTGGAATTTTTTGTTTGTCCTTCAGATAAAGACAATTAATGTGTCTTTCATAGACTAGTTTATCTTCTTTCTAATAAGAGTATGGTAATTTTGAGACATACCCATGGGGTATCAAATCCTTCGGGCAGGTTATTCAATCTGTACGTAATTGTCTTAATCCTCAAGTACATTCTTTTTTCATTCGGGGATGCTCATTAGCCTTACAAATGTGGCTATATGAGTGTTGCTCATATGTCACCATCGAGCATGCTACGAGGTGTTCTGAATCTATACCTCACATTCTCAGATGGTCAGCTACAAAGGGGATGATTTGGTTGAGTGTAATTGAAGATAAGTTTATCAAGCCTGAGTGGCTCAAAGTGTTATTTTCCACTTTTGTTTTATGCTGAAATTACATTTATAATAACTACATTAAATCTAAAAAAAATTTCACTTGATTTAACTTTTATTTGCATCTTTAAGTTTACAAACATGATTGAATCCGGAGAAGAGATTGGAGTGCTTAATCTACCACACAAGATCCAATATGAGGATGAACATGATGCTCAACCATCACATGTTCCAACTGCTACTTCCCCGTCATGTGAACACAAAGATACAGATTATCAAAAGGACATTGAATATGTCGGTAGCAAGCTCATGAAGTTGGAAAAGGAGATTAAGCAGGTATTATGACTAAATACAATACATAGTTATAAATTGCTGCATTTTCACTTTATTTCAAAACAATTATAGTATGTTATACATTTTAGTTAATACGTGGTATAAATTTATACCAAATATACTTTGTTGAATTACAGTTTAACTGTATCAATTACAGTAAGTTCATATCACGACCCAAACCCCAGTCGTGATGGCGCCCAACATAATGCTAGGCAAGCCCGACCATGTTATCCATTAAACCAGCCAATTATTAATTACAGATGATCGGTTTAAACTTAAGTAGCAAGTTTTCATATCAAAATGATAAACGTTAAAGTAAAAGCATACAAAAATACGACCCCAACCAAATTGTGGTGTATCAAGTCTGAGCCTCTACAGATAAAACAGCCTATGCAAACAAGTCTAGGCAAACTGAAGACAACAACAGGATAAAGAAGGAGAAAATAGGTTCTGCGGACGTCGGCAGCTACCTCGTAGTCTCCGCGGAATAGAAATGAATAAGCAGTTGCGACAACTCAACTGCTCTCTGGCACCTGTGAATCTGCACAAAAAGTGGCAGGGGAGTGTGGTTAGTATATTTTAACTCAGTTGTCACACCTCTTTTTTACCGCACCCGCGAGGATGCAAAGAGTTTTTCCAATTAAAGGACAATCGAGATGGGATTTATTTTAATTATTTCAGAGTCGCCACTTGGGAGATTTATGGCGTCCCAAGTCACCGGTTAAATCCCGAATCGAGGAAAAGAATGACTCTATTTAACAATCCGCGAACCAGAAATCCGGATAAGGAATTCTATTAACCCGGGAGAAGGTATTAGGCATTCCCGAATTCCGTGGTTCTAGCACGGTCGCTCAACTGTCGTGTTTGGCTTATCTATCCGCTTTTTACAATTATGTACTTAGTGCAAGTTAATATCCCTTTACCGCTTTTATTATTGGTTATGATTTACGAAAGAGAAAGTTGCTTAAAAATATGCTTTCGAATCACGTCACATGAAATGCACCCGGATCCCCGACATATTCTTATTCAACATTTCGGGGTTTGGATTCGGGTCGCATGAAATGCACACCCGTATTTAAGAAGATAGAACTAAAATATGCGCCCGGATCGACTACTTATTTACACTGTTGAGAAGGGCGTGATATTCGTTAAGAAGCGACGCATCTCAAAATCTAAGTATTTTATATGTACATTTATGTACATCTGTACTATTAATGTAACTATTGGGCGAGGAGCACCTTTGATTCGAATCTAAAGCTAACTACATCCCGCTGTATTTTACTTAAGAGTTGATTCCAAATTATTTAAAACTTGCTACGAACCACACCACATGAAATGCGCCTGTGGTTCCCGACACGCTTTGTTTACTCTTGCCCAAAATTGGGGTCGGGTCACATGAAATGCGCCCCCGACTCTTTTTAATCTAATTACGTCATTCCGTTGAGTAACAACTCCCTAGCTAATCTTGCTTTTAGCATAAGGTCTAACGTTAACAGATTTGGAGATTACACACACGAGCAGAGAAGATTGAATAGAGATACAACAGACTAATTCAGGTTTACGTGCTTATCTAACGACAGTGTATCTTTGGCCTAGCTACACTTTTCCATAACCAAGACTAGCAATACAAGCTTAATTGGAGAATAACAGAATGTAGTTAAACATAAGAACTTTAGACGACTACATGTTTCAATAGACTTTATGCATAAGCTTCAAACTTCATTCTTTTCGAACCAAGGAACTACAATAACAGAGGTGTGTACCTGGAATGCGGAAGAACAAGGAAGAGTGAGCAACAGTAACAGGAACAGTAACAGCAATAGTAAACCAGTAACAACTAATAGACCAGCAATCAAATAGACCAACAGCCAATAACAAACAATGGCAGCAATCCAATGGCAATTACAGCCAAGTAGCACAGCAACAAACAACCAAGAAGAACAATACTGGACCAGCCTCAACAACACTGAACCAGCACAATGTTGGACCAAGCAGCAACAAACAGACCCAACAGCAACAAAAATAATGAAACAACAGCAACAACCAACCCAGGCAGCAACACTATAGACCAGCCAGCAACCAACAATGGAACAACAGCACCAATCAACCCAGGCAGCAACACAACATACCAGCCAGCAACACAAACGACCAAGAGCAACAACACTACTGACCAACAGCACCAAATGAACACCACAACAACAACAATGGACCAGTTAAAACAGTAGCACAGCCACAGCACTGGACCAGCAGCCACACAGACACAAACACCACAACAACAATGGCCAAACACTCAACCACTGAAGCAAACAATCGAAGCAGTGACCACAAATCCAATGAAACAGTAGCCTTTCTCTCTGTATCTTTCTATACGTGTATCGAAATGTATGCTCGCTGTCTATTTTTTCCCTAAGTACTCTCTCTAGCTATGACTGTGTTCTCTCCAGGTATGCCTGTTATCACTGTCTATCTTCTCTCTAGTTGCTCTCAGGTCTTCTCCCATCTCTCCTTCTCTCTGTTAGCCCCTTATACTTATAGTTAAAAGAACTCCTAAAAGCCAGAAGACTCAGAAATTCCCCTCTGCCCATCCCTATTCCCTGAACCCCACTATCTACTGTCCAATGTATGGACTCAAGCATTAAACAATGCTGGTGGCAGGAACCTCAGTGGGATGCCCTGCTGTGCAGGTTCCACTAGCCCTTGTATGGGTATGTGATTTAAAAATTAACCTATTAACTATAACCACTTAACCCCCTCTAATCTGAATCAAACAGTAACAAGCCCCTACACTAATGAATTGCATACAGGCAGATTCAGGGATCAATACTACGAACTAATTCCTTGACGACTTTAATCACATTGAACCTATGATTCATTTTAACTACTGAAAGCAGAGGGAATTGGCCAAATAAAAGGCCTCAAATGAGGAGAACAGACCAACGGATATGAGAAATTAAAAGCATGACAGATGAGAACTGAAACAATGAATAAAACAAACACACATATTCACACAATCGAATTAAATCGACCAAAGAAGAAATGAATACCTCGTAAGAAATCTGCCGACCCAAGCTTCGAACTAAGATTTGGAATTATTGAAGCCAAACGGGCTTTAATCAAGATGTTCTCGATTGAGAACATCTAGACTAAAGTCCCTTGGACTTTAATTACGGCTAACCCTGGCTCGAATTGGGTTTCTTCAAAAACTAGGGTTCTTGGG
Organism: Nicotiana noctiflora; assembly: GCA_032618575.1. Lineage (NCBI taxonomy): Eukaryota > Viridiplantae > Streptophyta > Magnoliopsida > Solanales > Solanaceae > Nicotiana > Nicotiana noctiflora. The sequence goes on from JASVEL010008028.1 coordinate 266,112, forward strand.
CTCGGATTTGGGGCTTTTGCATTTCTGGTTAGATTCGAGGTAAACGAAAGCCGGCGGGGGTACGAGGGAGGCCATGTGAGGGTTTGGGGTAAGTTTGGGGTGATTTGGCATTGGTTCGAATTTGACTCGAATCTTCAAATGAAGATTCGAGGAGCTCCGGAGTGATTCGAGGTTAGCGGAGGCCTGGGTTCGTAACGGGTGAGGTGAGGGGAAGATTTTGGCATTGGTTTGGTGGCCATTGGCCTACCGGAACCGCCGTGAGGCGATTTCCGGCAGGCGGGGCACGGCGGCGTTACGCTGGGTCTTTGAGAGCTCCTGAGGGAGATGAAGGGAGAGGGGGGGGTCTGGCTTGGGGGGGCGGGGTAAGGAATGAGCCTTATATACGAGATAGGAGATTGAATCCTGATCGTTGGATCATTTACGATCAACGATCAGGATCCCCTCACTTAAACCAAACGACGTCGTTTGGTTAAATCATAATCTGAGTGTATATTGGAATTAAAGGATTAATCCGGGCCGTTGGATAATAAAATCCAACGGTCCAGATCAAGCGTTACCCAGGCTGAAGCTTGGACGGGTATTTGGGCTGGATTAGAGGAAATTCGTTTGGGCCTGGTTTTTAGACTAAGTTTTGGCCCAGATCGGATCTTCATGATGTACTATATGTGTATGTGTATATATATATATATATGTATATATACATATATATATATATATATATACACACATATGTATATATACTAACCTATAACACCACTATTTTTACTATAATTAACGTACATAATTATATATCACCTAAAAAATGTAAATCACATGACTTCGATATCAAACACTAAAAATGCAAAACCTAGCATATATTTTTTGTATTTTTAATTTAAATAAATAAACGTGCACACAAAAAGATAAAATAACACAAAATCACAAAAATCATGCCCAACACGAAACTATTTTTATTTTTGCATTTTCTGGGAGTACTTCTCAAGTAAGGCAAAAATCACGTGCTCACAACTGCCCCTCTTTGCGCGTAAACACGCAGAGTTTTCGTGCAAAGATAAGTGAGCGGATATAAGCGATTTTGCCCATTCGAGCACTCCGTATGAAGCATTTTGGAAAAGTTTTGACCGAACCTTGCTTCAAAGGTCTCCTACATATCCCTGGCTAAAAGGGAATCAGGTCAATGTAGTTCGGGAAGTTCTGGTAGCTGGGACTACCATGACCGTTGCGATCTCGCTGTTACTGCTGTTACTGCTGTTACCACCGCTTAGCTGATCTCCTTGTTACACCGTACTAAGCAACAAAAGCAAGAAGCTAGACTAAGTTACGATACTACAAGTTCTTATCTATCCTTTTTAACTTGATCTTGTCGCGCTCCTTGCCATCCTCTCTGACTTGGCGTTCCTTCTGATGCTTCTTCTCTTCTTACAAACTTGGATTCATGCCGGAGATTTATGTTACATTCTACCGCTTTCCTCTACCAAATTAAAACAGATCGCCACTCCATTCTCCAGGCGGGCTCCCTGACTTCAACTACTACTTCAAAATTAAATCACCACTCCATTCTCCAGGCGGGCTCCCTGACTTCAACTACTACTTCAAAATTAAATCGCCACTCCATTCTCCAGGCGGGCTCCCTGACTTCAACTACTACTTCAAAATTAAATCGCCACTCCATTCTCCAAGTGGGCTCCCGACTTCAACTACTACTTCAAAATTAAATCGCCACTCCATTCTCCAAGCGGGCTTCCCGACTTCAACTACAACTTCAAAATTAAATCGCCACTCCATTCTCCAGGCGGGCTCCCTGACTTCAACTACTACTTCAAAATTAAATCGCCACTCCATTCTCCAGGCGGGCTCCCTGACTTCAACTACTACTTCAAAATTAAATCGCCACTCCATTCTCCAGGCGGGCTCCCTGACTTCAACTACTACTTCAAAATTAAATCGCCACTCCATTCTCCAGGCGGGCTCCCTGACTTCAACTACTACTTCAAAATTAAATCGCCACTCCATTCTCCAGGCGGGCTTCCTGACTTCAACTACAACTTCAAAATTAAATCGCCACTCCATTCTCCAGGCGGGCTCCCTGACTTCAACTACTACTTCAAAATTAAATCGCCACTCCATTCTTCAGGCGGGCTCCCTGACTTCAACTACTACTTCGAAATTAAATCGCCACTCCATTCTTCAGGCGGGCTCCCCGACTTCAACTACTACTTCAAAATTAAATCGCCACTCCATTCTCCAGGCGGGCTCCCTGACTTCAATTACTGCTTCAAAATTAAATCGCCACTCCATTCTTCAGGCGGGCTCCCTGACTTCAACTACTACTTCAAAATTAAATCGCCACTCCATTCTCCAGGCGGGCTTCCTGACTTCAACTACAACTTCAAAATTAAATCGCCACTCCATTCTCCAGGCGGGCTCCCCGACTTCAACTACTACTTCTGATTTTCATCCTATCTTGATTACCTTCCTTTGCCTCTTCAACTACTACTTCAAAATTAAATCGCCACTCCATTCTCCAGGCGGGCTCCCTGACTTCAACTACTACTTCAAAATTAAATCGCCACTCCATTCTCCAGGCGGGCTTCCTGACTTCAACTACGACTTCAAAATTAAATCGCCACTCCATTCTCCAGGCGGCTCCCTGACTTCAACTACTACTTCAAAATTAAATCGCCACTCCATTCTCCAGGCGGGCTCCCCGACTTCAACTACTACTTCAAAATTAAATCGCCACTCCATTCTCCAGGCGGGCTCCCTGACTTCAACTACTACTTCAAAATTAAATCGCCACTCCATTCTCCAGGGCGGGCTCCCCGACTTCAACTACTACTTCAAAATTAAATCGCCACTCCATTCTCCAGGCGGGCTCCCTGACTTCAACTACTACTTCAAAATTAAATCGCAACTCCATTCTCCAGGCGGGCTTCCCGACTTCAACTACAACTTCAAAATTAAATCGCCACTCCATTCTCCGGGCGGGCTCCCTAACTTCAACTACTACTTCAAAATTAAATCGCCACTCCATTCTTCGGGCGGGCTTCCTGACTTCAACTACTACTTCAAGATTAAATCGCCACTCCATTCTTCAGCGGGCTCCCCGACTTCAACTACTACTTCAAAATTAAATCGCCACTCCATTCTCCGGCGGGCTCCCTGACTTCAACTACTACTTCAAGATTAAATCGCCACTCCATTCTTCAGGCGGGCTCCCCGACTTCAACTACTACTTCAAAATTAAATCGCCACTCCATTCTCCAGGCGGGCTCCCCTGACTTCAACTACTACTCATTGATTTCCTCCTATCTTGATTACCTTCCTTTGCCTTTTGTACCATTTCCTTGTTCCTGCATTACCTCTCGGACCACCTTCTCTTCTGAATTATCCCGTCTTGGAATTTCCTTCCCCTGGGTCGTATTACTTTTCTTCTGGCTGCTGGGGATATCTTTGGAACTGTTTACTTGCCTGCTGGGGATGATGCTGCTGAGGAAGTATTCTTTGTTTCCTTCACCCCTCATTCTCTTCCTCCTTCCCATGCCTCCTCTGAGACTCACGCTCTTGCCTCCTCGAGCAAATTACGGGATGTAATACTGCTGGGGGAATCTCGAATCCATTGTTCCATTTTTCCATCAACTGCTGGGAATGATACCAGGCTCAAAGATCATCCCATCGTTTCGTCTGGCCTTTCTCAAAACTATTCTGCTCGGAGCTGGTATTTCCCGAAATCTTGTGTTGCTTTCTACCCTTACCCTCTGAGTCTTTGCTTTCAAGAAAATTTTCGCAACAGGAGAAAATTTTCTGCCCCAGTTTGATAAACTTCCGGACGGTATGCTTTTCCGCCAACGAACCCTCTTTTCCTGCTTTAAATCAAAGAGAAATTGTTAGTTTCAAAACGCAGTGAGTGGTCGTGCCACTCTTGTTGGGGCCATTCTCTTTTCTCTTTCAGTTGCTCGGCCTCTCTCGAACTTTAAGGACGACGTTGATGCTTGCTCGGGACGATGCTTTTTCCACGAACGACCTCTCATCTTTCCTTTTATTCCACTCTTTGGTTTGATCCGACTCTTTTTTAACCGGTGATCTGTTGCGCGAAATCATCTTTCGGACATGCCACATGTGTCCATCATACTCCATAATTCTTGCGAACCTTCCACTCGGCCTGTCATCCCAATCTTACTATCGTAACGACTTCTGTCTTATTGCCTCGTTCCACGCCTATTCACTTTCAATATACTGCTTTGGGAGACTTGGTAGTAAGCTTTGAAAAATCAATTTTCAAAAAATGAAAGAAAAGAAAAGAATACCGACCGCAAATGACAAAAGAAGAGAAAAACTTTTCTGAACTCAAAATAGGAAAACTTATCTGAATGTGTGCCCGATCCAATGTCATGCCGCGCCTTTGAGATTAAACTACCCAGTCTATTCATGTCAATCACTTTCTGATACCGCGTCCTGCTAGAGGTAAACCGATGTCCAAACCCTGTCTCATGCAGGCATCTTGTAACCATCTCGTCCTGTCACCTCACAGTGCCCTTCCAAAGGGTTTTCACTAGTGAGATTCTCTCATTTCTCTCTATCTCCCGTCGCCTTAAGGTGCCCGTAAAGGTTTTCACCGTAAGACTCTCTCATTTTACTTCTCTCAACTTCTTTCGCCTTAAGGTGCCCGCGAGGGTTTTCACCGTTAAGACTCTCTCATTTATGCTTTCTTTCCTTGCGGCGGGGTATCACCCCTGAGATTCCCTCTAGAGCGTTATCCCCTTTCGGCTTGCATCCTGGATTCAATCGAGGGTCGGGACGTCACTCTTGGCTTTCATTCACATGACTTGGCACTTCTCAAATACTGATCGAGAGGTCTTTCTGGTTCTTGATATGGTTTCTGCGCGTGAGGCCGAAGAAAGGGGTTTAGCCTCAACGGTTAGCTTATTACAACTTTCGGAATCCACACTATCTTTCAAACGAAACAATGACTTCTGCCCCAGTTTTATTGCTTGGGGGATTTTTTGATTTTTATTTTATTACGACCGAGCCGTGTGGCGCCTACGTATCCTTCTTGAGGAATCGGGTCGAACGTAGTTCACTTTTTCTTGTATTACTTCTTTGTTTCTTTTCTATTCTGTTACACATCTTCCTTGATGATTCCGAAAGAGGGTATATGAAAGAATAATTAAGGCTCAAATGGGGAAACAAAGGTTAAAGTGTTTGGGTAGTAGAAAAATTGCCTCTGTCATTTCATTCTCCGAAAATGCCAAATACACACAAACGAAACCAAACGTTGACAAATGCATCAAAGAATTACACATAATATCTCTTAACTGCATCAGAATTGATAGCCATATCGGTGCATCTTCCTCCGACATCAGTCAAACATAGAGCGCCGTTGGATAATACTCTAGTCACCACAAATGGTCCCCTGCCAATTTGGAGCGAACTTGCCTTTCGCCTCGGCCTGATGTGGTAGAACTCTCTTCAGCACATGCTGTCCCACTTCAAATCTCCCGGGACGTACCTTCTTGTTATATGCTCTTGCCATTCTCCTTTGATACAATCGGCCGTGACATACTGCTGTCAATCTCTTTTCATCGATCAAGCTCAGTTGCTCTAATCGGGTTTTGACCCACTCGTCGTCGTCAATCTCAGCTTCAGCGACGATTCGGAGGGATGGAATCTCAACTTCTGCGGGTATTACCGCTTCAGTCCCGTATACCAACAAGTAAGGAGTTGCACCTACCGAAGTCCGGACGGTAGTGCGATAACCCAACAGCGCAAATGGTAACTTTTCATGCCACTGCCTAGACCCTTCTATCATCTTCCTCAATATCTTCTTTATGTTCTTGTTTGCTGCCTCGACCGCACCGTTTGCTTTTGGGCGATACGGTGTGGAATTTCGGTGTGTAATCTTGAACTCGTTGACATACCTCTTTCATCAATCCACTGTTAAGATTTGCACCGTTATCTGTAATGATCATCTTTGGAATTCCAAACCTACAAATGATGTGGGAGTGTACGAAGTCCACCACCGCCTTCTTGGTCACTGATTTGAATGTTTTGGCCTCCACCCACTTGGTAAAATAATCAATCGTTACCGGAATGAACCTGTGACCATTGGAAGCCGCAGGCTCAATAGGTCCAATAACATCCATACCCCATGCGACAAACGGCCATGGTGCGGACATTGTATGCAATTCAGTCGGCGGAGAATGAATCAAATCTCCGTGTATCTGACACCGATGGCATCTTCGCACGAAACTTATACAATCCCGCTCCATAGTGAGCCAATAATATCCTGCTCGAAGAATCTTCTTTGCCAATACGTATCCGCTCATGTGTGGTCCGCAAACTCCCGAGTGTATATCTGTCATCACTGTTGTGGCTTGACCTGCATCTATACATCTCAACAATCCCAAATCTGGAGTTCTTTTATACAGGACCCCTCCACTAAGGAAAAATCCGTTCGCCAACCGCCGAATAGCTCGCTTTTGATCTCCAGTTGCTTGCTCTGGGTATACTCCTAACCCGAGGTATTCCTTGACATCATGAAACCATGGCTCACCATCCACCTCTTCCTCTATCACATTACAATAAGCATGTTGATCCCGGACACGGATATGTAACGGATCGACACGAACCTTGTCCGGGTGATGTAGCATTGACGCTAAAGTAGCCAACGCGTCGGCAACCTCATTATGCATCCTTGGGATGTGCCTGAATTCTACCGATCGAAAGTGTTTGGTCAAATCATGCAAACACTGACGATATGGGATAAGCTTTAAATCTCTGGTTTCCCATTCTCCCTGAATCTGATGTACTAGAAGGTCCGAGTCCCCCAAGACCAAGACGTCCCGTACATCCATGTCCACCGCTAATCGCAACCCCAAGATACATGCCTCGTACTCGGCCATATTATTGGTACAGTGAAAACGCAGTTGAGCAGTAACGGGATAATGATGTCCTGTTTCAGATATGAGCACAGCCCCTACTCCGACTCCTTTTGCGTTCGCCGCTCCGTCGAAAAAGAGCTTCCACCCTGGATCCTTGGTTAATTCTAACCCCTCAATTTGCAACACCTCTTCGTCTGGAAAATACGTCCTCAAGGGTTCGTATTCGTCATCAACAGGATTTTCGGCTAAGTGATCGGCCAGGGCTTGAGCTTTCATAGCCGTCCTTGTCACGTATATGATATCGAACTCCGTAAGTAATATTTGCCATTTTGCTAACCTCCCTGTAGGCATGGGTTTCTGGAAAATATACTTCAACGGATCCAACCGCGAAATGAGGTACGTGGTGTAAGAAGACAAGTAGTGTTTCAGCTTTCGGGCTACCCAAGTCAAAAGCGCAACATGTCTTTTCCATATGAGTGTACTTGACCTCGTGGACCGTGAATTTCTTACTCTGAGGTAGTAAATGGCCCGTTCCTTCCTGCCAGTAAGATCATGCTGCCCCAGTACGCAGCCAAACGAATTCTCCAAGACCGTCAGATAAAGAATCAGGGGTCTACCTGGCTCAGGCGGAACTAGTACGGGTGGATTTGACAGATACCCTTTGATCCGGTCAAACGCTTCCTGACATTCTGCCGTCCATTCTATCGCGGCGTCTTTCTTCAATAGGCGGAATATGGGTTCACGAGTTGCCGTAAGCTGGGCAATAAACCTACTGATGTAATTCAACCTTCCCAACAGACTCATTACCTCTGTTTTATTCTTCGACGGGGGTAACTCCTGAATGGACTTGATTTTGGATGGGTCCAACTCAATGCCCCGTCGGCTGACGATGAATCCTAGCAGCTTTCCTGATGGAACTCCGAATGCGTATTTGGCCGGATTAAGCTTGATGTCGTACCTTCGGAGTCTTTGAAAGAACTTCCCGAGGTCAGCAACATGGTCTTCTTGACGCCTAGATTTTATGATCACATCATCCACGTACACCTCAATTTCCTTGTGTATCATGTCATGGAATACCGTAGTCATCGCCCTCATATATGTTGCTCCCGCATTCTTCAAACCAAACGGCATCACTCGGTAGCAATAAGTCCCCCACGGTGTGATAAAAGCCGTCTTTTCTGCGTCCTCTTCATCCATCAAAATCTGATGATATCCCGCATAACAATCCACAAAGGATCCAATTTCGCGTCCGGCGCAATTATCAATCAGGATATGGATATTGGGAAGCGGGAAATTATCCTTAGGACTTGCCTTGTTGAGATTGCGATAGTCCACGCATACTCTGATCTTTCCGTCTTTCTTTGGCACCGGTACTACGTTAGCCAACCATTCAGGGTATCGAGTGACACGAATGACTTTCGCCTGCAACTGCTTGGTTACCTCCTCCTTAATCTTCACACTCATCTCCGTCTTGAATTTCCGCAGCTTTTGCTTGACGGGAGGATATGCCGGATCGGTGGGTAATCTATGAACCACTAGATCAGTGCTGAGTCCTGGCATGTCGTCGTACGACCATGCGAAAATATCTTTAAACTCCATGAGTGTTTTGATCAATTCTTCTCTCAGATTGGGTTCAATATGGACACTTATCCGGGTTTCTTTGACGTCATCCGCATTCCCTAGATTAACGGCCTCCGTATCATTTAAATTCGGTTTGGGTTTTTCCTCGAAGTGACTTAATTCTTCACCGATTTCTTCTACGGCTTCATCATCGCCGTACTCCTGACTCACTCTCGTCACTTCTTATTTCATGCGTTATTATTTCCAAACCCGATTGACTTTCTAGACTGGGTTGATTAATCTTTAAGCACGCCATATCATTAAGATCAGTTGCAAGAAGGCTGTTCAGAAAAGTAAAAAGAAGAAAAAGATAAACAAAATTAGACACGAAGGAACCAAATTTCATTAATGTGAATTGTACAAAGGGAAAACAGACTGCAAACTTAAATCAGAAATGAACTAAAAACAACGGGATTTTACTCCGGGGACAAACCCCCAACACAAAATTTCGAAAGAAAAACAATCCAAGACAAACTACCAAGACTCCTTCCGGACAGGGAGAGGAGTAGCCTTCCAGTTATTCAGTTTTGCCTTTGGTCCCACAAATTGTATCTCGGCGTGACTAGATCCTTCACCGTCCTCGAGCATACATACATCCGTGAATAGGTCCTCGAACTTCCTGAAGAACTCTTCATCTGGCCTGATCGTAGGACCGGGAATCTTTGTCGCTGGATGTCCTCTTGCTCCGGACCTGATAAAAGATTGGGAAAGGCGTGGAACAGGTTTTGAGAGCGCCCATGTCTTCTGCTTACTCTTCTTTGCTCGCCGGATGTCCTCTGAGGTTGGCCTGGAATCCCAAGCCGAAGGTTCCCAAGTTCTCGACCACCGATACCGGTTGTACGATTCCTTGCAGAGATGCACCTAGACCTTTACCGGGTACGAAACCATGTCGCAACATTTCATGCGCCACCATAACATCCGCAGTAATTGTTCTGTCATCGGGAATGCATTCCCCTTCTGGAACTCGGTTGGCGGACACCACATCGCAGCCCTGATATACCCACGGCCCAACATCTTCTTCTGTTTCAACAAAGGGAATGATGGTGCCTGATTGTGGATCGTTCTCTCCATGGACGACGATCTCCTGTTGGTCCCACTCAAATTTGACGAGCTGGTGTAAGCTGGATGGAACTGCTCTTGCGGCATGAATCCATGGTCGCCCTATCAGGAGGTTATATGACACCACCATGTCCAGCACCTGGAATTCCATGGTGAACTCCACTGGCCCAATTGTCAAGACTAGCACTATGTCACCAACCGATGCTTTGCCTCCTCCGTCGAACCCTCGAACACATACGCTATTCTTGCGTACCCTGCCGATGTCTACTTTCAATTTGCCCAGTGTAGAGAGAGGACAAATGTTAGCACTGGACCCATTATCGACAAGGACTTTGGTAACCACCGCCTCTTCACACTTCACCGTAAGATATAAAGCCCTGTTATGCTCAGTGCCTTCCTCAGGCAACTCATCATCGATGAAGGTGATCCGATTTGCTTCGAAGATCCGATTGGTGATCTTCTCCAAATGGCTCACCGAGATTTTATCCGGTACATGTGCCTCATTCAGGACTTTCATCAATGCTTGCCGATGTTCTTCAGAATGTATCAGCAAGGATAGCAATGATATTTGCGCCGGAGTCTTCTTCAACTGCTCTAAGACGGAGTAGTCGTGCAGCTTCATCTTTTTCAAGAATTCTTCCGCTTCTTCATCGGTGACCGGCTTTTTCAATACTGCCGGAGTGGTCTTCCTCAATTCCGCAGGGGCAAAACATCTCCCCGAGCGGGTCAACCCTCGGGCTTCACAAACTTCCTCTTTCACCTCCTTTCCTCTGTAGGTCGTTGTAATCCGAGCATAATTCCATGGGACAGCCCGGCTATCAGTTACTGGCAACTGTGTTGCCGGCCGGATGATGAAAGGATCCATTCGAACGCCTGCTACTGTCAAGATGGGCTTGATTGCTGCCCCTGGTACAATTATCTTGGCCGGCTTCACCGGTACCTCGTTCACACTTTCCTTTCCTGCTTCCGACTCTCCTGGTATGTCTTTCTTGCAACTGGGCGACTCATCAAAGCTTGGCCCTTTTCTCGTTCCTGCCCCGCTAGACTTAATCATCATTACAGTCTGAGAGGCTTTCTCCTTTCCTTCCTCCGCCCGTACCAACTCGATCATATTAGTCTCATGATGAGTTGGAAGCGGGTTTTGGTTGATGTTGGGCTCTGTCGGAGTCTGGACCTCGATCCTGCGGGTGTCAATGAGCTCCTGGATGGCCGTCTTCAGCCTCCAACACTTTTCTGTATCATGTCCCGGACATCCCGAGCAGTAGGCGCAATTCACCGAATGGTCCAGGTTCTTCGGAAGAGGGTTTGGCAGCTTAGCTTCAACCGGATTCAGCAACCCTACCTGCTTTAACCGGTGGAACAGACTAGTGTAAGACTCTCCTAAGGGAGTGAAAGTCTTTGGCCTCGGCGCCCTGTCGCCCCTGAATGCCTGGTTCGGACGGAAACTCGCGCCCGAGGGGTTTCTGTAAGCTCTTGGGGGTGGATGATTGTTCTGGGGGTTTGGTGCACGCCACGGTGCATGAGCGGGAAGTGCAGAATATGACTGTGCATGGTGGACAGTAAAATGGGGATCAGGTGCGGGGTAGTAATGTTGCGGGTGGCTATATGGGTTGTGGGAGTAACTTTGGTGGTGAGGTTGGGGTGGGCTATATTGGGGTGCGGGACCTCTATTTCTGAACCATGCCCCGGACTCGACGGCCGCAACTTCCTCTCTCCTCTTTTTCCCCAGTACTCCTCCAGTACCACTTTGGATAGCCTGAGTGGTGGCTTTCAGTGCTGAGTAACTCATGATCTTGTTGGCCTTCAAACCTTCCTCGATCATACCCCCCATTTTTATCACCTCGGTGAATGATTTGCCTACGGACGTTACCAGATGTCCGAAGTAGGTGGGCTCTAATGTCTGCAAGAAGTAGTCCACCATCTCGCTCTCTCTCATCGGCGGATCTACCCTGGCCGCCTGTTCCCTCCAACGGAAACCAAATTCCCTGAAGCTTTCAGCGGGCTTCTTCTCTAATTTTAACAATGACAGGCGGTCGGGGATTATCTCAAGATTGTATTGGAACTGGCCGATAAAAGCTTGAGCCAAATCATCCCACGTAAACCATCTACCGGGATCCTGTCTAGTGTACCACTCCAGCGCAGATCCTCCCAGACTCTGGCCGAAGTAAGCTATCCAGAAGTTCGTCCCGTCCTCCGACTCCCCTCATTTTACTGCAGAACCCTCGGAGGTGGGCTACTGGGTCGCCATGCCCCTCGTATAGGTCGAATTTGGGCATTTTGAACCCTGCTGGCAACTGGACGTCCGGAAATGGACATAGATCTTTATAGGCGACGCCTGACCTGGTTGCCCAAACCGTGCATGTTCCTGAAGGACTGCTCCAGGCTTTTAACTTTTCTGATAACTTCCTCGTGTTCCGAACTTTGGAAGTGTTTTTCCGGTTCTGCCGGATTATCCCAGTGAGGTGTATGTGATTGTGGTTCAGGGAGCCCTAAAAGTAGGCTCTGGGGGATAGTAAGAGTTGTCATGGATCTGAACATGCGGCTCGCCGGACGGCCTTTGTAGAGTAGCAGGTGGAGGTGCCACAAAAAAAGGGGTGACTGGAGGAGGATTTGGTTTGGCTGGTGGAGTGTGGGTGGCATATGGGTTTTCCCCCTGAAAGTATGGATAGATCGGGGCGCTTGTCGAAGGATCGATGGGCGGATGTTCCGGAGCCGAGGCGAGAGTAGGGCGGTTTGGTGAAGACTGTTCCCTGGCCCAGGCCAGGTGCATCTCTGTTATCTGTTGTTTTAACCGGTCTACCTCTTCTTTCATGATTTGTAGCTCGGATTTTTCTTCCTCAAGACTCTTGCCAGAACTCGACATGCTTACTGTAACTGGTCCTTTGGATCTAGTGCGGTAGTGATGGCTGGCCAGTATATTCTGTCAAACCAACTGCTAAACTTTCCGGAATACGCAACAAACTTGTTAGTTCACCGAGTTTGACAGATATGTTATAGCACGTTGGATGCAATGCACCTAACCAAATAACCCTTTCTACGTGTACTCTTTAACATGCGTCATTCCGGCCCTTTTTCTTTTTCTTTCTTTTTCTTCTCTTTTTTTTTCTTTTTCGACTATCTTTGCAAGCCTTTATTGTTATTTAACCTATGGATTCCTTTCTTTTTTAGTGGTCGTCGAATCTTATGTGGATTGCCTACGTATCACGACCCCGCGTGAATCAGACCGAGCGTAGTTCTGGCAACAAGATTGTGGCAAAATTCAGTAACTTTTATATCAAATAAAACCGTGTAGTTACAAAACACGTCTTACAAAAATCAGCAAAACAAAAGAAAATGCTTGACTTGGGAAAGTAAAGATAAAAATGCCAACTAGCTTGACTCAACATTTCAAAATACATTTTCAATCAAAAATCTAATGCCCTAAAACTCCTGGGGGCCCGCGAGGCATCATTCGGCCTTGCCGCGGGCCTTGGTGTGAGGTCCTTGTGTAGTTCCCTCAACTCTTCCATGATCCGATGAACATAACCCATAATTGAAGCGAAAAGGTCGGCGCGGGGCATTCGTTCACAAGCTAGGCACTTCATGGTGACATAGTGCCCGATTTCTCCAATTCTATCCTTGATCATGTCCCTTTCTCCGAGTAGCCGCTCTATTTGCTGGTTTTTCGCCCCCAATCTTCGAGCATTGTTGGTGACTTGATCTAGGAGCCTATCCACTTGTCCTTGCAGTCGGGCCATCAAATTGTGGCAGCGGTCGAGGTCTGCTCTGGCATCTTGGGCTTGCTTGAAAACCCGCTCCCTAAGGACAACATTTGCTTCCCTCAGGCTAGTGATGATATCATTGTAATCTTCTTCCACCCGCTTTAGGTGAAGTGCATGTTGATGTGCCTCCTTTTTCCAGCTGGCACGGATCCTCGTTATTTGGGCTTTTGACTCGTCCAATTCTCTTCGGATGTCGGTGACTTGGCTTCTCAAACCCCTTATCAATTTTTCGTCGGCCCGACTCCTCGACTGTCTGTCAGCATCTCTTTTCATTTGCTGGATTTGAGCTCTCAAGAAGTCATTTTCTAGTGCCAACTTCTTTTTGTCTCCTTCGTCGGTGGCAGCTTGCATGTTCTTCTCGAATTGGAGGTCCCGGACCTGCTGTTCTATCCTGCCAATCTTCGTCCTGTATCCCTCCTCCTTTGCTAACCAATCCCATTGTTCCCGTGAATCTTCCGTGAATTGTTGGATATGGGCTCTTTTAGAACATTTCCGACGAATCTGAAATCTTTTCCCGAACCACACGGTGTACTTTGGGTCCACCTCTCCCTTAGATAGTTCCCGGACCATGGTTTTAGGTTCAAGGAACCGACATTCGTGCCACAGCCTTCTAACCTTCTCTTCGGGGAATACAACTCCCGGGCTTAACTCAATGGCGTACTTCCTCAGGTCTTGATCGGTAGGAATAACCTGAAACCTTCCTAGTTGACGTAATACACGGTGAGGGACATATGGTTGGACACTGCGGATCCCCATCAGAAGGATATAACACTCCTCGGCTGCCATATATATTACTTCAGTATCGGGTAACCACCCGAATGCCCATTCAATCTGATCGGCTTCTATTGAGCTCAGTCGTGCAACCCATGCCTCGACGCCTTCAGGGAATACAGCACCCATCATCCGTTCATCGAAACCCCTGATACAGTTTTTTCCGGTCAACCCATGGTTCATGTATTGTGTTCGGTGATGGAGGTGTTCTTGCATCCATAATTGGAGTAACAGATTGCAACCTTGGAAGAAATTACCCCCTTCCCGGCATACAGTCAAGGCTCGATAGATTTCGGACAAAACCAAAGGGGCCACCGTGCTGGTAGCCTTTTTGATTGCAACATCGGCTATTCCTACCGGACTTATCTCTATTTTCTTATCTTCGCGCGGACAAATCACAATCCCCAAGAATGTCGTTATGAATGCTAGAATTCGTCTGGCCTCCCACTTGGTTCTATTCCCTGCGTGAGTCAGTCCAAGGTTTGACTCTTCAAAACCCCGAGGAGCGCCGTACCGTTGATATAAGAATTGGAGATTGCAACATCCTTTCAGCAGATCATCATTTTTCACCTTCCGACTAATGCTCAGTAAATCCAGAAACCCATGTGGAGACACCGGTCTTGGAGAGAGCAGGTATTGCCCTCTTAATTTCCCATTTAATCCTGCATAGCCCGCAATTTCCTCTAATGTGGGCGTCATTTCAAAGTCAACGAAACGGAACACATTGCGGGTCGGATCCCAGAAAGATACCAGTGCCTTGATGATGTCTTCCCTTGGCTCGATATTCAACATATCAACCAAACCTCCCAAAACTCTTCCTACTACCTTTTTGCTACTGTCTTCCAAATCGCTCCACCATATACGGAGCTGCTGAGGGACCTCACTAAAGATTGAAAATGATTTATTCTGATTCGTGCTCATCCTGCACATTTATTAAGGTGATTTAAATAAGAAAAACAACTTTGTTTTGCTAAAAATAAATAAAAAAATCAGTTTTCAATCACGGCCTTTCAACGTCTCGGGGACGAAGGCTTTTTAAGGCTGTGGGGTAAATCGATCGAAATCAAAATTGACCCAAAGGTGGCCGTTTATACGAAATTAGCCTTCCGGCGTCCCTTTCGGGAACATTCGGCTATTTTAAAAACAGCGTCACCGACTTATTTAGTACAGAAGTTAGTTTTGATTTTTCAGCCATTTTTCAAAAGGTGAAGTTGGACCTGATGGAGGTTGCCTACGTATCTCACATCCAATGAGAATCAAACCCACGTAGTTCGGTTTTGACGAAACAAGCGACATCATTTATTTATTCATTTTACTAAAGGAAAACAAATAAGCTATTTCTATCTTAAGAACAAAACACATTTTTTTTTCTTTTTTTTTTTTTTTTTTTTTTTTTTTTAAAAGCCGGTCAGCATGCAAGTCTATAACAGATAAATGCGCAAGACAAACAGGATGCAGCAGGATAGTCTGTTCATTTCAGGTCACCTGTCCTAGACGGACTCAACCCCCGTGTTGAGTCCCCTAAGCCAAAATGCGACATGATGCAAATAAACGTTTCCTACTAGGGATCCGGCATGAAGCTTTGTTATTCTAGGTTTAAAAACCTGGGTTTATCTGTTCTAGACTTGGCTTACCCGAGCGGACAGCTCGAGCCGAGGAGGAGGCAGCAACCCGGGAATACAGAAGCTTCACCGGTTTTGCAACTTATCCAAACCTCGTTCTAAAATGGGAATTAGACACTATACAGAAAAGAAGTCACACGAAGTGCACCCTTCTTCATGATTTAGAAGACTCGGAGAGGAGATTGGTTCCGGCACAATTTATATGTACAGTTCACAAAATATCAAAGCAGTAAAAACAACATTTTGCACATTGATGCCAACATGTAAAAGAATCAGATAATAATAAAATAGCCAAATACAACAGTTATTCCGAGCTCGAGTTCTAAAGAAGTCCCCAGCAGAGTCGCCAGAGCTGTCACACCTCTTTTTACCGCACCCGCGAGGATGCAAAGAGTTTTTCCAATTAAAGGACAATCGAGATGGGATTTATTTTAATTATTTCAGAGTCGCCACTTGGGAGATTTATGGTGTCCCAAGTCACCGGTTAAATCCCGAATCGAGGAAAAGAATGACTCTATTTAACAGTCCGCGAACCAGAAATCCGGATAAGGAATTCTATTAACCCGGGAGAAGGTATTAGGCATTCCCGAATTCCGTGGTTCTAGCACGGTCGCTCAACTGTCGTGTTTGGCTTATCTATCTGCTTTTACAATTATGTACTTAGTGCAAGTTAATATCCCTTTACCGCTTTTATTATTGGTTATGATTTACGAAAGAGAAAGTTGCTTAAAAATATGCTTTCGAATCACGTCACACGAAATGCACCCGGATCCTCGACATATTCTTATTCAACATTTCGGGGTTTGGATTCGGGTCGCATGAAATGCACACTCGTATTTAAGAAGATAGAACTAAAATATGCGCCCGGATCGACTACTTATTTACACTGTTGAGAAGGGCGTGATATTCGTTAAGCAGCGACGCCTCTCAAAATCTAAGTATTTTATATGTACATTTATGAAGGCTGTGCGATTAATGTAACTATTGGGCGAGGAGCACCTTTGATTCGAATCTAAAGCTAACTACATCCCGCTGTATTTTACTTAAGAGTTGATTCCAAATTATTTAAAACTTGCTACGAACCACACCACATGAAATGCGCCTGTGGTTCCCGACACGCTTTGTTTACTCTTGCCCAAAATTGGGGTCGGGTCACATGAAATGCGCCCCGACTCTTTTTAATCTAATTAGGTCATTCCGTTGAGTAACAACTCCCTAGCTAATCTTGCTTTTAGCATAAGGTCTAACGTTAACAGATTTGGAGATTACACACACGAGCAGAGAAGATTGAATAGAGATACAACAGACTAATTCAGGTTTACGTGCTTATCTAACGACACTGTATCTTTGGCCTAGCTACACTTTTCCATAACCAAGACTAGCAATACAAGCTTAATTGGAGAATAACAGAATGTAGTTAAACATAAGAACTTTAGACGACTACATGTTTCAATAGACTTTATGCATAAGCTTCAAACTTCATTCTTTTCGAACCAAGGAACTACAATAACAGAGGTGTGTACCTGGAATGCGGAAGAACAAGGAAGAGTGAGCAATGGCAATGCAGCAACAGTAACAGCAACAGTAACAGCAACAGTAAACCAGTAACAACCAATAGACCAGCAATCAAATAGACCAACAGCCAATAACAAACAATGGTAGCAATCCAATGGCAATTACAGCCAAGTAGCACAGCAACAAACAACCAAGAAGAACAATACTGGACCAGCCTCAACAACACTGAACCAGCACAATGTTGGACCAAGCAGCAACAAACAGACCCAACAGCAACAAAATAATGAAACAACAGCAACAACCAACCCAGGCAGCAACACTATAGACCAGCCAACAACCAACAATGGAACAACAGCACCAATCAACCCAGGCAGCAACACAACATACCAGCCAGCAACACAAACGACCAAGAGCAACAACACTACTGACCAACAGCACCAAATGAACACCACAGCAACAACAATGGACTAGTTAAAACAGTAGCATAGCCACAGCGCTGGACCAGCAGCCACACAGACACAAACACCACAACAACAATGGCCAAACACTCAACCACTGAAGCAAACAATCGAAGCAGTGACCACAAATCCAATGAAACAGTAGCCTTTCTCTCTGTATCTTTCTATACGTGTATCGAAATGTATGCTCGCTGTCTATTTTTTCCCTAAGTACTCTCTCTAGCTATGACTGTGTTCTCTCCAGGTATGCCTGTTATCACTGTCTATCTTCTCTCTAGTTGCTCTCAGGTCTTCTCCCATCTCTCCTTCTCTCTGTTAGCCCCTTATACTTATATTTAAAAGAACTCCTAAAAGCCAGAAGACTCAGAAATTCCCCTCTGCCCATCCCTATTCCCTGAACCCCACTATCTACTGTCCAATGTATGGACTCAAGCATTAAACAATGCTGGTGGCAGGAACCTCAGTGGGATGCCCTGCTGTGCAGGTTCCACTAGCCCTTGTATGGGTATGTGATTTAAAAATTAACCTATTAACTATAACCACTTAACCCCCTCTAATCTGAATCAAACAGTAACAAGCCCCTACACTAATGAATTGCATACAGGCAGATTCAGGGATCAATACTACGAACTAATTCCTTGACGACTTTAATCACATCGAACCTATGATTCATTTTAACTACTAAAAACAGAGGGAATTGGCCAAATAAAAGGCCTCAAATGAGGAGAACAGACCAACGGATATGAGAAATTAAAAGCATGACAGATGAGAACTGAAACAATGAATAAAACAAACACACATATTCACACAATCGAATTAAATCGACCAAAGAAGAAATGAATACCTCGTAAGAAATCTGCCGACCCAAGCTTCGAACTAAGATTTGGAATTATTGAAGCCAAACGGGCTTTAATCAAGATGTTCTCGATTGAGAACATCTAGACTAAAGTCCCTTGGACTTCAATTACGGCTAACCCGGCTCGAATTGGGTTTCTTCAAAAACTAGGGTTCTTGGGCTCGGATTTGGGGCTTTTGCATTTCTGGTTAGATTCGAGGTAAACGAAAGCCGGCGGGGGTACGAGGGAGGCCATGTGAGGGTTTGGGGTAAGTTTGGGGTGATTTGGCATTGGTTCGAATTTGACTCGAATCTTCAAATGAAGATTCGAGGAGCTCCGGAGTGATTCGAGGTTAGCGGAGGCCGGGTTCGTAACGGGTGAGGTGAGGGGAAGATTTTGGCATTGGTTTGGTGGCCGTTGGCCTACCGGAACCGCCGTGAGGCGATTTCCGGCAGGCGGGGCATGGCGGCGTTACGCTGGGTCTTTGAGAGCTCCTGAGGGAGATGAAGGGAGAGGGGGGGTCTGGCTTGGGGGGGGCGGGGTAAGGAATGAGCCTTATATACGAGATAGGAGATTGAATCCTGATCGTTGGATCATTTACGATCAACGATCAGGATCCCCTCACTTAAACCAAACGACGTCGTTTGGTTAAATCATAATCTGAGTGTATATTGGAATTAAAGGATTAATCCGGGCCGTTGGATAATAAAATCCAACGGTCCAGATCAAGCGTTACACAGGCTGAAGCTTGGACGGGTATTTGGGCTGGATTAGAGGAAATTCGTTTGGGCCTGGTTTTTAGACTAAGTTTTGGCCCAGATCGGATCTTCATGATGTACTATATGTGTATGTGTATATATATATATATATATGTATATATACATATATATATATATATACACACATATGTATATATACTAACCTATAACACCACTATTTTTACTATAATTAACGTACATAATTACATATCACCTAAAAAATGTAAATCACATGACTTCGATATCAAACACTAAAAATGCAAAACCTAGCATATATTTTTTGTATTTTTAATTTAAATAAATAAACGTGCACACAAAAAGATAAAATAACACAAAATCACAAAAATCATGCCCAACACGAAACTATTTTTATTTTTGCATTTTCTGGGAGTACTTCTCAAGTAAGGCAAAAATCACGTGCTCAAACAGCCTATGCAAACAAGTCTAGGCAAACTGAAGACAACAACAGGATAAAGAAGGAGAAAATAGGTTCTGCGGACGTCGGCAGCTACCTCGTAGTCTCCGCGGAATAGAAATGAATAAGCAGTTGCGACAACTCAACTGCTCTCTGGCACCTGTGAATCTGCACAAAAAGTGGCAGGGGAGTGTGGTTAGTATATTTTAACTCAGTGAGTAACAATAATAAAAAAATAACTGAAAATAAGAACTCTGGTACTATCACTAAACAGTTCTAAGGCAACCTCACAGGTAAGTCTTCACTACGGTGAATACCCTCGCCTCCAGTCCACATCTATCTCAACAAGGTCCCACACTAACCTAACCTCATTCGTACCGCTACGGTGTACAGCTGACCCAATGTATATAAATGTATACATATGTCTATAATGTATAAGTATATAAGTACATATACGGATATGTATAGGTATAATGCTGCAGCGTGCAGCCCGCTCCAATACTTATAACGCTGCGACGTGCATCCCACTCCATTTAACGTCCACGGCGCTCACTGAGGGTGTATAAAGACTTCGGAGGGGATCCCTGGGCCCAAGCGCTATGATGCTACGGCGTGCAGCCCGATCCACACATATATTACCTGTGGCGTGCAGTCCGATCCAATATGCAGCCCGATCCACAATTACTGCGGCGTGCAGTCTGATCCAATATATATATACATATATAACTATACTGCTGCGGCGTGCAGCTCGATCCCATAATATACTCCAACGCTCACCGAGAATGTGTGCAGACTCAGACTCCGAAGGGGCTCCTACAGCCCAAGCGCAATACCACAACGGTGTATAGCCATCTACGTATACATGTGTTCCTAGGGCGTATGTATCTAGTAAGTATATTGCTACGGCGTGTAGCCCGATCCAATGTGTGTGTATATATATATATATATATATATATATATATATATATATATATATATATATATATATATATATATATATATATATATATATATATATATATATATATATAATACCTCATAATGGGTCCTCGACCCTGTCCCAGTCAGTATAGAATTGGCCTTTCAGGCCCACTCGGCTAAATTAGGGAAATTCCACCCCAAGTAGTCTATATCTCTCAGTACACATCTAGTGCTGACCCAAGATATGCTATACAGCTAATTTCACGGCTGAGTGTAAGTTTCCAACAGGATATAAGGGTCACCTAGCTCTACAGGTCCCCTAAATGCTCTACAGATCGGCACAAGGCCCCAAACCAGGCTACTAGCCCAATTACACAGTTATAATCCCACTCTCAGTCACAATACACAATACACTATTAGTTGGAAAGGACCAAGTCCAATTCCCCAATCACAATGTCACCACGCCCGTCACATGGCGTGTGTCTCATCTCATCATAGCACTGTAAAGTGCTTGTACGTGGTTTCAAACCCTCAGTACATTATTTACTATCACCACTCACCTCGAACCGGTAGAAGTCCTAGCTCGATTTTGCTCTTGCCTCGCAAATCAATCTCCTCGAATGCCAAATCTGCTCAAAATAAATGAGAATACATTAATATAGGCTAATTAGATGTAACCCAATCGAAATAACTCGATTTACACTAAAACCCACGAAGTTGTCAAAATTCGACTTTCGGTACGCTTCTCGAAAAATTATGAAATTCATATTTTCAGAATCCTCGTCTCTCCACGAGTCCGTACATACCAAGAACTCACAATTCGGACCACAAATGATCCTTCAAATGCCCATTTTAAATTTTTTGCTCAAAGCCCTAATTTTCTTGATTTCTTACCCAAATTCAGAGAATTAATGGAAGATTCTTTGATAAAATCATGTATTTAACTCATAAAACATAGCTCCAACGATTCCCCATCGAAATCCTTTCAATTCCCGTCCAAAATCTCTCAAGAATGACCAAAAATGGTGGAAAAATGGGTTGATTTTGCGATTTTAACATTTTGTCCGGATATTGTAGCTAACACTATGCGATCGCATTAGAGCATTGCAATCGCATAGAACAAAATTTCTGGGAACTGTAGCTAAGTCTATGCGATTGCATAGAACAAAATCCTGGGTACTATAGCTAACACTATGCGAACGCATTAGAGCATTGCGATCGCATAGAACAAAATTTCCGGGCACTGTAGCTAAGTCTATGCGATTGCATAGAGCGAAAATCCTCGGTACTGTAGTTAACACTACGCGATCGCAGTATAGCATTGCGATCGCATAGAACAAAATTTCTCTATAATTTTTCTGCTGTATTTTTCAACTCAAAAATTCCGGTTAGCCATCCAAAATCACCCCGAGGCCCTTGGGACCTCAACTAAAACACAGATACAATCTATTACATCATTCAAACTTGTTCGAATCATAAAATCACTATCGAAATCACCGAAATCATCGGTTTTCAACAAATTCAAGCGTAAGTTTAACTATAACTTTAAAAATTCACTTTCAATCAAAAACCCAACCAAACGATGTCCGAATGACCTAAAATTTTGCAGGCAAATCCAAAATCACCTAACGGGGCTACTTCAACTGTCGGAATTCCATTCCATCTCCCGGATCAAAATCTCACCTACCGTTCGGATTTTGCCAAAATTCAACCTTAGCCAATTCAAGCCTAAAACTACATTGGACCTCCAAATTCAATTATGATTGCTCTCCTAAGCCACAAATGACCTCCCAGAGCTGACCGAATCATCAGAATTCGATTCGGAGCTCTCTAACTCACAAGTCAAAATCTAGTTGACTTTGTCCAACTATTCCTTCTTCTAAGAGACTATTTGTCTCTTTTCCAACCAAACTCAATCCGAATTGACTCAAACTTCCCAAACATACATATTGAAACATGAACAAACATATAACGGGGGAAAACAGGGTGATAACTCACATGATGACGGGACGGGTCATCACATTCTTTCCAACTTAAGCAAACGCTCGTCCTCGAGCGGACCAAGAGGGTTTCTAGAAGTAACCCAATAGCTGAATGACCATACCAAGCATATATTCGGGGCGATCCCACGTCACACTATCTCACATAAGTCCGGTACACACTATAGCTGGAATTTCACGGCCCATCCGAACCATAGACGACATTGCACTTTCCGAAATCACATAGCAATCCTAATCCAATGCCTATACTCAGGATACACACGAACCAATTGTAATAGCTCATACTCGCCACTCCGGGTGAGATCACATTATGTATCAAACAATCCAATCGCTCGACACGATGGCCTCTGATCACAATAATTGCCCACGGTAACCAAATACTAACTGACAAACCCTTTTTCAGTAGCTGAAGTCTTATTCCAATACCTTTATATCCTGCCCACGACAGCTGAAACACGCGATATATCAAATCCATCTCTCAGGTCAGCCATTCGTGAATCCATTTCCCTTTTAACTGTTACCACAATAATTTTCGGAGCCAAAACCTCGATATTACCTTCATGTCTGACTGAAATCATATATGCTCGCACTCATTAATGACTCCAACGATCATTTCGATTATAGCACATCGAACTGGTGATATGACACCTCAACACCGGCCTAAGCTGCGACGAGCATAGCACATACTCCAATAAGAAACGTCTGAACGTACTCAAATAATAACAACCGACTCAAACGAAAGAGCTATAATTCAATTCATTCGTACCATCATAACATAGAATTGAGATCTCATCTCACATAATAGAGTACCTGAATCCTCCTCAAAATGTCATAACATCTTGTGGACTTGCCACAACTCATGATTCTATCCAAACACTATTACTCATGGAGCACCTCAAGTCACCATGCTCAAAACGGTCATCCACGCACATATTTAGGTCTGGACTTAAGCAATCAATCACACCTGCGGTGATACAATTGATATACGCTATCAAATACTGAAATGACACAACTGATGTGCTATTCCCCGAGCGATACCAAATACGGACTATTCCTCAGAAGCTAGGAAGTATTGTATACAAGGTAACATATAGGAAGCTATATTTTCCACATCTCACTGTTGTGACGTGCAACCCGTTCCAATAAGATACCCGTGGCGGCGTGCCACCCGATCCAGATACCATACCTATGGCGGCGTGCCACCCGATCCTGATTCCATACATATGGCGGTATGCCACCCGATCCAGATACTATACCTGTGGCGGCGTGCCACCCGATCCATGCATACATCTAGCAAAAGGGAATACACATCGAGTCAAGTTGCTAATTTCAACAAACATATATATAGCCTCAAGGTCGGCCACATGAAACGCATTCGACAAAGTTCCTCAATACCGGAACTGAATCAATGGTAGATACCTCTACACTGACATCCACCACGAAGGCCCAACTGACAAAGCAATACCTACCAGCCGTCCACTGGCACTAGGGTACATCTACCCTACTGGAGCATGATCTGATGCGCTCTGCCATGCAATTGTGACATTTTTCTGACATAGTCCATATCATATTAGTCTAGACAACCTGACTTATGACAACCAGTCTGCAATCATATATCATTATTCAAATTCGTCATATCAAGTAACAAGAGAGCCACTAGGGTTTCCAATTTTCAATAACCGCTAAATGGTGCCGATACACACGATATACCACCACTGCGTAGGTGGATTACGAGAACTTCTAGTCCCCAACACATATGTAACACATGAATCACTATGCCTGATTCCACACTCCACCATACCAATACATAACATACATCAAGCATCCATTCATACCATGTAAGCAATTCAGAAATTTTCCCTATGCCATCAACAACTCAATCATCACTGTCAATCCAACAAGAAAATGCCACAATACCACTAGATATTATCAGTTTACATTACCTTGCTCTTTTGACCATATACTCTGCCAAATCACTAGAATAGCAGGACCATTTTCCTTAATCACCAGAAAAATTAATTCTGATATTAGCTGTAGCTGCCCACGCTGCTTGAGAATTTTAATGACTTCCCATATGGAAGAAAAATCATTACACATTCCATGCTTCGCATACCGACAGGAAATATACTCATTTTCAGACCATGGTAAAACACGTTACAAACTCTTTCTTCCAATTCGTTGCATAAGTTTAACTGCCAGGACTGAGTCCTTTTACCCACATCGAGCTACGCAACTGCCAGCACTCAAGCACTTTGTAGCACCATATCTGCAAGACTCATTACTTCGAACACATACAATGAGTTAATCGTATCCTTATCATACGTTTTGGTTTATTAACAAGTTTGCTTCTTTTACCCAATTTCCTTTATGATTCATCTTAAATTTAATATCAGTATTTACTGTAGCACTACAATGCCTCGACCCATGCTACCACACAAGACTCGTACATAAGATCACACGGTCGAAGACCCATAAGCCACTGAATACTACCTCAATGTTTCCCAGAAGTACCACAATCTACAACAATTTACTTTGAAGAACTTCCTGCGATTTTGAATTCGTTATCATTGCCTTCCAATACGGATACATAGAATACCATCATTCGTATAATATAACACAAGTCTTGATCTCTTCCAACAAAACCACCGTCTTTCGCCACATACACAATCTTAAGACACCTTACCATTACAAGCAAAATCTTGAACACCGCAAGACTATTCTCGGGCGTCATTCACCCTTGTTCGTTATAATTCAACTGTCTTATTGAAAAGAACCACTTGTGCCTTGTTATAACTCTGACATCACAGAACATGATCACATACAGATACAATTAGCTATATTCCCTTTCTATACACCGAAAATTCTTTAGCAATATCAGTTCAAAACATCCTAGTATTTCTTCACATCTACGAAGCACCATAACCTTTATTAGAATTTTCCCAACATGCTTGGAGACAGAACCAACCTAGCACCCAATATTGCAATCAGTTAATCAATAATGACCTCCCCAACTTGGCTCGGAGCCATACATCAAAGAACTTTTAGCCGCTCATAGCATTCTTACTCAAGTGATGCGACAATGTTATAGTGAGATTAAACTCAAGTCATTTACAAGCTTCGGCGGAGACTCGAATCGTCAGAAATCATAACTTTTTTTTTTGCAATTCTTGTATTTATACACACTCAACAGTTAAGCCTACTCTTTAAGTGATAAAGTCTTTTCTAAGTCCTAAATTTTTCTAAAATTTTTTGATAGAGTTTCCTTTGTAAGTTGGCCTATCCACCTGCCAGAGAATCACCAAAACCATCCTGACAATACACCCGCAACTCGACAAGACATCACAATGCATACCAACAACATAAATCTCAATACTACACGAATTATATTATCAAAATTAGTACATGAAGTTGCGATGCACCTACTCAAATCATAACATATGTCAAATACCTTTCACCACAATACTCATAGCACAACCAATCCAGTCTTCTTGAGTATGAACTCATACTACAACACGTAGTGCACTTTACATTTCCACTGAGAGGCATGAACATATTCACCATGCCCATAGTTAAATGATATTCAACGGATCACAATAAGAGTCGAACATCTAACAGCTCACCCATTATCAAACCGACATTCCCACAATTAGGGACACTATTGATCGTATGAATTTTATAATATCGGCTCACGAAATTAGCACCATGGTACTCAAACTGTAGGCAAAGATCCGGCCTCAAGTCCTCCCAACTTGCCCAATATAAGCTCACAGAGATTATATCTCTCCCATCGATCGAAGAATCACAAGCCATCAAGGTAAATATATTATTAAGCGCTCGAGTGCGCACATCAACGTGCAGAAGGAATTTCAAGAATTACATCTCAAGATGAATCAAACACGCCCGATAAGAATTCCAAGGATTGAAACTTTCCTAAAAGGTTTTGCAGCCTCCCGAGGATAAGCACAGGCATCCTCGTACCGATCCACGAAAGTCTACCAACCGGCTCATGACTCGCGAGACCTGTTAACCTAGGCTCTGATACCGACTTGTCACGACCCAAACCCCAGTCGTGATGGTGCCAAACATAATGCTATGCAAGCCCGACCATGTTATCCATTAAAGCAGCCAATTATTCATTACTGATGATCAATTTAAACTTAAGTAGTAAGTTTTCATATCAAAATGATAAACGTGAAAGTAGAATCATAAAAAAATACGATCCCAACCAAATTGTGGTGTATCAAGTCTGAGCCTCTACAGATAAAACAACCTATGCAAAAAAGTCTAGGCAAAAAGAAGACAACAAAAGGATAAAGAAGGAGAAAACAGGTTCTGCGGACGTCGGCAGCTACCTCGTAGTCTCTGCGGGATAGAAATGAATAAGCAGCTGCGACAGCTCAACTGCTCTCTAGCACCTGTGAATCTGCACAAAACGTGCATGGGAGTGGGGTGAGTATATTTCAACTCAGTGAGTAACAATAATAAACAATAACTAAAAATAATAACTCCGGTACTATCACTAAACAGTTCTAAGGGTAACCTCACAGGTAAGTCATCACTACGGTGAATACTTTCATCTCCAGTCCACATCTATCTCAACAAGGTCCCACACTGACCTAACCTCATTCGTACCGCTACGGTGTACAGCTGACCCAATGTATATAAATGTATACATATGTCTATAATGTATAAGTATATAAGTACATATATGGATATGTATAGGTATAATGCTGCGGCGTGCAGCCCGCTCCAATACTTATAACGCTGTGGCGCGCAGACCACTCCATTTAACTTCTACGGCGCTCACTGAGGGTGTATACAGACTTCGGTGGGGCTCCCTGGGCCCAAGCGCTATGATGCTATGGCGTGCAGCCCGATCCACACATATATTACTGCGGCGTGCAGTCCGATCCAATATATATATACATATATAACTATACCGCTGCAGCGTGCAGCCCGATCCCATAATATACTCCAGCGCTCACTGAGAATGTTTGCGGACAGACTCCGAAGGGGCTCCTACAGCCCAAGCGCAATAATACTACGGCATGCAGTCCGATCCACATGTATATATTACTGCGGCGTGCAGTCCGATCCACATATACATCACTGCAGCGTGCATTCCGATCCAATGCAGGTATATATATATAATACCTAATTATGGGTCCTCGCTAAACCAGGGAAATTCCACCCCAAGTAGTCTAACTCTCTCGGTACACATCTAGTGCTGGCCCAAGATATGCTATACAGCTAATTTCATGGCTGAGTGTAAGTTTCCAACAGGATATAAGGGTCACCTAGCTCTACAGGTCCCCTAAATGCTCTATAGAACGGCACAAGGGCCCAAACCAGGTTGCTAGCCCAATTACACAGTTATAATCCCATTCTCAGTCACAATACATAATACACTGTTAGTCGGAAAGGACCAAGTCCAATTCCCCAATCAAAATGTCACCACGCCCGTCACATGGCGCGTGTCTCATCTCATCATAGCACTGTAAAGTGCTAGTACGGGGTTTTAGACCCTCAGTACATTATTTACTATCACCACTCACCTCGAACCGGTAGAAGTCCTAGCTTGCTTTTGCACTTGCCTTGCAAATCAATCCTCTCGAATGCCAAATGCTCAAAATAAATGCGAATACATTAATATAGGATAATTAGATGTAACCCAATCAAAATAACTCGATTTACACCAAAACCCACGAAATTGTTAAAATCTGACTTTCGGTACGCTTCTTGAAAAATTATGAAACTCATATTTTCAGAATCCTCATCTCTCCACGAGTCCGTACATAACAAGAACTACCAATTCGGACCGCAAATGATCCTTCAAATCCCCGTTTTAAATTTTTTGCTCAAAGCTCTAATATTCTTGATTTCTTACCCAAATTCAGAGAATTAATGGAAGATTCTTTGATAAAATCTTGTATTTAACTCATAAAACTTATCTCCAACGATTCCCCGTCGAAATCCCTTCAATTCCCGTTTAAAAGCTCTCAAGAATGACCAAAAATGATGGAAAAATGGGTTGATTTCGCGACTGAAATGTTTTTAACATTCTGTCCGGATACTATAGCTAACATTATGCGATCGCATTAGAGCATTGCAATCGCATAGAACAAAATTTTCGGGCACTGTAGCTAAGTCTATGCGATTGCATAGAACAAAATCCTGGGTACTGTAGCTAACACTATGTGAATGCATTAGAGCATTGCGATCGCATAGAACA
This sequence comes from Nicotiana noctiflora, assembly GCA_032618575.1. NCBI lineage: Eukaryota > Viridiplantae > Streptophyta > Magnoliopsida > Solanales > Solanaceae > Nicotiana > Nicotiana noctiflora. The sequence continues at coordinate 294,961 of JASVEL010008028.1, forward strand.
AAATTTCCGGGCACTGTAGCTAAGTCTATGCGATTGCATAGAGCAAAAATCCTAGGTACTGTAGCTAACACTACGCGGTCGCAGTGTAGCATTGCGTTCGCATAGAACAAAATTTCTCTGCAATTTTTCTGCTGTATTTTTCTCAAAAATTCCCGTTAGCCATCCGAAATCACCCCGAGGCCCTTGGGACCTCAACTAAAAACACAGATACGATCTATTACATCATTCAAACTTGTTCGAATCATAAAATCACTATCGAAATCACCGAAATTATATGTTTTCAACAAATTCAAGCTTAAGTTTAACTATAACTTTAAAAATTCACTTTCGATCAAAAACCCAACAAAACGATGTCTGAATGATCTAAAATTTTGCAGGCATATCCAAAATCACCTAACGGGGCTACTGCAACTGTCAGAATTCTATTCTGACTCCCGGATCAAAATCTCACCTACCGTTCGGATTTCGCCAAAATTCAACCTTAGCCAATTCAAGCCTAAAACTACACCAGACCTCCAAATTCAATTATGATCGCTCTCGTAAGCTACAAATGACCTTCTGGAGTTGACCGAATCATCAGAATTCGATTCCGAGCTTTCTAACTCACAAATGGACATCCAATTGACTTTTTCCAACTATTCCTTCTTCTAAGAGACTATTTGTCTCATTTCCAACCAAACTCAATCCGAATTGACTCAAACTTCCCAAACATACATATTGAAATATGAACAAGCATATAACGGGGGAAAATGGGGTGATAACTTGTAAGGCCCCGTAAAATATTTGTGCATAAAACCTAGTAGCTATGGTGTCATGGTCCGAATAAATGTGTTAGGAATGCGTAGAATTCTTCGCGGCGAGCTTGCTCGCCGCGGTTCGGACCCTTGGTAGTGATTTAAGTTTCAAAAATGTAGAGAATTAATTTTTCCGAAAAATGTCAAATATGCGGTCAAGAATGCGACCGCAAACCTAACATGCGGACCGCATTCTTGCCGCAAAACGTTCCACAGAGTTGCCCAAAATCGTGTTGAAAAGTGCGGTCGATATGCGATCGCATGTCAAATCTGCGATGCACTTTGCGACCGCAGAATCAACATGCGGTCCGCATAGTGACCGCATTCCTTAACAGAACCTGTGTAAAATTTGGGGCAATTCTGCGGTCACTATGCGGACCGCATGTTGATTCTGCGGTCGCATAGTGCACCGCATAATTGACCCCGGCCCAGATTTTTGTAACATTTTGACCCGATCTCTTCTTTAATATAACACCTTTCTTCTTCATTTTATCATATCATCTCACCAAAATTAGAGAGAGAAGAGAGGGTTTTTAGAGAGAGAAGTTCTTCATTTTCAAAGATTGTTCCAACTACTTAATTCCAAGGGATTCTAGGGCAGGGATTCAACTTCCCCAATATTTTCAAGGTAAAAACCCTAACTATTTTCTTTGATTTTCAGTTTTAATTGGGTAAAGAGAGGTTTGCATATAATAGCTTTTGAAAATAGAATTTTTACACTCATGCATGATTATTGAACTTGATTTCTAGTAAAAAGAAGTGAGTAGAAGTAAAAGTCTTCAAGAACAAGGTTGGCAAGAGTAGGATATCTTGGGTAAGCATAAAGTAGGAAGAAAAATTATCACCAGGTATGTATGGCTAATTTTGATTCTTGTGAAATCGCCTATATGTGTGAAGTTTGTTTGTTTCGTGTTAAATTGACAAATTGTGTGAAATTCTTGATGTTGTTGTTGGATATTCAAGGTTTGTTGTTGAGTTATGAGTGATGTAAAATGAGAGTTTAATTTGGCTAAAGAATTGTGAATAATGACTATGATGGCCTATATGGCACCTTGTGGAAAACAAACGAAACACTTGAGAATTGGTTTATTGTGGAAAGAGATGAAACACTTGAATTGTGGAAATATTGTAACATGGTTGTGATATTGAATTAAGAAGAAATTGAGAACATGAACCAATGTGTAAGTTGCCTATTTGAACTTGTTGAAATTGTGTGTAGTACTTTATCTGCTGTTTGAAATTGTTATGTTTTCAACTGTAAGGCGGGGTCGTGTTGCGCGCCGCAACGTGGTGAAATAAGGTGTGGGTTGGGGTGATAAGGGTGGCCGAGGTAATAAGGGTGGTCGGGGGCAATAAGGATGGAAAGCGATCGAAATCGCTATTGAAAATTGATACAAAAATCAATAATGTGAAATTGTGAAAGGAGACAGCAGGAGAGTTTGCAACCTGTGGGGCACTGATTTCCCCTTTGTTTGACTACTTGTGCTTTACGTGATTGATTGGTTGATCGTAGAAAGTGCTTTGTGTGAGAATTATTTGAAATGAGAAAAATGTGGAAACATGGTTGGCTGGCTTAATTAATTGTTGATGTAATTTAATGGCTTGAGTTTACTTGGGACAAAGTTTGTCCATACATACCAGCACAATTCAAGTGTACTGACGTCCCTTTTGCCGGGGGCGCTACATTCGTGTCATGATTGTAGGTGGATCAGTAGCAGGCACTTCAGCTCATCGGCAGTAGTATCCTTCTCCTTCCACCGCCCGTTTTGGTGAGCCCCTTTCTTCCTCGGGGCCTTGTGTGGTTCATGCCACTCGATTTAGATTTCATTTTGGTTTTGTAAGGTATAGCCGGAGCCTTGTTACCGGCAAGTATTGTATTTCCCTATCGTATCCTAGAGGCTCTGTAGACATGTAAGCTGTGGGACTCCAGTCTTATGTATATATATTGTGTTATGTCGGACGTTGTAAAAATTGAAATCTTTATAATGAATCACTCGTATCGTTTATTTGTTTAATGTGAAATCAATTATGATTAGTAATATATTTGGTTAATGAGAAACAGTCATCACAGGGTTAACGCGTGGGAATGAAAGGCACCCAGGTCCGTTTGATTGGGGCAACCCGGTCAGGCGCCGGTCATGTTCCTCGATTTGGGGCGTGACAAACTTGGTATCCGAGCTTAAGGTTTTAAAGTGTCCTAGGATGTCTCGGAGCCGTGTCTAGTAGTGCCCTTCTTATAGGTGTGTTGTCGACCACATCATATAAGTAGGGGGCTACACGGGCATTTAGGAATTTACCTACTTCTTTGATAATCTATATCGTGCGGTAAAGTGCAATGTGGAGATATCCGTGTCTAATTCGTGCCTTGTTCCCAAATTTTCAGAATATGGCACCTAAGAAGAAGGCTAGACTCGGCCTTAGGGCCAATGCCGACCCAAGTGCAGCTGTTAATCATGTACCCGATGCCGTGGGAGAGAATGACCCACCGGTCCCGAATTTGCATGGCCCATCTGTTCAAAACCCAAGTGTCCCTATTCCAGCCGCGGCAGAGGATGCCACCATTCCTCCTGCCGGTGTTCCTGACTCAGATACAGTTCCCGTTTCGGGCTCTGGTATCTCTAATGAGGATCTTAGGGGAGCCATTCATATGTTAACACAGCTAGTGGCCGCCTAGGCCCAGAGATCCCATGATGCCCCTGCATCCTCCATCGGTCAGGGAGATTCCTCCGGCTCCAGAGTCCATCAGTTCTTGCGGTTGGCCCCTCCAGAATTCTCAGGTACCGATCCAGAGGCTGACCCACAGGATTTCCTTGATGAGATATACAAGACCCTCAGAGTGATGAAGGCTACAGATATAGAGGGGGTAGAGTTGGCCTCTTACAGGCTGAAGGGAGCGGCACGTTCATGGTTCGAAATGTGGGAGGATTCCCGTGAGGAAGGGAGCCCTCCGGCCAGATGGGATGAGTTCGTAGATGCATTTATGGACCACTTCTTGCCTGCCGAGGCAATGGCAGCCCGTGCCACCGAGTTCGAGGTTCTCAAACAGGGCAGTATGAGTGTTTGGGAGTATCACATGGAGTTCGTAAGGTTGTCCAAGTACGCTCTTCATTTAGTGTCGACCATGGATGCCCGGGTTCGACGGTTTGTTCAGGGCCTTAGCCCTTTGGTAGTGAATGAGGCCGCCACTGCCGCTTTGCACTCAGACATGAACTATGGGAGGATTGTGGGGTTTGCTCAGGCCACAGAGGCCAGAAAATTGAAGATTCGTGCAGAAAGAGAAAGTAGCAACAGGGCCCGGTCAATGGGTCGTTCAGGGAGATCACTTCCAGGGAAGGGGTCATCAGGGCCATCCCAGTCATATGCTCAGTCCTCCGTGAGTGCACCGCCATCCGTGCATAGTCATCAGCAAGGCAGTTACTCGAGACCCGGTTCAGACAGTAGGAGGTCTCGTCAGTCTGGTCGTCCTGGGATGAGGCCCCAGCAGCAGGGGAGGCCTAAATGCCCCTAGTGTGGGAGATTTCATACAGAGACTTGTTACCTTGACATCCCGGTGTGTTTCGGGTGTGGGGTGAGAGGTGACATTCAGCGGGACTGCCGTGCACCCCGTCAGGGTATAGGTAGGGGATCTGCTCAGTCATCCGGTTCTTCAGCTGCTACATCATCAGCGCGTACTCCAGCAGTAGCAGGGCGTGGTGCATCTAGGGGTGGAGCTCAGGGTAGGGGTGGACCTAGCCGATTCTATGCATTGAGTGACCGCCAGAATGCCGAGGCTTCTCCAGATGTTGTTACAGGTATCATGTCTGTTCAGACTATTGATTGATATGCCCTTATTGATCCAGGGTCCTCCTTGTCTTATGTTACTCCATTCATTGCTTCAAGCTTTGGGATAGAACCCGAACAGCTTCATGAGCCGTTCTGTGTGTCGACTCCAATCGGTGATTCTATTACAGCCTCACGAGTCTATAGGAATTGTGTTGTTACGGTGGGTGGTCGTGATACCACAGCTGATCTTATTGAGCTTGGGATGGTAGATTTTGATGTAATTATGGGGATGGATTGGCTCTATTCGTGCTTTGCCAAACTTGATTGTCGAACGAGAGTTATGAGGCTCGAGTTCCCTAACGAGCCAGTTATTGAATGGAGAGGAAATGGTGTAGTGCCAACGGGTAGGTTTATTTCCTACCTTAAGGCTTCGAATATGATTAAGAAGGGGTGTATCTATCACTTGGTTCGGGTGATGGACACCACCTCAGAGGTGCCTACCCTCGAGTCCGTGCCAATTGTGAATGAATTTCCTGAAGTGTTTCCAGATGAGCTTCCAGGCATCCCGCCGGATAGGGAGATTGATTTCGGGATCGATGTAATGCCGGATACTCAGCCAATATCCATTCCACCATACAGAATGGCGCCAGCAGAGTTAAGGGAGTTAAAGGAGCAGTCGAGGGATTTATTAGAGAAAGGGTTCATACGACCGAGTGTGTCGCCGTGGGGTGCTCCGGTTCTCTTTGTCAGAAAGAAGGATGGGTCACTTCGAATGTGTATTGATTATCTGCAGCTTAACAAAGTCACCATTAAGAATAAATATCCATTGCCTCGAGTGGATGATCTGTTTGACCAATTGCAGGGAGCGAGGTTCTTCTCAAAGATTGATTTACGGTCCGGGTACCACCAGTTGAAAATCAGGGAGCAGGATATTCCTAAAACCGCCTTCAGAACTCGTTATGGTCACTTTGAGTTTTTGGTTATGTCTTTTGGGCTAACCAACGCCCCAACAACTTTCATGGACCTTATGAATCGGGTTTTCAAGCCATTCCTAGATTCCTTTGTGATTGTATTCATTGACGATATTCTCATCTACTCTCGGAGCAGGGAAGATCATGCCGTTCACCTCAGAGCAGCATTGCAAACCCTTCATCAGCATCAATTGTATGCCAAGTTCTCAAAATGTGAGTTTTGGTTGGAGTCCGTAGCCTTTCTAGGGCATGTTATTTCTAGCGAGGGAATTCAGGTGGATCCTCAAAAGATTGCGGCAGTGAAAGATTGGCCTAGACCCACGACCCCGACAGAGATACGTAGCTTCTTGGGTTTGGCAGGGTACTATCGGAGGTTTGTAGAGGGATTCTCAACCCTCGCCTCCCCATTGACTAAATTGACGCAGAAAGCAGTTAAGTTCCAGTGGTCCGAAGCATGTGAGAAAAGTTTCCAAGAACTGAAGTCAAGATTGACCTCGGCACCGGTATTGGCCTTGCCAGAAGGCACAGAGGGATTTGTAGTCTATTGTGATGCCTCCAGAGTCGGTTTGGGATGTGTATTGATGCAGCACGGAAAGGTTATAGCTTATGCTTCCAGACAACTCAAGAACCATGAGAAGAATTATCCCACGCATGATTTGGAACTTGCAGTTGTTGTGTTTGCCTTGAAAATATGGCGACACTATCTTTATGGGGTTCATGTAGATGTGTTTTCAGACCACAAGAGCCTCCAGTATTTGTTCAAGCAGAAAGAGCTGAATCTGAGACAGCGGCGGTGGTTAGAACTACTCAAGGACTATGATATGGACATATTGTACCATCCAGGGAAGGCAAATGTGGTAGCCGACGCTCTTAGTCGAAAATCCACGGGTAGTTTGGCTCATTTGGGTGTGGATCAGAGACCCCTGGCTCGAGAGGTCTACCAATTAGCCAGCTTGGGGGTTCGTATTTCGGCGTCAGACGAGGGGGATATCTTGGTGCATAATGGAGCAGAATCATCATTGGTCGCGGAAATCAAGGAAAAACAGTTCATGGATCCAGCATTGGTTCGGGTGAAGAAAGCAGTCATGAATGAAAGGACCTCAGCATTTGTACTCAGCAGCGAAGATGGTGTATTGCGGTGTCAAGATAGGCTATGTGTTCCGGATGTGGACGAGCTTCGGGAAAGAGTGATGGCAGAGGCTCATACTTCCAGGTATTCTGTGCACCCTGGTTCAACGAAAATGTATCACGATCTCAAGGAGATTTATTGGTGGAACGGTATGAAAAGGGATGTGGCAGGCTTTGTAGCTAAATGTCCGAACTGTCAACAAGTGAAGGCCGAGCATCAACGGCCTGGTGGATTAACTCAGCTTATAGAAATACCAAGGTGGAAATGGGAGATGATCAATATGGATTTCGTGGTGGGGTTACCTCGCACTCGGCGTAAGTTTGACTCAATATGGGTGATAGTAGATCGACTCACCAAATCAGCTCACTTCCTGCCTGTCAAGTCCACTGATACTGCGGAGCAATATGCAAGATTGTACATCAAGGAGATAGTAAGGCTTCATGGTACTCCACTTTCTATTATCTCGGATCGCGGAGCTCAGTTCACCGCTAACTTTTGGAAGAAGTTTCAGCAAAGTTTGGGAACTCAGGTGAATCTCAGCACAGCTTTCCATCCACAGACCGATGGACAGGCCGAGCGGACCATTCAGACGCTTGAAGATATGTTGCGGGCTTGTGTCTTAGATTATAAAAGTAATTGGGATGAACAATTGCCACTGATAGAATTTTCTTACAATAACACAGCTATCATGCTAGCATTCAAATGGCCCCGTTTGAGGCATTGTACGGGAGAAGATGTAGATCGCCAATCGGGTGGTTTGAGGTAGGTGAAGCCGAATTGCTAGGGCCAGAGATGGTGTACGAAGCTATAGAAAAAGTCAAAGTTATTCAGGAGAGAATGAAAACAGCACAGAGTCGTCAAAAGTCCTATGCAGACGTTCGTCGAAGGGATTTGGAGTTTCAAGTCGATGATTGGGTGTTCTTGAGGGTATCTCCTATAAAGGGAGTCATGCGATTCGGAAAAAAAGGGAAATTAAGTCCTAGGTATGTCGGGCCATATCGGATCGTTCAAAGGATTGGTCAAGTTGCTTATAGGCTAGAGTTGCCTCCTGAGATGTCAGCAGTGCACCCGGTATTCCATGTGTCCATGTTGAAGAAAGTGATTGGAGATCCATCCACCATCATGCCAGCCGAAGCTATAGAGGTTAACGAAGATTTGTCATATGAAGAAGTTCCAGTTGCCATTCTTGATAGGCAAGTCCGTAAATTGAGAAATAAGGAAGTTGCCTCTGTTAAAGTATTGTGGCGAAGTCAACAAGTTGAGGAGGCCACATGGGAAGCGGAAAAAGAGATGAAGGAAAAGTACCCCCATTTGTTTGATCAAGCCTAGAAGAAATTAGGTGACCCTTCTACTCCTAGTAACTGCCATCTTGCCTATGTTGTTTCCCTCTTAGTATTAGTAAAGTCTCCTTCATTTTGTAATGAGTTAAATGTGTTGTTACCTTGGGTCACTTGAACCGTTCTTGATAAATGAAAGCCTTATAAAGATTTACGTGTTTAATAAACAACTAATAGTAAGTGTAGATTGGTAATGGTTTGTTAAGTGTACATGGTGTGTTAAAATGGTTAAATAAGGTAAGAATTCATCGAAGTGACTAGTTTATGTGCAATTGTAACAATGTGATAGAATATGTGCATTCGTTGAGGTAAGAAAGTGTATACAAGTTGTGAAAAGTATTGTAGTTGTATATTGTTGTTTGGTAATGTGTTTCGGGGGCCCTCTGACAGGTGGATATGTCCATAATACAAAGGAAACTCCTGGCGAAATTTTTCTAAAATATAAGAGTTAGTCAAAATTTTGATGGTTGCATATCATGTCTTTCGAAACCAACTCATTTATTTCAAAATCCTCATTCGAGGACGAATGATCTTAAGGGGCGGAGGATGTAAGGCCCCGTAAAATATTTGTGCATAAAACCTAGTAGCTATGGTGTCATGGTCCGAATAAATGTGTTAGGAATGCGTAAGCTCGCCGCGGTTCGGATCCTTGGTAGTGATTTAAGTTTCAAAATGTAGAGAATTAATTTTTCCGAAAAATGTCAAATATACGGTCAAGAATGCGACCGCAAACTTGACATGCGGACCGCATTCTTGCCGCAAAACGTTCCAGAGAGTTGCCCAAAATCGTGTTGAAAAGTGCGGTCGATATGCGATCGCATGTCAAATCTGCGTTGCACTTTGCGACCGCAGAATCAACATGCGGTCCGCATAGTGACCGCATTCCTTAACAGAACCTGTGTAAAATTTGGGGCAATTTTGCGGTCACTATGCGGACCGCATGTTGATTATGCGGTCGCATAGTGCACCGCATAATTGACCCCGGCCCAGATTTTTGTAACATTTTGACCCGATCTCTTCTTTAATATAACACCTTTCTTCTTCATTTTATCATATCATCTCACCAAAATTAGAGAGAGAAGAGAGGGTTTTTAGAGAGAGAAGTTCTTCATTTTCAAAGATTGTTCCAACTACTTAATTCCAAGGGATTCTAGGGCAGGGATTCAACTTCCCCAATATTTTCAAGGTAAAAACCCTAACTATTTTCTTTGATTTTCAGTTTTAATTGGGTAAAGAGAGGTTTGCATATAATAGCTTTTGAAAATAGAATTTTTACACTCATGCATGATTATTGAACTTGATTTCTAGTAAAAAGAAGTGAGTAGAAGTAAAAGTCTTCAAGAACAAGGTTGGCAACAGTAGGATATCTTGGGTAAGCATAAAGTAGAAAGAAAAATCATCACCAGGTATGTATGGCTAATTTTGATTCTTGTGAAATCGCCTATATGTGTGAAGTTTGTTTGTTTCGTGTTAAATTGACAAATTGTGTGAAATTCTTGATGTTGTTGTTGGATATTCAAGGTTTGTTGTTGAGTTATGAGTGATGTAAAATGAGAGTTTAATTTGGCAAAAGAATTGTGAATAATGACTATGATGGCCTATATGGCACCTTGTGGAAAACAAACGAAACACTTGAGAATTGGTTTATTGTGGAAAGAGATGAAACACTTGAATTGTGGAAATATTGTAACATGGTTGTGATATTGAATTAAGAAGAAATTGAGAACATGAACCAATGTGTAAGTTGCCTATTTGAACTTGTTGAAATTGTGTGTAGTACCTTATCTGCTGTTTGAAATTGTTGTGTTTTCATCTGTAAGGCGGGGTCGTGTTGCGCGCCGCAACGTGGTGAAATAAGGTGTGGGTTGGGGTGATAAGGGTGGCCGAGGTAATAAGGGTGGTCGGGGGCAATAAGGATGGAAAGCGATCGAAATCGCTATTGAAAATTGATACAAAAATCAATAATGTGAAATTGTGAAAGGAGACAAGCAGGAGAGTTTGCAACCTGTGGGGCACTGATTGCCCCTTTGTTTGACTACTTGTGCTTTACGTGATTGATTGGTTGATCGTAGAAAGTGCTTTGTGTGAGAATTATTTGAAATGAGAAAAATGTGGAAACATGGTTGGCTGGCTTAATTAATTGTTGATGTAATTTAATGGCTTGAGTTTACTTGGGACAAAGTTTGTCCATACATACCAGTACAATTCAAGTGTACTGACGTCCCTTTTGCCGGGGCGCTACATTCGTGTCATGATTGTAGGTGGATCAGTAGCAGGCACTTCAGCTCATCGGCAGTAGTATCCTTCTCCTTCCACCGCCCGTTTTGGTGAGCCCCTTTCTTCCTCGGGGCCTTGTGTGGTTCATGCCACTCGCTTTAGATTTCATTTTGGTTTTATAAGGTATAGCCGGAGCCTTGTTACCGGCAAGTATTGTATTTCCCTATCGTATCCTAGAGGCTCTGTAGACATGTAAGCTGTGGGACTCCAGTCTTATGTATATATATTGTGTTATGTCGGACGTTGTAAAAATTGAAATCTTGTTAATGAATCACTCGTATCGTTTATTTGTTTAATGTGAAATCAATTATGATTAGTAATATATTTGGTTAATGAGAAACAGTCATCACAGGGTTAACGCGTGGGAATGAAAGGCACCTAGGTCCGCTTCATTGGGGCAACCCGGTCAGGCGCCGGTCATGTCCCTCGATTTGGGGCGTGACATAACTCACATGATGATGGGCCGGGTCATCACAGTTCACCCATTAATTATACATTTAATTTTTAGGTTGATGCTAAGTTAGATGCTTTTAGGAAGTTAGTTTTTGAGGAACTTTCAAGCCTTAGAGAGTTCATAGACCAATCTTTGAAGATTGTGATGAATGTGGTAAATAAGAGATTTGATTTGGATGAATCGAAAGTAAGAATTTATATATATTTTTGTACTAGGAGTAATTTAGACTCGTGGATAAATTATTCTCAAGTATTAACCAAAATTATAGTTTGCTGGTAGTTCAACTAAAACCAATGACAAACATCAAAGATAAAATAACCAGCAATTCCAGTTTAATGTTGGTAAGGAACATAACGTAGGTGCAGACCCATTCCTTCATTAAATTAAGGTTTTTATTCATTATTTTAAAAATATAGACCTTAACTACATATTCCAACATATATCTACAATTCTCATTTCAAGTTTATTCATTCAAGATGAAGTTTCAGCACAACATTTACAAGGAAATGTTGAGAAAGAACCTATAATTGATGGAGTACCTGAGGCACAACAGGCATGTAATATATTCTGCATATTCTCTTTAACTACAATATTATTTTAACATAACTACATATATCTACACTTAGTTGCAGAAGGTGACTTTTTTTTTCTGGGGTGTGCCTTCAATAGTTGAGGATGAAGCAGCAATTGAAGAAGGAGCTGAGGTAGAAAAAGAAGGTATTGTTGCATAATTTACTTGTTAATAGCAAATTATTGCTTATATAATTATTCACTGCAGTTACGTATTTTATTTTATATGTAATAGATATTGAAGATAACGTTCCACAGTTGCCAATTCACGGTGTGACTATGACTAATGTTGATCCTGAAGGAAGTGAAAAAAAACGTTTGACATTGGATGACTTTGACCTTCCAGAAAACTTAACACAGTTGGTCATGTGATGAGCCCATACCAGATGAATTAACCCCTATTCATCTTGGTAGAACCAGGCAACCAGGAAAATATGCACGATCACCTTTTACACCTTTAAATAGTTCTCGAGGCAGCTCATCTGTTGGACCTGCATTTTTTTACCTCAAGCACCCATTCACAAGTGTCATAGGTGAAAATATAGATCCTGAATTGACAGTAAGGTTCACCAGCATGTTATATCTTTGCACTAATAAAGTATCTAGGAGGTATGAAATTCATTTTGTAGTTACTTTTTTACTTTAAAGTTGAAATTCATTTTGTCAATTTTAGCATTTCATAATTTTTTGTTATTACAGGAGGAAAGATTTCTTTTCAAAAAAAAGATAACCAAATCAAGCCTTTGCTGGATCTTGTGTCACGACCCCAAACCCGGTCGTGATGGCGCCCAACACACTGCTAGGCCAGCCCGACCAATTAATAACATTTACGGAGCTAAGAGCTCACTTCAACCATTTTTTAAATACAACAAAATGAGCCAATGAAGACAAAAATACCAATACGGGGATCAAGCCCCAAACAGTACAACTCCCATTGACCGAAGGGTCAAGAGTCAAGAGCCTCTAAAGAACATAAGTGTAATAAGGTTTACAACCAAAGCTCAGTGGAGAAAGAAATAGCAAATACTAAATCAAAAGACAGTAGGAAGGAATATCGGGTCCTGCGGACGCTCCAACTACCTCGACTATCCTGCATAATGCCTCGAGCAGCTACCGGATCAGGTCTGCTGAGAGGTACCTGGATCTGCACACAAGGTGCAGGGAGTAAAATGAGTACTGCCAGACTCAGTGGTAATAAACAGGGGTAAGATAGCGTAGATAAGAAATCCACAATAAAGCACTATGTAAAGCTGTAACCAATGCCCTGTAACAGTTCAATATCAACAGTAGAGAACCAACAATATCAACAACAAGTATAACAGCTAGCAGATGTAGCTAAATGCAATGCAATGCATGATATGACCGCTACGACGCGTAGCCCGATCCAATTTGGGTACCCGTGCTCACTGTGGGGGTTCAGACTCCGGAGGGGCTCCTACAGCCCAAGCACAATATTACTGCGGCGTGCAGTCCGATCCAACATATATACCGATGCTGCGCGCAGCCCGACCCACTACCAGTCAACTAATATGCAATTACAGCCTCGCGGGCTCATAATAGTTTTGAAAACTCTTTTATCATTATTTTTTCCAGTTGAAAACAGTACTATCAAGTTCCAGAGATTGGAAATAACATGATAACAGTAAATAGTTACGGACTGGTAGTAAACTAGCATGTCAATATCACAAGACAATGATAACGATCCTCGCGGGATCCCATAGCTGGCTCACAACCCATAAATATGCTCGACCATCCGAGGAGGAGGTCTGACGGCTCAAGAGTAGCCAATATCACAATGTAGTATGCAACCATCCGAGAAGGAGGTTCGACGGCTCAAGAATCGCCTAATATCATAACACAGTAACAACATGTCCGACTAAGCTATAGTCCCCAATTCACAATCGACCCCGCACTCACAAGAGAGTGCGTGTCTCACCGCTATACAGCGTCACAAAGTGGTGTACCGGGGCTTCGAACCCGCTGGTGATCACCCACATCTATTACTTACCTCAATTGTGCTCGACAACTAGTCTGCAATGCCCTTGCCATGGGAATCAAGCTCCGCACGCGTAGAATCTGATCAAATACAGTAAATACACATCAAATTAGACCAATGGAACGATACCCAGTCAAAACAACTCAATTTACATCAAAATTCCCAAAGTTGTCAAAACCCGACTTTCGGTACGCTTCTCGAAAAATTACGAAAGTCACATATTCGGAACCCTCATCTCAACACGAGTCTAGGCATATAAAATTTACCAAATTCGGACTCCATTTTCCCACTCAAATCAGTGATTTTCCATAATTTAGGCCTAGGGCCAAAACCCACATTTAATCTTCCATTTACAGGGAATTAACCAAGGATTTCATGATAAAATGATGTAATTAAGCCACAAAACTTACCTCCGACGAAACCCCGATGATTTCCCAGCAATTTCCCGTGAGTCCTGTAAGGCCCCGTAAAATTTTTGTGCATAAAACCTAGTAGATGTGGTGTCATGGTCCGAATGATGTGTTAGGAATGCGTAGAATTCTTCGCGGCGAGCTTGCTCGCCGCGGTTCGAACCCTTGGTAGTGATTTAAGTTTCAAAAATGTAGAGAAATAATTTTTCCGAAAAAGTGTCAAATATGCGGTCAAGAATGCGACCGCAGAATCAACATGCGGACCGCATTCTGACCGCAAATCGTTCCAGAGAGTTGCCCAAAATTGTGTCCAATGTGCGGTCGATATGCGATCGCATGTCAATCTGCGGTGCACTTTTGCGACCGCAGAATCGACATGCGGTCCGCATAGTGACCGCAAATCGTTCCAGAGCCTGCGTAATTTTTGAGCCATTCTGCGGCCACTATGCGGACCGCATGTTGATTCTGCGGTCGCATAGTGACCGCATATTTGACCCCGGCCCAGTTTTTGTAACATTTTGACCCGATCTCTTCTTTAATATAACACACCTCTTCTTCATTTTTATCATATCATCTCACCAAAAATTAGAGAGAGAAGAGAGGGTTTTTAGAGAGAGAAGTTCTTCATCTTCAAAGATTGTTCCAATTACTTAATTCCAAGGGATTCTAGGGCAAGGATTCAACTTCCCCAATATTTTCAAGGTAAAAACCCTAACTATTTTCTTTGATTTTCAGTTTTAATTGGGTAAAGAGAGGTTTGCATATAATAGCTTTTGAAAATAGAATTTTTACACTCATGCATGATTATTGAACTTGATTTCTAGTAAAAAGAAGTAGGTAGAAGTAAGAGTCTTCAAGAACAAGGTTGGCAAGAATAGGATATCTTGGGTAAGCATAAAGTAGAAAGTTAACGGAAGAAAAATCATCACCAGGTATGTATGGCTAATTTTGATTCTTGTGAAATCGCCCTTATGTGTAAAATTGTTTGGCATGTGTTGATTTGAGAAATTGTATGTGATTAATTGATGTTGTTGTTGGATATTCAAAGTTGTTGTTGAACTATGAGTGTTGTGGTAAGAAATATGAACCGAAAGGTAAATGAGAGTTGAATTGGGTAAAGAATTTGTGAATAATGATTATGATGGCCTATATGGCACCTTGTGGAAAAGAAATCGAAACACTTGAGAATTGGTTTATTGTGGAAAGAGATGAAACACTTGAATTATGGAAAATTGTTGAATATACATGTGTGAATATTATTGAATGTGGAAACATTGTAACTTGGTTGTGATATTGGCTTGAGAAGTAATTGAGAACATGAAACAATGTGCAAGTTGCTTATTTGAACTTGTTGAAATTGTGTGTAGTACCTTATCTGCTGTTTGAAATTGTTGTGTTTTCAACTGTAAGGCGGGGTCGTGTCGCGCGCCGCGACGTGGTGAAATAAGGTGTGGGTTGGGGTGATAAGGGTGGCCGAGGTAATAAGGGTGGTCATGGGCAATAAGGATGGAAAGCGATCGAAATCGCTATTAAAAATTGATACATAAATCAATAATGTGAAATTGTGAAAGGAGACAGCAGGAGAGTTTGCAACCTGTGGGGCACTGATTGCCCCTTTGTTTGACTACTTGTGCTTTACGTGATTGATTGGTTATTGTTAAATTGGTTGGTTGTAGAAAGTGCTTTGTGTGAGAATTATTTGAAATGAGGAAAAATGTGGAAACATGGTTGGCTGGCTTAATTAATTGTTGATGTAATTTAATGGCTTGAGTTTACTTGGGACAAAGTTTGTCCATGCATACCAGTACAATTCAAGTGTACTGACGTCCCTTTTGCCGGGGGCGCTACATTCGTGTCATGATTGTAGGTGGATCAGTAGCAGGCACGCACTTCAGCTCATCGGCAGTAGTATCTTTCATCCTCCACTGCCCGTTTTTGGTGAGCCCCTTTCTTCCTCGGGGCCTCGTGTGGTTCATGCCACTCGGTTTGGATTTCATTTTGGTTTTGTAAGGTATAGCCGGAGCCTTGTTACCGGCAAGTATTGTATTTCCCTTTTGTATCCTAGAGGCTCTGTAGACATGTAAACCGTGGGATTGTGGCCTATGTATATGTATGGGGCGTTGTAAATATAAATTATGAACTTGTTAGTAAATAAATCACATGGTTATGTTTATGCATTATGAAATCAGTCATTGTTGGTAAGATATTTTGGTTAATGAGTAACAGTCAACACAGGGGTAACGCGTGGGAATGGAAGGCACCCAGGTCCGCTTGACTGGGGCTACCCGGTCAGGCGCCGGTCATGTCCCTCGATTTGGGGCGTGACAAACTTGGTATCAGAGCCTATGGTTTTTAAAGTGTCCTAGGATGTCTCGGAGCCGTGTCTAGTAGTGCCCTTCTTATAGGTGTGTTGTCGACCACATCATATAAGTAGGGGGCTGCACGGACATTTAGGAATATTACCCTTCTTCATCACTCCAAATCGTGCGATAAAGCTTGACTATAAGATTGTTTTGTAACCCGTGCGTCGAGATTCAAGGTAAGTTTAAATGCTCTTTCGTCTATTTCATGTAGTGTTGTCATATGTCATGACCAATGGGAAAAGACATGGGTGTTATGGAGATTGCACATGTATCTTGTTGAATAAACCGTATGAATATATATAGTATAAGTACATAGTACTACAAGTATACTTTATTTGGGGAAAGGATTAGAAGTGATTACCCGCACGAAGAGGCATTGATTTGATAATTGATATGTAAGCTTAAATAGCAAGCATGGTTAGTGCAAGAAGTATATAATTGATCGTAAGGTGTGAAAGAATATTGGTTATATAAGCACGTGATATATGAGATAATGACTAAGAGATTAATGGGGAGAGTGTAAGTCTCTCATATGAGGTAAAAAGTTATGAAATAAGACTCAATTGGACCCTAGGTGAGAAGACCCTTGTCTTACGAACGTTATAAGGACCCAGAAATGTACGAAGTTGCGTTACACTCATAAAGGATATGCGTGGGGACTTGGAATCCCATACCTACGTGGCTGAATAGGAGAAGGGAACTTATGAGATCAATGCTATGGTGACTTAAATTTTCCTAATGGTCGAGTATATATATAAGAGGGATTGATATATGAGGCATATGTTCCTAAAGTTTCTACACTCAAGACTTGTGTCAAGATCCAGGATATTTTCCCCATGTGGGAGAGGGAGGACCATCGTGAGGCTACTTAAATACAATGAAACAAGAGCGAGACCATGTAGCTATGATATTTGAATATTTTGGTAAAGACATGTGTGGTCTAGAAAAGAGATTAAGGAATGTAAATTCTTCACGCATGGCAATGTGACTGATAGGGTCAACGATTCTAGAAAATAATAGTATGTTTGTAAAGAGACTTTTACTTGTCATAAGGTCAGGAGAAATAGGACCCAAGGAGGTACCATATGTCAAATGTGAAAGATTGTGAGTTCCTAGAATGGGCTAATCATAGATTTGTGATTTAAACAAAGTTTCGGGATACTAAGAAAGCCAAAACGAGTGGGAGAAATGAATGTGTTGCCACAACAACCCAAGATGGTAATTGGGGCTTGATAGAGAGCCTCTAAAGAGCCTTACAAATAGATAAGTGTTAAATGATGTTCAGACGAACACTCCTTGCTACATATGTCCCAATAAGAGTTAAGAGGTGAGCCGGATGGAATGCCTAAGGTAAGAGACCACGTAATATATGGAGGAGTGCGTGGCTATTCACTAACTAGGAAGAATGAGGTGAGAAGAAATGGGGAGAAAACCTTTAAATTTAGATGGTCATGGTTATTTAAAATAATTTTTGCATCAGAATGGTGGACTCACTTAGGGCACAAGTGTTAATAAAAGTTATAAGGGATTAACCGCAATGCAACCGACTTGGATGACACTGAATATCAACTAAAGAGGTCTAGAGATAGTTCATGTCTACACACAATGGGAAGCGAGGTTATCGTTGGTGAGGTTGTGGTACTGTAAAATGATTAAACAAGACATAATGATTTTTTCAAATTCACAGGAGACAGACAAATGTGTGGAACATTAAAGCTATTAATTATGCACTATCCGCAAAAAAAAGATGGGAATGAAAGGTTCGGAATGGATTGAAAGAGGATGAAAACTCGTGACAGACTAGACGTGTTTGGCATGATAACTCTTAAGCGGCAATATCAGGGAACTTTATTGGTAACTATAACATGGGGAATAAGGCGAGTTACTCATCCGAGATAGAATCAAGTGGACTAAGCCTTACACTTAAGAGTGAAACCAAAAGTTGTTGTTGAAGTATTGAGGAGGATTTAAAGTTTCAGAGAATACCCTTCTCGGGCTAGTGACCCTTCCTAAGTCATATGCATATAAAGGTTGTTGATATACGTTTTGAGAGGTGTTTAACCGTAATGAGGGATGGTAGGAAATTTCACAGGGGAAGTAGTGCAGTTTCTTAAAGTCTATAATGCACATATGGGGAGAAGAGGTTGGTTAAGAAAAGTTAGAGCACAATGCTACTTTACATTAGATACAATGCCGTGCAAGTTAGTGTTATTCGGGGTGCAAGTTAGCCAGTGCTATTCATTTGAGATAGGAGGTCATATGAGAAAACTCACTCAGTAATGCCTTTTGTTAAGAATCGTAAGAGTTAGTAGAAATGGTTCAGATGGGGTCGTAACTATATCAAGGAAATTATAGTAGAACTAAATTCGTGGAAGGTCTTATGTAAGAGGGATATAATGAAGATGTTCCGTTAATGATGTAAAGTGTTAAGGTGATAGTTATGCCTCCAGGGTTGGTTTGGGATGTGTATTGATGCAGCACGGGAAAGTCATATCTTACGCGTCCAGGCAACTCAAGAATCACGAAAAGAATTATCCGACGCATGATTTGGAGCTTGCAAGCTGTTGTGTTTGCTTTGAAAATATGGCGGCACTATCTTTATGAAGTTCATGTAGATGTGTTTTCAGACCCCAAGAGCCTCCAGTATTTGTTCAAGCAGAAGGAGCTAAATCTAAGACAGCGGCGGTGGTTAGAATTACTCAAGGACTATGATATGGACATATTGTACCATCCAGGGAAGGCAAACGTGGTAGCCGATGCTCTTAGTCGAAAATCCATGAGTAGTTTGGCTCATTTGGGTGTGGATCAGAGACACCTGGCTCGAGAGGTTTACCAATTAGCCAGTTTGGGGGTTCGTAGCTCGGCGTCAGACGAGGGGGATATTTTGGTGTATAATGGAGTAGAATCATCATTGGTCGCGGAAATCAAGGAAAAACAGTTCATGGATCCAGCATTGGTTCG
Source organism: Nicotiana noctiflora (assembly GCA_032618575.1). Taxonomy (NCBI): domain Eukaryota; kingdom Viridiplantae; phylum Streptophyta; class Magnoliopsida; order Solanales; family Solanaceae; genus Nicotiana; species Nicotiana noctiflora. Next base: position 313,985 of record JASVEL010008028.1, read on the forward strand.
GGTGAAGGAAGCAGTCATGAATGACAAGACCTCAGCATTTGTACTCAGCAGCGAAGATGGTGTATTGCGGTGTCAAGATAGGCTATGTGTTCCGGATGTGAGACGAGCTTCGGGAAAGAGTGATGGCAGAGACTCATATTTCCAGATATTTTGTACAACTAGGTTCCACAAAAAAAAATGTATCATGACCTTAAGGAGATTTATTGGTGGAACGGTATGAAAAGGGATATAGAAAGCTTTGTAGCTAAATGTCCGAACTGTCAACAAGTGAAGGCCGAGCATCAACGGCCCGGTGGATTAACTCAGATTATAGAAATACCAAGGTGGAAATAGGAGATGATCAATATGGATTTCGTGGTGGGCTTACCTCGCACACAGCATAAGTTCGATTCAATATGGGTGATAGTAGATCGACTCACCAAATCAGCTCACTTCCTGCCTGTCAAGTCCACTGATACTGCGGAGCAATATGCAAGATTGTACATCAAGGAGATAGTAAAACTTCATGGCACTCCACTTTATATCATCTCAGATCGTGGGGCTCAGTTCACCGCTAACTTTTGGAAGAAGTTTCAGCAAGGTTTGGGAACTCAGGTGAATCTCAGCACAGCTTTCCATCCACAGACCGATGGACAGGCCGAGCGGACCATTCAGACGCTCGAAGATATGTTGCGGGCTTGTGTCTTAGATTTTAAAGGTAATTGGGATGAACACTTGCCACTGATAGAATTTGCTTATAATAACAGCTATCATGCTAGCATTCAAATGGCCCCGTTTGAGGCATTGTACGGGAGAAGGTGTAGATCGCCAATCGGGTGGTTTGAGGTAGGTGAAGCGGAATTGCTAGGGCCAGATATGGTGTACGAAGCTATGGAAAAGGTCAAAGTTATTCAGGAGAGAATGAAAACAGCACAAAGTCGTCAAAAGTCCTATGCAGACGTTCGTCGAAGGGATTTGGAGTTTCAAGTCGACGATTGGGTGTTCTTGAGGGTATCTCCTATGAAGGGAGTCATGCGATTTGGAAAGAAAGGGAAATTGAGTCCTAGGTATGTCGGGCCATATCGGATCGTTCAAAGGATTGGTCAAGTTGCTTATAGGCTAGAGTTGCCTCCCGAGATGTCATCAGTGCACCCGGTATTCCATGTGTCCATGTTGAAGAAAGTGATTGGAGATCCATCCACCATCATGCCAGTCGAAACTATAGAGGTTAATGAAGATTTGTCATATGAAGAAGTTCCAGTTGCCATTCTTGATAGGCAAGTCCGTAAGTTGAGAAATAAGGAAGTTGCCTCTGTTAAAGTATTGTGGCGAAGTCAACAAGTAGAGGAGGCCACATGGGAAGCAGAAAAAGAGATGAAAGAAAAGTACCCCCATTTGTTTGATCAAGCCTAGAAGAAATTAGGTGACCCTCCTACTCCTAGTAGCTGTCATCTTGCCTAAGTTGTTTCCCTCTTAGTATTAGTAAGTCTCCTTTATTTGTAATGAGTTAGATGTGTTGTTACCTTGGGTCACTTGAACCGTTCTTGATAAATGAAAGCCTTATAAAGATTTACGTGTTTAATAAACAACTAATAGTAAGTGTAGATTGGTAATGATTTGTTAAGCGTACATGGTGTGTTAAAATGGTTAAATAAGGTAAGAATTCATTGAAGTGACTAGTTTATGTGCATTCGTTGAAGTAAGAAGGTGTATACCAGTTGTGAATAGTGTTATTGTTGTATATTGTTGTTTGGTGATGTGTTTCGGGGGCCCTCTGACAGGTGGATATGTCCATAATACAAAGGAAACTCTGGCGAAATTTTTCTAAAATATAAGAGTTAGTCAAAATTTTGAGGGTTGCATATCATGTCTTTCAAAACCAACTCATTTATTTCAAAATCCTCATTCGAGGACGAATGATCTTAAGGGGGGAGGATGTAAGGCCCCGTGAAATTTTTGTGCATAAAACCTAGTAGATGTGGTGTCATGGTCCGAATGATGTGTTAGGAATGCGTAGAATTCTTCGCGGCGAGCTTGCTCGCCGCGGTTCGGACCCTTGGTAGTGATTTAAGTTTCAAAATGTAGAATAAAATTTTTTCCAGAAAAATGTCAATCTGCGGTGCACTTTTGCGACCGCAGAATCAATATGCGGTCCGCATAGTGACCGCAAATCGTTCCAGAGAGTTGCCCAAAATTGTGTCCAATGTGCGGTCGATATGCGATCGCATGTCAATCTGCGGTGCACTTTTGCGACCGCAGAATCGACATGCGGTCCGCATAGTGACCGCAAATCGTTCCAGAGCCTGCGTAATTTTTGAGCCATTCTGCGGCCACTATGCGGACCGCATGTTGATTCTGCGGTCGCATAGTGACCGCATAATTGACCCCGGCCCAGTTTTTGTAACATTTTGACCCGATCTCTTCTTTAATATAACACACCTCTTCTTCATTTTTATCATATCATCTCACCAAAAATTAGAGAGAGAAGAGAGGGTTTTTAGAGAGAGAAGTTCTTCATCTTCAAAGATTGTTCCAATTACTTAATTCCAAGGGATTCTAGGGCAAGGATTCAACTTCCCCAATATTTTCAAGGTAAAAACCCTAACTATTTTCTTTGATTTTCAGTTTTAATTGGGTAAAGAGAGGTTTGCATATAATAGCTTTTGAAAATAGAATTTTTACACTCATGCATGATTATTGAACTTGATTTCTAGTAAAAAGAAGTGGGTAGAAGTAAGAGTCTTCAAGAACAAGGTTGGCAAGAATAGGATATCTTGGGTAAGCATAAAGTAGAAAGTTAACGGAAGAAAAATCATCACCAGGTATGTATGGCTAATTTTGATTCTTGTGAAATCGCCCTTATGTGTAAAATTGTTTGGCATGTGTTGATTTGAGAAATTGTATGTGATTAATTGATGTTGTTGTTGGATATTCAAAGTTGTTGTTGAACTATGAGTGTTGTGGTAAGAAATATGAACCGAAAGGTAAATGAGAGTTGAATTGGGTAAAGAATTTGTGAATAATGATTATGATGGCCTATATGGCACCTTGTGGAAAAGAAATCGAAACACTTGAGAATTGGTTTATTGTGGAAAGAGATGAAACACTTGAATTATGGAAAATTGTTGAATATACATGTGTGAATATTATTGAATGTGGAAACATTGTAACTTGGTTGTGATATTGGCTTGAGAAGTAATTGAGAACATGAAACAATGTGCAAGTTGCTTATTTGAACTTGTTGAAATTGTGTGTAGTACCTTATCTGCTGTTTGAAATTGTTGTGTTTTCAACTGTAAGGCGGGGTCGTGTCGCGCGCCGCGACGTGGTGAAATAAGGTGTGGGTTGGGGTGATAAGGGTGGCCGAGGTAATAAGGGTGGTCAGGGGCAATAAGGATGGAAAGCGATCGAAATCGCTATTAAAAATTGATACATAAATCAATAATGTGAAATTGTGAAAGGAGACAACAGGAGAGTTTGCAACCTGTGGGGCACTGATTGCCCCTTTGTTTGACTACTTGTGCTTTACGTGATTGATTGGTTATTGTTAAATTGGTTGGTTGTAGAAAGTGCTTTGTGTGAGAATTATTTGAAATGAGGAAAAATGTGGAAACATGGTTGGTTGGCTTAATTAATTGTTGATGTAATTTAATGGCTTGAGTTTACTTGGGACAAAGTTTGTCCATACATACCAGTACAATTCAAGTGTACTGACGTCCCTTTTGCCGGGGGCGCTACATTCGTGTCATGATTGTAGGTGTATCAATAGTAGGCACTTCAGCTCATCGGCAGTAGTATCCTTCTCCTTCCACTGCCCATTTTGGTGAGCCCCTTTCTTCCCCGGGGCCTTGTGTGGTTCATGCCACTCGGTTTGGATTTCATTTTGGTTGTAAGGTATAGCCGGAGCCTTGTTACCGGCAAGTATTGTATTTCCCTTTTGTATCCTAGAGGCTCCGTAGACATGTAAACTGTGGGATTGTGGCCTATGTATATGTATGGGGCGTTGTAAATATAAATTATGAACTTGTTAGTAAATAAATCACATGGTTATGTTTATGCATTATGAAATCAGTCATTGTTGGTAAGATATTTTGGTTAATGAGTAACAATCAACACAGGGGTAACGCGTGGGAATGGAAGGCACCCAGGTCCGCTTGACTGGGGCAACCCGGTCAGGCGCCGGTCATGTCCCTCGATTTGGGGCGTGACAGTCTCTCTCTCTAGAACTCAAAATTTGTGTTTTGGGGTGTTAAACCCGCTACTAACCAGTTCTGGTTTTTAACTCACTGCCAGAAAATTTTACCCTACGCGTTCGCGATGCCTTGCTCCAGTCCTTCATCGCGAACGCGACTTGATGTCACGCGTCCGCGAAGATCAACTCCCCAGCCTCCGGATTTTTTTCTTCTACGCGTTCACGTCCCAGTCCACGCGAATGCGTGGCTTCTATTTTTCCTCCTACGCGAACGCGACAAGCCTCACGCGTTCGCGATGCCTTATGAATTACTTATACGCGAACGCGAACCCATCATCGCGAACGCGATGCACTACTTAGCCCGGCCTACGCGAACGCGACCCCAGGAACATGATTGCGATGCTTTGACACGCCTGTCCTTCGCGAACGCGGGCCTTGCCCTCGCGAACACGAAGGCTAAAATCTTGCCCAGTGATCTGCAATTTACACCAGACTTTTCCTTGCTTCAAAATGCCGGATGATGGTACGGATTCACCCCGAGGCCCCCGGGACCCCAACGAAAACCACCAACATACTCCAAAACACGATACGAACTTGTTCCAATCTTCAAAACACGTCTAACAACATTAAATCCCACGATTCACATCGGATTCAAGCCTAAATTCCTTAAAACATTCCGAATTACACATTCGATCTAAAACCCGACCAAACGACGTCCGAATGACCTGAAAATTTGTGGACATATCCAAAATCACATGACGAAGCTACGGATATTGTCGGAATTCCATTCCGACCCCCGGATCAAAATCTCACCTACCATCCGGTTTTCGCCAAAATTTAACCTTCGCCAATTCAAGCCTAAAACTACACCGGACCTCCGAATTCGATTCTGATTGCTCTCCTAAGTCATAAATCACCTCCCGGAACTAACCGAATCATCAGAATCCGATTCCGAGCACTCTAACTAAATAGTTAACTCCAGGTTGACTTTCCATATTCAAGCTTCCTTCAAAAAGGCTATATGCCTCATTTTCAATCCAATTCACTCCCAATTCACCCGATAGACTCTAACACTGATATAAAAACATTAAACATGTAATTACAACATAACGGGATGGTAATTCCCGTGACGACGAGCCGGGTCATCACATTCTCCCCAACTTAAATAAACGCTCGTCCTCGAGCGGACTCAGAGTTGTACTAGAAGCAACCCAATAGTTGAATGACCTTACCAAGCATGTATTCGGGGTGATACCACTTCACCCTAGCTATCATAAGTCCGATAACACGATATAGCTGAAATTTCACAGACCATCTGAACCATAAGCCACATTTCACTTTCCGAAATCATGTACTAATTGCTAATCCCATGCCTATACTCAGGATACACTAGAATCCACTGCAATAAGGGATACTCAACACTCCGGGTGAGATCATATGATGTATCAAACAACCCAATCACTCGAGACAATAGTCTCTAATCACAATAACTTCCCACAATAAACAATACCAACTGAAAAACTTTTTTTTTTCATTAGATAGAGTCTTATTCCAACACTTTCATATCATGCCCACGGCAACCGAACACGCGATATATTGAATCCATCTCTCACGTCAACCATTCATGAATCCATTTCTCTTTTAACTGATACTACAACAGAATTCGGAGCCAAATCTCGATATTACCTTTTTAACCAACTGAAATCACATATGCTCGCTCTCCATGATGACTCAAATGATCAATTCTATTATAACACACCGTACTGGTGACATGACACCTCAAACACCGGCCTAAGCCGCGACGAGCACAACATAGGCTCTAGCAAAAGAGTTGTATTTCAATTCCTCTGTGCCATCATAACATAGAACTGAGATCGCGTCTCGCATTATAGAAATAGAGTACATGACTCCTTCTCGAAAGGTCATAACATCACGTGGTCTTGCCACGACTCATGATTCTATCCAAACACTATTACTCATGAAGCACCTCAAGTTACCAAGCTCAAAACAGTTAGCCACGCATAGATCTAGGTCTTGAACCCAAGCAATCAACCTCACCCACGGTGAAACAATTTACGTATGCTATCCAATCCGGAAAGAGCACAACAGATGTGCCATTCGCCAAGCGATACTCAATACAGACTTTTCCTCAGAAGTCAGGAAGTATTGTATACTAGGTAACATATAACTAACTATATTTTCACAATATTCCGTTGCAGCGTGCAACCCGCTCCAATGACATACCCGTGGCGGCGTGCCACCCGGTCCAGATACCATACCTGTGGCGGCGTGCCACCCGATCCAAATAACCCTCGCAAAAAGGAAATTGACATCGAGTCGAATTGCTCATTACAGTAAACATATATAGCCTCAAGCTCGGCCACAAGAAATGCATCCAACAAAGTTCCTCAATACCAAAACTAAATCAATGGTGGAAACCTCTGCACTGACATTTGCCACGAAAGCCCAACTGACAAAGCAATACCTACCAGCCGTCCGCTGGCCCTAGGGTACATTTACCCTGCTGGAGCATGATCTGATACGCTCTGCCACACAGTTGTGACATTCCTCTGATATATTCCATATCACATTAGTCTAGACGACCTGACTTATAACAACCAATACGCAATCATATATCATTATTCAAATCCATCATATCAAGTTGAGAGAGAGCCACTAGGGCTTCCGATTTCCAATAAATACAAAATGATGTCGATACACACGACATACAACCACTGCATAAGCGGACTAACGAGAACTTCAAGTCTCCAACACATATATAACACATGAATCACTATGCATGCTTCCGTACTTCACCATACGATTACATAACGCACCTCAAGCGTCTACTCTTACCTCTATAGCCATTCAAAAATTTCACTATGTCATCAACGACTCAATTATTACAGCCGATCCAATGGGAGAATACCACCATACCACTAGATATTATGAGATCACATTACCTTGTCCTTTTGGACCATATTCACTGCTAATTTACTAGAGTAGCAGTACCATTTTCCATAATCACCAGAAAGATCAATTCTTATATCACCTGCAGCTGCCCGCGCTGCTCAATAATTTTAAGGACTTCTCATATATTATGATCTGATCTCAAAACCTTGAATATGCCATTATCAACTTTCTATAACACATCGCATTTACCATACCATACTAAGACAACAGGGAAATTCATATCCCTTTCCTCCGCCGCAAACATCGGCGCACTCAACTAGTCAAGGAATTTCATGATCCCATATAGAGAGAACTCGTTATACATTCCGAGTTTTGCATACCAACAGGAAAATTACACTCATTTTTAAACCACGGTAAATCACATCATAAATTCTCTCCCAATTACATTGCATAAGTTAAACTGCCAGGACTGAGTCCTCATACCCATATCGAGTTACACAACTGCCAACACTCAAAAGCTTTATTTTGAAGAACTTCCTGCGATTTTGAATTCATTAACATTATCTTCCAATAAGGATTACATAGAATCCCATCATTCGCATAATATAACACGAGTCTTGACCTCTTCTAACGAAACCACCTTCTTTAGCCACATGCACAATCTTAAGCCACCTGACTGTTACAAGCAAAATCATGAACACTGCAAAACCATTCTCGGGCGTCATTCACCCTTATTCAGCTGTAATTCAACTGTCTTATTGAACAGAACCACTCGTTCCTTGCCAAAACTCTGACACCGTAGAACGTGATTACATACAGATACGATTAGCTATCTCTCTTTTCTATGCACCAAACATTCCTTACATACATCGGTTCAAAACATCCTAGTATTTCTTCTCATCTACGAAGCACTATAACCTTTATCAAAATTTCCCAACATACCTAGAGACAGAACCAACACAGCACCCAACAGTGCAATCAGTTATTCAATAACAACCTCCCCAACTTGGCTCGAAGCCATACATCAAGCAATTTTAGCTACTCATAGCATTCTTACTCAAATGATGCCATAATGTTCTAGTTAGATTAAACTCAAGTCATTTGCAAGCTTTGGCAGAGATCTGAATTATTAGAAATATTAATTCTTTTGCAATTCTTGTATTCATTCACACACAACAGTTAAGCCCACTCTTTAGGTGACAAAATCTTTTCTAGGTCCCAAATTTTTCCAAATATTTTGATAGAGTTTCCTTTGTAATTTGGCGTATCCACCTGCCAGAGAGTCACCAAGACCAACATAACAATAGCAAATCTACCCGGGTCTCCAGACCCCCAATAGAAATAACACAGGATCTATAGACATGATCCACAACAATCGTATCACCCACGGGGTGGATACATGAACAAGTAAATCAAGACTACCACGAGTCGCACCCAAATGACGTGCAACATAAGAGAACACGTAAGAATATGTGGACCCTGGATCAAATAGAACAGAGGTATCTCTGACAGACAGAAATGATACATGTAATCACTGCATCGGAGGCAACTGCATCACGCCTGTCAGGAAGTGCATAGAATAGTGCCTGACCTCCACTGGATCTCTCCTCACCTCTAGGGCGACTACGAGAAGACTGACCTCCACTTCTACTAGCCTGAGAGGGTGCCGAAGAGGAGGGTTGATCCCTCTGCTGAGTCCTGTCCCTACAGAGTCGAGGGCACTGTCTCCTCATGTGGCCAAACTCACCACACTCATAACATGCACCTGGTGCTGGAGAAGTAGTAGGTGCTGCACTCTGGGTTGGGAGGGCACTAAGTGAAGACTGACCCGGCTGAAATCCCTATCGACCACGAGCATAAGAACCTCCGCTCTACTCAGGGCGACCTGAATGAGACGGTCTAGACGAGCGACCTCTGCCTTGCTGGAAATGCCCTCTAGATGGAGCACCACTGAAACTACCAGAACCACGAGGCCTCTTGGCATCCCGCTCCTCTCTCTCTCGGCGACGATCCGCCTCAATGGAGCATGCCATATCCACAACCTGCTCAAATGATGACGATAGCACTCTCTCTCTCTGGTCATAATAATACGGATGGAGTAGTTGAGGCCATCAATGAACCTCCTAATCCTCTCCCTATCAGTAGGGATCATCCATGTGGTATGCCTAGCCAACTGTGTGAATCTGAGCTCATACTGGTTCACAAACATGTCGCCCTGAACCAACCACTCAAACTGGTGACGTAGCTCCTCGCGACGAGACTGCGGTACATATTTCTCTAGGAAGAGAGTAGAAAACTACTGCCAGGTAAGAGGTGCGGCTCCTGCAGGCCTACGCCTCTCAAACTCCTCCCAATAATCAAATGCGGGACCAGTAAACTGAAAGGTAGTAAATGAAACTCCGCTGGACTCAAGAATACCAGCTATACGCAGCATCCTCTAACACTTATCCAAGAAACCCTGGGCATCCTCGCCCTCAGCGCCACTGAAATGGGGTGGCTGAAGTCTACCAAATCTCTCAAGACGACGCTGCTCGTCGTTAGGCATAGCCTGAACTATATGCTCTGGAGCTGGTGCAGCTGGAGGAATAACTGGTGCAACCACCTGTGTGGGGACTGCCTCTAGCGTCTGAAGTCCCTGAACAACCTGCTCGGTTGTGCGGGCTGCAGGGGTCTACTGCCCGTCCCCTGTCCGAGATGTCGCTGCAGTAGCGGTAGCTAAAACTACCTGAGCCATACTAGAACACACTGATAATATCTGAGCAAAAGTTTCCTGAAGACCAGGAATAGCAATATATACAGTCTGGGCCTGAACTAGGGCTACTGGAGCATCAACCACTGGGGGCTGCTCCTGAACAGGTACAACGGGAGGGTCAGCTGGCACTGCCTCAGCTGCCCTACCTCTACCTCTAGCACGACCGCGCCCACGGCCTCTAGTAGGTGGCAATGGAGGTCGTCCACCTCGTCCTGATGCTCGCGTTCTCGCCATCTGCGAGAGAATAGAATATAGAAGTTCAGTTCTCAGAACAACAAGATCACACGATAGAGTTCAAGAAAAGTGAAGTGTTTCCTAAAGGTTCGCAGCCTCCCGAGGATAAGTACAGGCATCCCCGTACCGATCCACAAGACTCTACTAACCGGCTCAAGACTCACGAGGCCTAGTAAACCTAGGCTCTGATACCAACTTGTCACGACCCCAAACCCGGTCGTGATGGCGCCCAACACACTGCTAGGCCAGCCCGACCAATTAATAACATTTACGGAGCTAAGAGCTCACTTTACCCAATTTTTAAATACAACAAATGAGTCAATGAAGACAAAAATACCAATACGAGGATCAAGCCCCAAACAGTACAACTCCCATTGACCGAAGGGTCAAGAGTCACGAGCCTCTAAAGAACATAAGTGTAATAAGGTTTACAACCAAAGCTCAGTGCGGAAAGAAAATAGCAAATACTAAATCAAAAGACAGTAGCAAGGAATATCGGGTCCTGCGGACGCTGCAGCTACCTCGACTATCCCGCACAATGCCTCTGAACGGCTACCGGATCAGGTCTGCTGAGAGGTACCTGGATCTGCACACAAGGTGCGGGGAGTAAAATGAGTATTGCCAGACTCAGTGGTAATAAACAGGGGTAAGACAGCGTAGGTAAGAAATCCACAATAAAGCACTATGTAAAGCTATAACCAATGCCCCATAACAGTTCAATATCAACAGTAGAGAACCAACAATATCAACAAGTATAGCAGCTAACTGATGTAGCTAAATGCAATGCATGATATGACCGCTACGACGCGTAGCCCGATCCAATTTGGGTACTCGTGCTCACCGTGGGGGTTCAGACTCCGGAGGGGCTCCTACAGCCCAAGCACAATATCACTGCGGCGTGCAGTCCAATCCAACATATATACCGCTGCGGCGCACAACTGGACCCACTACCAGTCAACTAATATACAATTACAGCCTCGCGGGCTCATAATAGTTTTGAAAACTCTTTTATCATTTTTTCCAGTTGAAAACAGTACTATCAAGTTCCAGTGATTGGAAATAACATGATAACAGTAAATAGTTACGGACTGGTAGTAAACTAGCATGTCAATATCACAAGACAATGACAACGATCCTCGCGGGATCCAATAGCTGGTTCACAACCCATAAATATGCTCGACCATCCGAGAAGGAGGTCTAACGGCTCAAGAGTAGCCAATATCACAATGTAGTATGCAACCATCCGAGAAGGAGGTTCGACGGCTCAAGAATAGCCTAATATCATAACACAATAACAACAGGTCGGACTAAGCTATAGTCCCCAATTCACAATCAACCCCACACTCACAAGAGAGTGCGTGTCTCATCACTATACAGCGTCACAAAGTGGTGTACTGGGGTTTCGAACCCGCTGGCCATCACCCACATCTATTACTCACCACAATACTGCGCGACGACTACTCCGTAATGCCCTTGCCATGAGAATCAAGCTCCGCACGCATAGAATCTGATCAAATACAGTAAATACACATCAAATTAGACCAATGGAACGATACCCAGTAAAAACAACTCAATTTACATCAAAATTCCCAAAGTTGTCAAAACTCGACTTTCGGTACGCTTCTCGAAAAATTATGAAAGTCACATATTCGGAACCCTCATCTCAACACGAGTCTAGGCATATAAAATTTACCAAATTTGGACTGCATTTGCCCACTCAAATCAGTGATTTTCCATAATTTAGGCCTAGGGCCGAAACCCACCTTTAATCTTCCATTTACAGGGAATTAACCAAGGATTTCATGATAAAATGATGTAATTAAGCCACAAAACTTACCTCCGACGAAACCCCGATGATTTCCCAGCAATCTCCCGTGAGTCTCTCTCTCTAGAACTCAAAATTTGTGTTTTGGGGTGTTAAACCCGCTACTGACCAGTTCTGGTTTTTAATTCACTGCCAGAAAATTTTACCCTACGCGTTCGCGATGCCCCTCACGCGAACGCGATGCCTTGCTCCAGTCCTTCATCGCGAATGTGACCTGATGTCACGCGTCCGCGAAGATCAACTCCCCAGCCTTCGGATTTTTTTCTTCTACGCGTTTGCGTCCTAGTCCACGCGAACGCGTGGCTTCTATTTTTCCTCCTACGCGAACGCGACAAGCCTCACGCGTTCGCGATGCCTTATGAATTCCTTATACGCGAACGCGAACCCATCCTCGCGAATGCGATGCACTACTTAGCCCGGCGTACGCGAACGCGACAGCAGGAACGCGATCGTGATGCTTTGACTCGCCTGGCCTTCACGAACGCGGGCCTTGCCCTCGCGAACGCGAAGGCTAAAATCTTGCCCAGTGATCTGCAATTTACATCAGACTTTTCCTTGCTTCAAAATGCCGGATGATGGTCCGGATTCACCCTGAGGCCCTCGGGACCCCAACGAAAACCACCAACATACTCCAAAATACGATACGAACTTGTTCCAATCTTCAAAACACGTCTAACAACATTAAATCCCACGATTCACATCGGATTCAAGCCTAAATTCTTTAAAACTTTCCGAATTACACATTCGATCTAAAACCCGACCAAATGACGTCCGAATGACCAGAAAATTTGCGGACATATCCAAAATCACATGACGAAGCTACAGAAATTGTCGGAATTCCATTCTGACCCCCGGATCAAAATCTCACCTACCATCCGGTTTTCGCCAAAATTCAACCTTCGCCAATTCAAGCCTAAAACTACACCGGACCTCCGAATTCGATTCTGATTGCTCTCCTAAGTCATAAATCACCTCCCGGAACTAACTGAATCATCAGAATTCGATTCCGAGCACTCTAACTAAATAGTCGACTCCAGGTTGACTTTCCATATTCAAGCTTCCTTCAAAAAGGCTATATGCCTAATTTTCAATCCAATTCACTCCCAATTCACCCGATAGACTCTAACACTGATATAAAAACATAAAACATGTAATTACAATATAATGGGGTGGTAATTCCCGTAACGACGAGCCGGGTCGTCATATCTTGGTTGTGAGAAGATTGACAAAAATACTGGTTTTATGCCCTGGCTCACCCCGGAAAAGTCATCACTAACATTGTAAGTATCAATAACATAACAATTCATAATATCTTTTATGTCTTCAGCTGTGTAGTATAAATGTAGTTAATCTGTAGTTGTTTTGTATTTTTATGGAGTAATAGTAGACATAGTAATATTCAACTTAACTTCACATTAACTACATTTAAATTACATATTATGAGGTTCTTGGACTACATGTTATATTTCTATAGTTATAGTGTAGCCAATGTGCAATAATTTGTTAAATTTGTTAAAAATTCAAGTTGTAGTTAATATGTAGTTGTATGTAGTTACTTGTGGTTACAGTGTAGCTTACAGTATATGATTTCTCAATTTCGGTAGCACAGTGATGTTATTATGTATTATCTACGAAAGAGAGGCAAATATGGTCCCAACAACAATACAAGGTTCACAACAACTGATTGCTTGTTCAAGATAAAGATTGAAATAATTTATGACAAGTTCATAAGTACTCCACCGGAATAAATGTATTCGGTTGTTAAACCCAAGGATGATGTTGCAGAATATATTCTCGAGTACAGAATACTTGCTAATGTTGCCTGAGATCTTGTTGATTATGTGCTCATGCCTGTGAACCTAGTAGATAACTTGCATTGGTTGTTGCTAGTTTTAGACATAAATGATAGGAAAATTTATGTTTATGATTCAATGGTGAGAGCAAACCGGCATAAAACAATTGAGACATTGGTCCAAAAGTTTTCAATAATTCTCCCTTTGTATTTGTCATGCACTGATTTTTATGGAAAACGCAAACATATTGACTTCAAGATAACAAAGGCGTACATTGAAAAACCAGTTACTAACCCTCTCGAAATACAATGGATGGTTGCTGAGATTCCTCAACAGAAGGAAGGCTCATTGTAAAAAACTAATCTCCCTTTCTATACGTTTTATTATTTTATTTTAATCATATGTTATATAATAAAAAATTCTCATATTATGCAGGGATTTTGGTGTATATGTGGCATCATTTACTGAGTATGTTAGCCTTGGAGATCTTTCTATCCCAAAGGAAGATCTTTCTGATATTGACCAACACTGTACACGTTATGGAGCTCTATTGTGGGACTACACTACAAAGAAGCAAGATGATGGGTCAATCAGTGAGAGCGAAGTTACTGGCATGCTAGCAAGGAGGAAGGGTGCTTCGGCAAAAAAATAGTGGACTGGAGTGCAACAAAAGAAGAAATAGACTATTTTGTTCCAAGTGTGGTCTGTGTAATTTGGTAGTTGAATTAGAAAATAATGTAGGAAATATATCTTTTTAGTTTACTACAATACTTTATGGTATTTACACAATACTTGATGATTCGAGTCCTCTGTTTACCTTTTTAACATCAACAGCTTTGTCTTACCATTAGACTTTAGTCTTCAAGTTATTTTTTAAATACCTTCAAGTTCCAAGTATATATGTATATAGCTATCATTTGTTACACAACATAAATATGAAATAAATACAGGAATCATCTAAATATTTTAGCCATCTTTTATCAAAGGTTTTAAAAAAAATTCATTTTACCTACATTTTAACTACACTTTTAACTACATATTAAAAAATACAACTACAATTGAACCACAGTTATACTATATAATCACTACAGTTTGAAGGCAATATATGTTGAATGTAGTTTTTCTTAAATAGATTTTTTTATATATAGTAAATATGAAATTTTAACTATTCTATATAAAAAAAGACAACTTTATATGCTTGACAGAATATATAAGAACATATATAGTACAAATTCATAAAGTGATGTTTATATTTCTTAACTTTCTTCAGAAACTTAAATAATTACACAATAAAATCTGCTAATTTGAGTCATGTAACATTTATTTTGAATAACAGATCTAACTACATGACATTCATTTCTTTTTCGGTGCATTCTTGCAAGTTATTTTATTATGCCCTTCACCTCCATAATTTTCACATGACACCTTGTACTTCTTTGACCTAATTTCATCAAATATTTTATATATTTCCTTGTGAGGTCTCCCTAGCTACCTTTTATCTTCTGACGGTGGCTTTACTACCTCATCCAAAATATATTGTGGCACATCCCAGTTGCCTTCATCAGGAAGAGGATTTACTGGCATTTCATAGGTAAGAAGAGGATTTTTCCTTGTGTAATACGGAGACAATAATTTTCGTATGTTTCATTCCTATGCCTTAATGCTGCCAAAGCATGCACACAGGGATGTTCATCAAGTTGGAATTATCCACAGCTACATTTTTTATTTTCAAGACACACAATGTACTGCTTCACACCATCTAACACAGTATGAATAAGATCTGTTGAAGCCCTCACCTACAATTGAAGAGCAAACATAATTAATAATACATCAATCATTAAAATGGATTACCAACAATTTACCTACAAATTAGCAACAAATATACTACATCTGAACTACACACTACAATTACCGATAATTTGACTACATTGTAACTACAACTATTAAAAATTGCAATTAATATTTCTTTTCTCCTACACCAATAAAAAAATATCTTACCCTTAGTTTCTAAGATAATGTACTATTTTCTTCCAATTCTTTGTTGTATTTGTGACCAAGGTATGTGAAAGTACCTTTTTCCTTTGATAACTTTTCTTTGTCCAACGTTCAAGAAGAGTCTCATATATTCAAGTAAATCAAATATTGGTAGCTCTCTTGTCTCTTATGCTACAACATTCAATGACTCGGCAATGTTTGACGTCACAGTAAATGTTCTATTAACCGTTGCATGTATTCTTGACCATCTATGATACCCAATATCATATATATAAGACTTTACATTAAATTCATCTAGAGTGTATGACCGTGCTGTAGCAAAGTACAATTCATGTAATTGTAGATGCCCCTTCTTGAATTTTGACCTTATATTTATCTATATATGCCACATACAAGAGTAGTATGCCATGCCCGGAAAGACAACTGATGTTGCTTTCACTATACTCTCATTCCTATCTGAAAAAACACACGTTGAAGGTCTTTCACCATATTCCTCCTTGAATTGCTCAAAGAACCATTTCCAAGACGCGTTGTTTCCCGAATCAACCACAGCATATGCCTAGGGCAAAATAGTACCTACAAATTGTGGAAATAAAATATGATTAAATAACTACTATAATATATATTGATAATATACACAAGTTAACTACATTCTGTTATTAACTACAGAATATCTACAACATAACTACAATCAAACTATATTGTAAAGTCAATCCACAAAATAACTACAAAATTATTCCACTATTTATGTGATGACCCGGACCATTGTCACGGGAATTACCACCCCGTTACCTTGCATATATGTGTTTTATGCTTTTATATCAGTGTTAGAGTCTATCGGGGGAGTTAGGAGTGATTCTGGTTGAAAATGAGGCAAATAGCCTGTTGGAAGGAAACATGAATATGGAAAATCAACCTGGAGTTGACTATTTAATTAGAGTGCTCGGACTCGGATTCTGATGATTTGGTTAGTTCCGGGAGGTGATTTGTGACTTAGGGGAGCGATCGGAATTGAATTTGGAGGTCCGGTGTAGAAATAGGCTTGAATTGGCTAAGGTTGAATTTTGGCGAAATCCGAACGGTAGGTGAGACTTTGATCCGGGGGTCGGAATGGAATTCCGATAATTTTTGTAGCTTTTTCATGTAATTTTGGATATTTTTGCAAATTATCAGGTCATTCGAACATCGTTTGGTCGGGTTTTTGATTGAATGTTAGTTTCGGAAGTTTGAGTTGAATCCTATGCTTGAATCCACTATAATTCGATGATTTCTGTGTTTAAGTGTAACGACCCGGCCCGTCGTTACGGGAATTACCACCCTGTTACCTTGCAATTATATATCTTATGCTTTTATAACAGTATTAGAGTATATCGGGTGAGTTAGGAGTGATTTTGATTGAAAATGAAACAAATAGCATATTTGAAGAAAGCTTGAATATGGAAAGTCAACCAAGAGTTGACAATTGAGTTAGAGTGCTCGGAACCGGATTCTGATGATTCGACTAGTTCCGGGGGATCATTTATGACTTAGGAGAACAATCGGAATTGAATTCGGAGGTCCGGTGTAGTTTTAAGCTTGAATTGGCGAATGTTGAATTTTGGCGAAAACCGGATGGTAGGTGATATTTTGATCCGGGGTCGGAATGGAATTCCGACAATTTCTGTAGCTTCGTTATGTGATTTTGGATATGTCTGCAAATTTTCAGGTCATTCGGACATCGTTTGGTCGAGTTTTGGATTGAATGTTAGTTTTGAAAGTTTTGAAGAAACTTAGGCTTGAATCCGTGGGTAAATGGAGATTTTGATGTTTAGTGTGGTGTTTTTATGATTGGAACAAGTTCGTATCATGTTTTGGAGTATGTTGGTGGTTTTCGTTGGGGTCCCGGGGTCTCGGGATGAATCCGGGGGTCCAAACGGACCATTTTTGGAAGAAAAGAGAAGGCTGGTTGCTGTCATAAACGCAGCAGGTTTTTGCTCTCCGCGATCGCGGGGAGGGGGACGCGATCGAGTAGAGCTGGGGGCTAGGCCATCGCGATCGCAGGATCACCAGTCGCGATCGCGTAGAGTTAGCCGGGTGGCCATCGCGATCGCATGAGCATCTACGCGATCGCGTAGAAGAGAAATGGGTCCAGGGGAAAATGTGCTACGCGATCGTAGGAAGAGGGACGCGATCGCGTGAAGCCGGATGATTGTACATCGCGATCGAGTGAGGAGAGTCGCGATCGCGTGAGGCCGAAAATTTTGAACATCGCGATCGCGTGAGTAGAGTCACGATCGCGTAGAGCAAATGGGTCTGGCAGAGAATTTAATCACAGAACAGAGGGGTTACGGGTTCATTAACCCAAAACTCAATTTTGAGCCCTAGAGAGAAGAAAACTTGAGGAAATCACTGAGAAGTCATCGGGTATTCGTCGGAGGTAAGATTCTTGACTCAAAAATATCATTTTATGGTAGAATTAACATCAATATTCATGAAATTGGGTTGAAATCTTGAAGAAATGTGGCCTAAGTATTGAAAACGGGATTTTTGGATTTGGAAGGCCATTTGAACTCCGATTTCGATAAATTTTATATGCACGGAATCGTGGCGAGATGAGGGTCGCGTTGGTACTAATTTCGAAATTTTTTGAGCAGTGGGCCCGGGGTCGGGTTTTACCAACTTAGTGTAATTATGCGAATTTCATGTAAATTGAAGTGGGTTATGATTCTTTGACCCGTATTTGATATAATTATTGTTATTTGACTAGATTCTACACACGAGGCAGCGAAATTCAAAGGAGAAGGCATCGCGGACGAGTCTACGACCGGCTAGAGGTGAGTAGTTTGTGTATATGGTAGCCTGAGGGTTCGAAACCCCTGGCTTAGCATATTGTGACGCTAGTAGGGCGTGGCTCGCACACCGTGGTAGGTGCGGGATTGATTGTGACTGGGGATTGAGATTTGGTCCATCCCGGAAGTGAATAATATGTTGTTAGTGTTGGAAATACACTGTATTTGCTATATTTGTGGGTTGTAAGCCTTTGTTTGGGGCCTTGTGCCGATTTGTAGTGTCCTTAGGGGACAATATTTATGTGATAGCTATAATTGCTTAAATCACTAATCTCAGTCCTGGAAATTGAAATCACACTTTTGAAATGCTAAGTCACCGGCTTTTTACAAATTTAATAAAGTTGAAGTATTTTTCATAAATTATGAATTGAGAGCTGGAATTAAGGAAAATGAATTGTTTTGTGACTTAATTGCTTATTGTGGACTGAGCATGGGATCGGGCTGCACGCCGCAGAGGTTGATATGAGGATCGGGCTGCACGCCGCAGCAGTTTTGCGCTTGGGCTGTAGGAGCCCCTCCGGAGTCTGTACACACCCCGAGTGAGCGCCGTCGACGTTAAATTGGATCGGGCTACACGCCGTAGCAGTTATGTGCATTGCATTGCATCTGTAGTTGTTGAATTACTCTGTGGTAGCTGTATTGTATTGTTGTTGCTAGTTCGTAGGAGATTCGGACCGTAGTGTAGCTTCATATTGTGGTATTTTGTGGATTTCTTACTGTCAGCTACATGTATATATTTGTTACTCACTGAGTACTTAGTACTCACCCCTACTCCCTGCACCTTTTGTGTGCAGACTCAGGTACACAGGAGCAGTAGACGGACATCTCCAGCGTTTACATTGTCACATCGAGTTGCTGAGGTAGCTGCCTACGTTCGCAGAACCTAGCTTCTCCTCTCATTTCCAGTTGTTATTTTGTATTTTGTATTCAGATTTGCGTACTTCTATATCGTACTCTCTTTTCCTGTTGGGTTTTGTTAGAGGCTCTAGACTTGTGACTCCGGATCTTTGGGAGTGTCGGTATTTTGTTCAGTATTATTATTATTGGAGTTCTTAAACTCATATATTCTTCTTGGGTTGTCCATTTGGGGACCGGGTATTTTGTGATAATTAAATTGTTGGTGTGGCTGGCCTAGCTTGATTGTGGGCGCCATCACGACCGGATTTCGGGTCGTGACAAGTTGGTATCAAAGCACTAGGTTATTAGGACTCGCGAGTCATGAGCCGGTTTAGTAGGCTTTCGCGGATCGGTACGTAGACGTCCGTATCTATCCTCGGAGGGCTACAGAAACTTTAGGAAAAAACCTCATTTTCTTGTATTCATATCGTGCGATTTGTGTTATCATGAAATTAAACTTTTCCATATTCTATTCTCTCGCAGATGGCGAGAACACGTGCTAGCGGACGTGGCGGGCGACCACCATTGGCACCCAAAGGCCGTGGTCGTGGTAGAGGTAGGGCAGTAGCACCAGCACCTGCTGACCCACCAGCTGACCAGACTCATGGTCAGATTCTTGCACCAGTGGCCCAGACTCAAGACCACATCCCAGCGGCAGACGCTCCGGCAACTCAGGTTCAGGCACCGGCGGTGCCTATCGTGATACCGGGTCTTCGGAGACCTTGGCTCGGATCTTATCGGTGTGCACGAGCTTGGCACAGGTAGTTGCAGGCTACTGCTGCAGTATCTTCTTCACAGCAGGGGGAGGGAATCGGACCCCCGTGGCTCACACACCCGAGCCAGTTCAGCCAGTTGCACCCGTTGCACCAGCTCCTGCTTATATGGTTCCAGCTATGCCCGACGATGAGCGGCGTCGTTTGGAGAGATTTGAGAGGCTACGGCCTCCGACATTCGGTGGGCTGAGGGCGAGGACGCCTGGGGTTTTCTTGACGGATGTCGGCCGCATGCTTCGCACTCGCGGGTATTCTAGAGTCCGGCGGTGTATCATTCACCACTTTTCAGGTCACAGGTGCAGCATTTCGGTGGTGGGAGGATTTCGAGAGGCGTAGGCCCGCCGGGGCAGTGCCCCTCACTTGGCAGCAGTTCTCCACGGTATTTTTGGAGAAGTACGTACCGCAGTCTCAGAGAGAGGAGCTGCGACGTCAGTTCGAGTGGTTGAAGCAAGGAGAAATGACGGTTAATCAGTACGAGATGAGATTCACACAGTTGGCCCGTCATGCCATGTGGATGGTTCCTACAGACAGAGAGAGGATTCGGAGATTTATTGATGGCCTTATTTATCCCATCCGCATATTGATGACCAGGGAGAGAGTTTCGGCGGGATGAGAGAGAGGCTAAGAGGCCTCGTGGTACTGGCAGTTATAGTGGTGTTCCGTTTAGGGGCCAATCTTAGCATAGCAGAGGTCGTTCTTTCAGGTCTCATCAGTATGGACGTGCAGAGTCCAGTGGGGTTTCATCAGATCGTGGTCGTCAGGGCCATCAGGGTTATCAGGGTCAGCAGAGCCGTCAGCAGAGCCGTCAGCAGAGTCAGCCTGTACTGAGTGCTCTTCCAGCTCAAATCTCTGCTCCTGTTTCCTCAGCACAGGGTTCATCTGTAGCGAGGGGTCCTCAGCAGCCCCTTCCTCTATCTTCGGGCCGTTGTTTTGAGTGCGGTGATTTGGGCCATATCAGGAGAGAGTGTCCTTAGTGGCTTCGTAAGCGGTCTCAGCAGAGGGATCAGCCTTCGTCTTCTACTCCTATTTCTTCAGCGCCAGCACAGTCGGCTAGGACTGGTGGCCAGGTATCCAGAGGTCGCCCTAGGGGTGAGGATCGTACTGGTGGAGGCTAGGCTCGTTTCTATGCTCTTCCGGATAGGAAGGATGCTAGTGCTTCAGATGCGGTCATTTCAGGTATTATCTCAGTCTGCCACAGGGATGCTTCCGTCTTATTTGATCCCGGATCCACCTATTCTTATGTCTCTACTTATTTTGCACATCATTTGGGTATGACCCGTGGTATTCTTGATTTGCCCGTACATGTGTCTACCCCGGTGGGGGATACTGTTGTTGTGTATCAGGTATATCGATCCTGTATTATTACTATTGGGGGTCCGGAGACCCGAGTTGATTTATTACTACCGGGCATGGTAGATTTCGATGTAATTCTAGGCATGGATTGGCTATCTCCTTACCATGCGATTCTGGACTGTCATGCCAAGACAGTCACACTAGCTATTCCAGGTAATCCGAGGATCGAGTGGCGTGGCTTGACCGATTATGTGTCCGACAGGGTGATTTCTTATATAAAGGCTCAACGAATGATTGGCAAGGGTTGTTTATCTTATTTGGCCTTTATTAGAAATGTTGAAGCCGAGACACCCAGTCTTGATTCGGTCCCCATTGTGAGGGAGTTTCCGGATGTATTTCCAGCAGACCTGCCAGGCATGCCGCCTGACATAGATATTGATTTTGGTATTGATTTGGTGCCGGGCACTCAGCCCATTTCTATTCCTCCCTATCGCATGGCACCAAGCAGAGTTAAAAGAATTGAAAGAACAGCTTCAAGAACTCTTAGATAAGGGTTTCATTCGTCCGAGTGTGTCACCTTGGGGTGCACCGGTGTTGTTCGTAAAGAAGAAAGATGGCACAATGAGAATGTGCATTGATTACAGGCAGCTGAACAAGGTAACAGTAAAGAATAAGTACCCATTGCCTCGTATTGAGGACCTATTTGATCAGCTCCAGGGAGCTAGTGTATTTTCTAAGATTGACCTTCGATCGGGCTATCATCGGTTGAAGATCAGGGACTCAGATATTATGAAGACAGCGTTCAGGACGCGATATGGGCACTACGAGTTCCTGGTGATGTCTTTCGGGTTGACTAATGCCCCAGCTGCATTCATGCACTTGATGAATAGTGTATTTCGGCCGTACCTTGATTCTTTTGTGATTGTATTTATTGACGATAATCTGGTCTATTCACGCAGCCAGGAGCAGCATGCACAGCACTTGAGGGTGGTATTGCAGAGGTTGAGAGAAGAGAAGCTCTATGCGAAATTCACTAAGTGTGAGTTCTGGCTTGATACTGTGGGTTTTCTGGGACATATAGTGTCCAGTGATGGTATTCGGGTTGATCCACAGAAGGTCGAGGCAGTGCATAATTGGCCCAGACCTTCCTCAGCTACAGAGATTCGGAGTTTTCTCGCCTTGGCAGGCTATTATCGCCGGTTTGTTCAGGGTTTCTCATCTATTGCTTCACCGTTGACTAAGTTGACACAGAAGAATGCTCCATTTGTGTGGTCTGATGAATGTGAGGAGAGCTTTCAGAAGCTCAAGGAGGCTTTGACCACAGCTCCAGTACTTGTGTTACCATCAGTTTCAGGGTCATATACGGTATATTGTGATGCTTCCACAGTTGGACTCGGTTGTGTGTTGATGCAGGAGGGCAGAGTTATTGCATATGCTTCTCGTCAGCTAAAGCCCCACGAGAAGAACTACCCTGTTCATGATTTGGAGTTAGCTGCTATTGTTCATGCCTTGAAGATTTGGAGGCATTACCTATATGGTGTATCTTGTGATGTATATACGGACCACCGCAGCCTTCAGCATTTGTTTAAGCAGAAAGATCTAAATTTGAGGCAACGGAGATGGCTTGAATTGCTTAAAGACTATGATATTACTATCTTGTACCATCCCGGGAAAGCCAATGTAGTGGCTGATGCATTGAGCCGGAAGGCTATTTGTATGGGCAGTTTGGCGTATATTCCAGTTGGGGAGAGACCCCTAGCAGTTGATGTTCAGGCGTTAGCTATCAGTCCAGTATTCAGATGGCGCCGTATGAAGCTTTATATGGGAGACGATGTAGGTCTCCAGTCGGTTGGTTCGAGCCCGGCGAGGCTAGGTTGTTGGGGACAGAGTTAGTCCAAGATGCCTTAGACAAGGTGAAGGTGATTCAGGAGAGACTTCGCACAGCTCGGTCGCGTCAGAAGAGTTATGCGGACCGGAAGGTCCGAGATGTGTCTTATTCAGTAGGTGAGAAGGTGTTGCTGAAGGTTTCGCCTATGAAAGGTGTTATGAGGTTTGGAAAGAAAGGGAAGTTGAGCCCAAGGTTTATTGGACCTTTTGAGGTGCTTAGGAAAGTTGGGGAGGTGGCTTATATGCTTGCTTTGCCACCCAGCTTGTCGGGAGTTCACCCGGTGTTCCATGTATCTATGCTCCGGAAGTATGTCGGAGACCCGTCTCATGTGTTAGACTTCAGCACGATACAGCTAGATGAGGATTTGACTTATGATGTGGAACCAGTAGCCATTTTGGGTCGACAGGTTCGTAAGCTGAGATCTAAGGATATAGCTTCAGTGAAAGTGCAGTGGAGAGGTCGTCCCGTGGAGGAAGCAACTTGGGAGACCGAGCAAGAGATGCGAAGTAGATATCCACACTTGTTTGATGCTCCAGGTATGTTTCTTAACCCGCTCGCGGATGAGCGTTTGTTTAAGTTGGGGAGAATGTAACGACCCGGCCCGTTGTTACGGAAATTACCACCCCGTTACCTTGCAATTATATATCTTATGCTTTTATAACAGTATTAGAGTATATCGGGTGAGTTAGGAGTGATTTTGATTGAAAATGAAACAAATAGCATATTTGAAGAAAGCTTGAATATGGAAAGTCAACCAAGAGTTGACAATTGAGTTAGAGTGCTCGGAACCGGATTCTGATGATTCGAATAGTTCCGGGGATCATTTATGACTTAGGAGAACAATCGGAATTGAATTCGGAGGTCCGGTGTAGTTTTAGGCTTGAATTGGCGAATGTTGAATTTTGGCGAAAACCGGATGGTAGGTGATATTTTGATCCGGGGTCGGAATGGAATTCCGACAATTTCTGTAGCTTCGTTATGTGATTTTGGATATGTCAGCAAATTTTCAGGTCATTCGGACATCGTTTGATCGAGTTTTGGACTGAATGTTAGTTTTGAAAGTTTTGAAGAAACTTAGGCTTTAATCCGTGGGTAAATGGAGATTTTGATGTTTAGTGTGGTGTTTTTATGATTGGAACAAGTTCGTATCATGTTTTGGAGTATGTTGGTGGTTTTCTTTGGGTTCCCGGGGGTCTCGGGATGAATCCGGGGGTCCAAACGGACCATTTTTGGAAGAAAAAAGAAGGCTGGTTGCTGTCATAAACGCAGCAGGTTTTGCTCTCCGCGATCGCGGGGAGGGGGACGCGATCGCGTAGAGCTGGGGGCTAGGCCATCGCGATCGCAGGATCACCAGTCGCGATCACGTAGAGTTAGCCGAGTGGCCATCGCGATCGCATGAGCATCTACGCGATCGCGTAGAAGAGAAATGGGTCCAGGGAAAAATGTGCTACGCGATCGCAGGAAGAGGGACGCGATCGCGTGAAGCCGGATGATTGTATATCGCGATCGCGTGAGGAGAGTCGCGATCGCGTGAGGCCGAAAATTTTGAACATCGCGATCGCGTGAGTAGAGTCGCGATCGGGTAGAGCAAATGGGTCTGGCAGAGAATTTAATCACAGAACAGAGGGTTACGGGTTCATTAACCCAAAACTCAATTTTGAGCCCTAGAGAGAAGAAAACTCGAGGAAATCACCGAGAAGTCATCGGGTATTCGTCGGAGGTAAGATTCTTGACTCAAAACATTATTTTATGGTAGAATTAACATCAATATTCATGAAATTGGGTTGAAATCTTGAAGAAATGTGGCCTAAGTATTGAAAACGGGATTTTTTGATTTGGAAGGCCATTTGAACTCCGATTTCGATAAATTTTATATGCACGGATTCGTGGCGAGATGAGGGTCGCGTTGGTACTAATTTCGAAATTTTCCGAGCAGTGGGCCCGGGGTCGGGTTTTACCAACTTAGTGTAATTATGCGAATTTCATGTAAATTGAAGTGGGTTATGATTCTTTGACCCGTATTTGATATAATTATTGTTATTTGACTAGATTCTACACACGAGGCAGCGAAATTCAAAGGAAAAGGCATCGCGGACGAGTCTACGACCGGCTAGAGGTGAGTAGTTTGTGTATATGGTAGCCTCAGGGTTCGAAACCCCGGCTTGGCACATTGTGACGCTAATAGGGCGTGGCTCGCACACCGTGGCAGGTGCGGGATTGATTGTGATTGGGGATTGAGACTTGGTCCATCCCGGAAATGAATAATATGTTGTTAGTGTTGGAAATACACCGTATTTGCTATATTTGTGGGCTGTAAGCCTTGTTTGGGGCCTTGTGCCGATCTGTAGCGTCCTTAGGGACAATATTTATGTGATAGCTATAATTGCTTAAATCACTAATCTCAGTCCTGGAAATTGAAATCACACTTTTGAAATGCTAAGTCACCGGCTTTTTACAAATTTAATAAAGTTAAAGTATTTTTCATAAATTTTGAATTGAGAACTGGAATTAAGAAAAATGAACTGTTTTGTGACTTAATTGCTTATTGTGGACCGAGCATGGGATCGGGCTGCACGCCGCAGTGGTTGATATGAGGATCGGGCTGCACGCCGCAGCAGTATTGCGCTTGGGCTGTAGGAGCCCCTCCGGAGTCTGTACACACCCCAGTGAGCGTCGTCGACGTTAAATTGGATCGGGCTACACGCCGTAGCGGTTATGTGCATTGCATTGCATCTTTATTTGTTGAATTACTCTGTGGTAGCTGTATTGTATTGTTGATGCTACATCGTAGGAGATTCGAATAATATTTTAGCTTCATTATGTGGTAATCTATGGATTTCTTATTTTCAGCTGCTGATATATATTTATTACTCACTGAGTACTTAGTACTCACCCCTACTCCCTGCACCTTTTGTGTGCAGACTCGGGTACTCAGGAGCAGTAGGCAGGCATTCCAGCGTTTGTAGTGTCACATCGAGTTGCTGAGGTAGCTGCCTACGTTCGCAGAACCTAGCTTCTCCTCTCATTTCCAGTTGTTATTTTGTATTTTGTATTCAGACTTGAGTACTTCTATATCGTACTCTCTATTTCCTGTTGGGTTTTGTTAGAGGCTCTAGACTTGTGACTCCGGATCTTTGGGAGTGTCGGTATTTTGTTCAGTATTATTATTATTGGAGTTCTTAAACTCATATATTCTTCTTGGGTTGTCCATTTGGGGACGGGTATTTTGTGATAATTAAATTGTTGGTGTGGCTGGCCTAGCTTGATTGTTGGGCGCCATCACGACCGGATTTCGGGTCGTGACATTAAGGGCATGTTTTTATGATTGGAAAAAGTTAATATCGTGTTTTGGAGTATGTTGGTGGTTTTCGTTGGGGTCCCGGGGGCCTCGGGGTGAATTCGGACCACCATTCGGGCATTTTGATGCTTTGGAAATCTGCAGAAAATTGCAGAAACTATTCTGGGAATTTAGCCTTCACGTTCGCGTTCGCGAGGCTTGAGCCGCGTTCGCGTAGGCAGGACTAAGTTGAGCATCGCGTTCGCGATGCTGGGCATCGCGTTCGCATCCAAGGCGGTCGCGTTTGCGAAGAGTAAAATTGGAGGCTGAGGAATTTGGTCATCGCGAATGCGTGAAGCTGTGTCGTGTTCGCGAAGGGTTAGCCGGGCAGTGCATCGCGGACGCATGGAGTGTCAGGCGAACGCATAGTGTTAATTGGCCAGGCAGTGAATTTAATTGCAGAACATAGACCAGTCGCGGGTTTAGACATAAAACCTCCATTTTTGAGTTCTAGAGAGAGAAACTCACGGGACATTGCTGGGAATTCATCGAGTATTCATTGGAGGTAAGTTTTATGGCATAATTACAATATTTTATCATGAAATCTTTGGGTATTTCTCTGTTAATGGAAGATTAAAGAGGGATTTTAGCCCTAGGCCTAAATTATGGAAAATCACTGATTTAAGTGGGCAAATGGAGTACGATTTTGGTAAATTTTATATGCCTAGACTTGTGTTGAGACGAGGGTTCCGAATATGTAACTTTCATAATTTTTCGAGAAGCGTACCGAAAGTCGAGTTTTGGCAACTTTGTAGTTTTTGGTGTAAATTAAATTGTTTTGACTGGGTATCATCCCATTGGCCTAATTTGATGTATTTCCACTATATTTGATCAGATTCTACGCCTGCGGAGCTTGATTCTCATGGCAAGGGCATCGCGGATTAGTCGTCGAGCCGTATTGAGGTGAGTAATAGATGTGGGTGATGACCAGCGGGTTCGAAACCCCGGTATACCACTTTGTGAAGCTATATAGCGGCGAGACACGTACTCTCTTGTGAGTGCGGGGTCGATTGTAATTGGGGACTATGGCTTAGTCCGACCTTTTGATATTATATTATGATATTCGCTATTCTTGAGCCGGTGAACCTCCTTCTCGGATGGTTGTGTACTTTTATGGGCTGTGAGCCAGTTATTGGGATACTGTGAGGATCATTATCATTGTTTCTGTGATATTGACATGCTAGTGTTACTACCAGTCCAGGGCTATTTCTGTTATTATGATTTTCCAATATCTGGAACCTTGACATACTGTTTTCAACTGAAAAATGATAAAAGAGTTTTCAAAACTACTTTCGAGCCTGCGAGGATGCATTTGCATACTAGCTGACTGGTAGTGGATCGGGCTACGCGCTGCAGCATATTCATGATATTGTGCTTGGGCTGTAGGAGTCCCTCCGGAGTCTGAAACCCCACAGTGAGCACGGGTACCCAAATTGGATCGGGCTACGCACCGTAGCGTTCATTTCATGCATTTCATTACATTTAGCTACATCTGATAGTTGTTATACTGTGTTATTGATACTTGTTGGTGCAAATATTGTTGATATTGAGACTGTTACAGGGTATTTGATTACAGCTTTACATAGTGCTATATTGTGATTTCTTCTCTATGATGTCTTACCCATATTCATTACCACTGAGTCTGGAAGTACTCACTTTACTCCCTGCACCATGTGTGCAGATCCAGGTACCTCTCAGCAGACTTGATCCGGTAGTCGTTCAGAGGCATTTGCGAGATAGTCGAGGTAGCTGCAGTGTCCGTATGACCTGACTTCCCTTCCAGATGTCTTTTCATTTCGTATTGCTATTTATTTCTGCACTGAGTATCTTGTAAACACTATTGCACTTATGTTATCTTTAGAGGCTCTTGACTCTTGACCCCTCGGTCTATGGGGAGTTGTACTGTTTGGGACTTGATCCCCGTGTTGGTGTTTCTATCACTATTGACTTAATTATGTTATGCCTAAATTGGATAAAGTGAGCTCTTAGCTCCGTGTATGTTGTTAATTGGTCGGGCTGGCTTAGCAGTGTGCTAGGCGCCATCATGACCGGGTTTGGGGTCGTGACAATTTACCTGCTGCATCCATTGTGCTTGCTGTCAGCATAATACCCCGGTAGGCTGACTTTAAGAATGTCCCATCAACCACTACTACTAGCCTACAATGTTGCCAACCATTTATTCATGTATAAAAAGCAACAAATGCTTTTAAGAAGAAATCATTTGCTGCCTTCTTCAAATTAACAACAGAATCAGGATAATTCTTCTCAAGAATATAAAAATATTTGGGTAATTTGTTGTAGGAGTCACACGGATTCCATCTAAAAATCTGTAAAGATTTTTTCCTTTGCTCTCCATGCTTGCATGTAGCTTAGGTTCAATCCATGTTTGGATAACATGTCTGTTTGTATGTCCTTTGGTGTGTAAACAGTCTTAGGATCACAATACTTTGGAACGGCCATGCAACCAACTACTGTTGCAGTACATTTGCGCTGTATGAATGTTTTGTTCATTAGGCAGCATGTGTGTTGCCGGATGAAACTTCTTACATTGAACATTGCTGAATCATTAATCGATGTTGCCTTGAAATGCCATTTACAGCTTTCAGCACACATATAAGCCAGTAACTACAAAACAAATACAGTATTTTCACAAATATATGAAAATTTTCAATAAATTACAAATTGACTACAATTAAATAAAATCGCCTATAAACCACAATGCACTAATTTTGCGGATATACTATCCACAACTAACTATATACCTTCTATGACTAGATCTTTTTACTCTGAACTGGAACTTTTGCATTACGGAATAGTTCTTCATTGCAGCATCTACTACTTTTTTGTCATGATAAACTTGTCATTCTTCAATATATGTTTGTGTTGATTCAGTTATTATTTCACTTTGATATTCTTCAATAGCTGGTGAGGATGAAATTTCTAGTAACTTTATGGATTTAGAAGAACCTGCGGACAATAAATTCATAAATATAGTTTCTATGTAGATAATTTTGAAATCAATATTGCTTTACCCTATTCAGAACTATACGAGATTTGTAGTTTAATTGTAGGTAAATGTAGTAAAATTGTAGTTAACATTGAAACACCATATCTCACATCAATGTCGAATCAAACGTACCTGCATTGGTACTTTCATTGTTGATTGCCAATTCCATATTGGAATCTCTTACGCTTATACATAGAGGATACGAACCTAAGTTTTTATTCTCCTTTTTGGTTTCCATGTACGCGCAAACACCCATATCATTCCTAATCTCCATTGGAGGGCAATTCTCATTCACAATGTATTTGATTTCTAAAATTTTATCTGATGTATCAATCAATAATTGTTCTGCAATTACAGAAATTAGAATTTCGTAGCTTGCATTATCATCCACCAAAATGGCATCAATTTTAAAATCTATATATCTGCCATATCTATCCCAATTACCATTCATTTTCAGCATTATTGGGATTTTAAACATGATTTCGTGTAGATGAAAAAAAAGGAAGAATATAAATAGTTTCTACAATTTGAATTGAGTTGTAGAATAGGTAAAAACAAGTTGATTACAGTAGCTTTCGATCATTTGAGAAATGTAGTTGAGTGAGAGAATAGAGATCACTTTCCGTTGAGGAAGAAGAGAATTACGCATCAATTA
Organism: Nicotiana noctiflora; assembly: GCA_032618575.1. NCBI lineage: Eukaryota > Viridiplantae > Streptophyta > Magnoliopsida > Solanales > Solanaceae > Nicotiana > Nicotiana noctiflora. The sequence continues at coordinate 344,346 of JASVEL010008028.1, forward strand.
GATTTTCTTCCGTTTCAAACTTCAGCTTTAATGTCGATATAATGAAACACAGATTTGGTGACTTGTTTTTAGCGCCTTATTTATGCCAAGATCTACCTATTTTTGTATTGGTATATATTTTGTAGTTGAAATATATATATATATATATATATATATATATATATATATATATATATATATATATATATATATATATATATATATAATATTGACTTAACATATATACATATATATTAACGCATAATATATAGACTTAACATATATATACTTGTGACGACCCGGCCATACTTAACATATATACATAATATATATATTTAACATATATACATATATATTAACACATAATATATAGACTTAACATATATATATATATATATATATATATATATATATATATAATTCATCATTATTAAAGAAAAAAATATTTTTATTAAAAAGCCCACTAGGCCCACGAAGCCTGGCCCGCTAGGCCCAAGATCACATGAGCTTAGGCCCGTCACGGGCCGGTTCTACCCTTCAGCACCGCCAGGCCCGGGACGCCACAGTTCAAGCCCGCTAGGCCCAGGCCCACGAAACTTGATTTGAAAACCAAAGTTGTTTCAGCGCCTTAAGTTTGAGGAAACGTGTTAAGAAGAAAGTAACTGATTCAGCCAGGAGGTGCAATAAACTCACCATTGTCAACAATGTTAGGCACCTCACAAATCTCTCCCTTAATTTTGATTTTTCTTCTTTAGTCCAAGTCTTGTTCTCAATCTCTGAAAATCTTCAAACTTGAGAGGTTTTGTAAAAGTGTGTGCAACTTGATCATGATACTTCACATATTTGAGCTCGACTTTCATATTGGCAATGCACTCTCTGATAAAAATGATACCTTGTATCTATATGCTTGCTTTGATCGTGATACACCGGATTCTTCGCAAGTGCCTTTTAGGTAAAGAAGAATTCTTCTAGTGACCTTCAAGTGAGCAGAGATAGGAGCCTCCATGAAGCGACTTACTACTCCAACTGCAAAAAGTATATCTGGCTTGGTACAACTCAAGTACCTCAAACTTCTCACAAGACTTTTGAAGAATGTGGGATCCATTTTTTCTCCTTCATCAAACTTGGACAATTTTGTCCCACTTTCCATCGGTGTGTTCACATGGCTGCAATCGAGTTTGTTGAACTTCTTTAAAATCTCTTTTGTATAGCTTTCTTGAGAGATAAAAATTCCATCCACCATCTGCTTCACTTCTAGGCCCAAGTAGTATGACATGAGTCCTACATCTGTCATCTCGAACTCACGGGACATATCTTTCTTAAAAGCTTTAAACAAACTTGGGTTATTACCCGTGAAAATAAGATCATCAACATAAAGAAAAACAAGTAAGATATCTCCATTAGTATGAACTTTAAGGTAAAGAGCATATTCATGGAGACAACGAGTAAACCTATTGTCTTGAAAATACTTGTCGATGCAACTATTCCATGCTCGTGGGGCTTGCTTTAATCCATATAAAGCTTTTTTCAACCGCAACACTTTATCTTCGTGGTTTTTGACCATTAAATCCAATGGTTGTTCAACATAGACTTCTTTTTTAAGATAGCTATTCAAGAAGTCTAACTTGACATCTAGTTGATTGATCTTCCACTTTATTTGTGCCGCCAAAGAGATCAACAAACGGATCGTCTCCATGCAGGCAACGGGTGCATAGACATCTTCATGGTCAATGTCTTGCATGTGCTTGTAGCCTTTAGCCACAAGTCGTGCCTTGTATTTCTCCACATCTCCATCCGCATTCTTCTTTATTTTGTATACCCATTTTACTCCAATTGCTCGATGACCCTTGGGAAGAGTTGTTAACTCCCAAGTATTGTTTTTCTCTATTGACTCAATCTCCTTCTCCATGGCTTGTCTCCACCTTTTGTTTGTAATAGCCTCATCAAAGTTCATTGGTTCACTGTCAGCAAAGAGACAACATAAAAAATCAAAATTAGTAACTTCTTCTATGTCCTCGTAGAGCTCTTGAATACTCCTTGTCCTTTGTGGCTGTTCATTTGAACTTTCTTGAGATGACGGAGATGCAACATTGGTTGGATAAGGAGGTGGAGTTGTATCCTGCACAGGTTCCACGGTCTCTAGTTCTTCTTCATCACCAAAGTACGGAAGAAAATCATATGAAGTTTCTTCCTGAGCTTCCCAATCCCATGCCAATTCTTCATCAAATTCAATATAGCGACTTACAACCACCTTGCCACTACTTGGGTTGTATAGCTTGTAGCCTTTTGAACTCGTATCATAGCCAACAAACACATGTTTGACACTTCGATCATTAAGCTTTGCTCTCCCTTGATGTGGAACATGAGCATAGGCTATTCTCCCAAAGATTCTCAAGTGCTTGACACTTGGCTTTCTTCCACTCCATATTTCTTGAGGCATTTGATCTCTAACATTTCTTATTGGAGACCTGTTATTCAAATAAACTGCACAAGAAATAACTTCGGTACAAAATTCCTTGGGCTTACTTTTGGCTTTCAACATACCTCTAGCCATATTAAGAATCGTTCGATTCTTTCTTTCTGCAACACCATTTTGTTGAGGTTAATAAGTTACCGTTAGAGGGAGACGAATTCCATGAAGTTGACAGAAGTCATTAAATTATGTTGAGGTGAATTCTCCTCCTCTATCAGACCTTAGAGCTTTAATTTCATAGCCATTTTCTTTCTCCACAAGTACTTTAAATTTTTAAAAAGTAGCAAAAGCTTCAGATTTTTGGTTCAAGAAATAAACCCAAGTCTTTCTACTAAAGTCATCAATGAAAAGCAAAAAGTATTTTCTTTTACCAAAAAGGTGCATTGATTGGTCCACACACATCAATGTGGACAAGATGGAGCGTCTTAGTTGATCTTGACATGGCCTCCTTTGGAAAACTCCTCCTTGCATGTTTTCCAAGTAGACAAGCTTCACACAATTGATTGGGATGGTTGATTGATGGGATCCCATGCACCATATTCTTTACTCCAATTGATTTGAGCGCTTCAAAATTTAAGTGCCCAAATCGCATGTGCCAACACCATGATTTATCTTGCACATTAGCCTTCAAACACTTTGCATCAATTGTTTAAACATTTAGAGAAAACAATCTATTCTTCTATATATACACTTTAGCAATTAGAATTCCACTTGAATCTCTAAGCCAAAGATGCATATTTTTCTTGTGGATGTCATATTCCTTTTCAAGACGTTGGCCCAGATTTAAAATATTACTTTTTAATTTTGGCACATAATAAACATCTTGAATTAACTTGTGACTACCGTCTTTACAAGAAATCAGAATCGTACCTATCCCTTCGATTTGAACCTTTGAGGTATATCCAAAGGACACATTACCTCTTACCGTTTTATTGATCTCCACAAACTTTTCTTTGCATCCACACATATGATTGCTTGTTCCATTGTCCAAATACCACGAGTTGCAATCATCTCTGTCTTCTTCCTTGAGAGCCATCAACAACGTTGACTCATTTTCTTCTTTCTTGTCATCAACAAGGTTAGCTTTCTCCTCAACATTGCTACGACATTCCCAAGAATAATGACCAAATTTATGACAATTGTAACATTCAATTTTTGATTTGTCATACCTTTGTCCATTATATTCTTTGTAGTATCCACGTCCTCTTCCTCCTATTTGTCCACGACCATGACCTCTGAATGTTTGGTGGATTTTAACTTCATTATTGAAGTTGTTACCATTACTTCTTCCTCTTCCATGACCGCCACGGCCTCGGCCTCGTCCTCGTTCGTTTCCTCGATAGCTTGTTTCGCCTCCACAATCCTTGAAGGATGCCTGATTTTTAAGAAGTTGCTCCAATGGCACTTCTTGTTTCCTTTTGATCTTTTCTTCATGGGCCTGTAAAGAACCTTCCAATTGGTCCACTATCATAGAGTCTAAATCTTTAGACTCCTCAATAGCACACACCATAAAATCAAATTTAGGTGTGAAAGTTCGAAGGATCTTTCTACCATACGGACATCTTTTATGTCCTCCCCGTATCTTCTTAGTTGATGTACAATAGCTTTCACTTTTGAAAAATAATCTGAGATGCATTCGGATTCTTTCATTTTTAAAACTTCAAAATCAGCCCTTAGAGTTTCAAGTTTTACCTTTTTCACTTTGTCAACTCCTTGAAGAGAATTTTGTAAAATCCCACAAGCTTCATTTGAGGTAGTAGCGTCTACCACCTTCTCAAACATGGCATCATCCAAACATTGGTGGATGAGCGTGAGGGCTTGTTGATCCTTCTTCTTTGTCTTTGCCAAGACCTCTTTTTCATTGTGAGGCAGAGCTTCCTCATTATCGGGTTTTGTATACCCTCTGTCTACGATTTCCCATTCATCCTGAGAGCCAAGAATGACTTTCATACGTAGACACCATTTCTCATAATTATCTTTTATGACACGGGATACTGAAAAGATAGTGGACCATTATTTGTCATTTCTCTAATACCACGTTGTTGGGATAAAAATAAATAATCCCGCCCAGGAATAATGTATACATCAAATAATAATAACACAATAGAGTAATAATGATACCAAATATTTTAGCAGGGCAAAACGTAATACCCAAGTGGAGTAATATTACCACTATAACAATACAACGTAGTAGTGTCAAGAGACTACTACAACTTTGAAAGAAATAACACTCTTTATTTAACACACTTCACTATTATATTACTACCACTCTCTAATTATCTCACAGACAATAATTTGTGGATTACTCTCACTAACTATATGTTGCTTCTCTCTTTATTTTGGTGTGTGAGAAATGAAGAATGGATGCCTCTATTTATAGTAAGAGTTTTCATCCAACTACTACAAAGAAGATGCATTTAGTCATATAACTTTGCAACAAGGTTAGGCACCTCCTATCCCATTTTTCTTAAACAAATTTGTCAACCAAGTTAGGCACCTCCTATCCCATTTTTTCTTGACCAAATTTGTCAATAATGTTAGGCACCTCCTATCCCATTTTTCTTCACCAAATTTGTCAACAATGTTAGTCACCTCACAAATACCTACTCTTCATGTATACACTTGTCACCATATAGCTAGTCACTGCTGATTTTATGTATTTCTCAATAAGCATCCATCATTTCCTTGTACTTCATTAGCTTATAGTAAATTAAAGCTTAACAGTTTGCTTTAATTGCTTTAAATCCCCTGGAAATAATGATAGTTGGTAACAATGAAAAAGCAAATTAATTAATTGTAGCTATGAAATTCTTAAAAGCTTTAGGAGACCTTTTAGTTGAAGGCATAATTAAGGCATGAGACCTGGATAAAAGTCCTACACAACTTGGATGTGTAAACAATAACCAGCCTTTTAGCATTATTGTCATATATTCCTAAAGCTTAAAATAACCAGAACCGAACCACCACACCAACTCACATATTTATATTTAGCATTTGATGCTATGCTATCCCACCTTAATTACAAGTGGAACTCAACAACGGACGCACAATTCGCTTACTAAACTTTTCCTTTGTTTCAATCGTTTCTGTCAACTCAAATCATCCATGGCTTCTCAAAATCTCATCAAATTCAATATTTTTCCCGTTTATTAATTTTCTGTATTATATATAAATTTGATCCAATATTAGTGAATATATATATATATATATATGTATGTCCCACATGCGGATATGGAGGATTACGGATTCGACTACTCGGACCATATATATATATATATATAACTCCCACTTCCAACCGAGAGGTTGTGAGTTCGAGTCTCCCCAAGAGCAAGGTGGGAAGTTCTTGGAGGGAAGGATGCTGGGGGTCTATTTGGAAACAGCCTCTCTACCCTAGGGTAAGGGTAAGGTCTGCGTACACACTACCCTCCCCAGACCCCACTAAGTGAGATTATACTGGGTTGTTGTTGTTGTTGTTGTATATATATATATATGTATGTCCCACATGCGGATATGGAGGATTACGGATTCGACTACTCGGACCAGGAGCAGGAAGAACAAGAAGTTGATATCGAGAATCAATACTATAATTCCAAAGGTTTTTAACTTTAATTTTGAGATTTTTTTTGCCTTTTTTTTTTTTTTTTGCATTGTGTAGTACATATCTTTTTTCCCTGGTGATAAATGTAATTAATAACCAAACAAAATTGAGAATTTTTCTGCAGATTTAATGAGTATTCAATGCTATAAGTAGGATGATAAATGCGATTATTGTCCGTGATTTTTACTATATTATTCTGGGTTATACTTGAGGTTGTGTTTACAACAACAACAACTACGTCTTAGTTCCAAATAAGTTGGATCGATTGTATGAGTCCCCGTTTACTCCATTTTATGCCAATATTATACAAATACAAATAAAAAAGCAAGTAATACAAGTTTTATGTATTTTCTAATCATATAAATCTCTGAAAGGTTTAACCGAGGTAAAGTAAAAGTGTTAAACTGTTGGTATGAAATTATTTTCAGAATATTGAAGAAGAAGTGAAGAAGATGAAGTCAAGTGTATGTGAGTTCAGATTTGCCTCGAAGCCTCCGCCTATATTGCACCCAGCTGTTCAATACTTTGGGCCAAGAGTGAAGTTTGGACTAAGTCTCATATTGGGCCAAATCCTTCTTTACAGCTTTGTCCCAGTCCATTTCGTTCACAGCATAATAACATAGTATATGTATAAAATTAGTTTTGATTTTTTGTACTATTAGAGATTGAGATGTTTGAGGTAGTTATAGGATAGCAAATAGTATCTTGCCACTTGGCATTTCTGTTTCATAGAAGATTCTTTTCTCATTGTATAAATACATTGTACAGTAAATTCATTCAATACACAGAAAAAGGAATTCTTTACATCACTTTCTACATGGTATCAGAGCAGTAATAATTCTGCTTCTGGATTTTCTTTCAATTCCTTTTCTTTCTCTTCATCATCTTCTTTATTCTCTTAGTCATCAATGGGATCCACAGAAGCTCCTGAAAACTCTACTTCTGCTCAGGTCACTGCACCTGCAGCTCATCTCACAGCAGGTGTAGTTGATTCTTCCCATCCATACTATCTTCACCCTTCAGATTATCCAGGAATGAATCTGGTTTCTTCTGTCTTCGATGGTAGAGGTTATGGAGGTTGGAGAAGAGCAGTTGTCATTGCTCTCTCTGCTAAGAACAAGCTAGGATTCATTGATGGAACCCTAGCTGTTCCTGAGGCAGATCTTATGTTGCAGAAGGCTTGGGCTCGATGCAATGATATGGTGCTTTCATGGCTATTGAACTCCTTGTCAAAGGAGATAGTTGAGAGTGTTCTCTATTATCAAAGTGCAAAAGACCTATGGAGTGATTTAGAAGACAGATTTGGTCAGACAAATGGTGCTAAATTGTTTCAATTGCAAAAGGAACTCAATGTACAAGGTAACACAAGTGTCTCTACTTACTATACAAAGATGAAAAGTTTTTGGGATGAACTTGATGCCTTAAATACCTTTTTTGCTTGTGTGTGTGACTGTTTGTGTGGTGCTAAGTCTAAATCACACAAAGCACATCAAGATGAAAGGCTTCTCCAATTCCTAATGGGTCTAAATGACACCTTCATTGGAGTAAGAAGCAACATTCTGCTATCATCTCCCTTACCATCCATTGGCCAAGCTTACTCACTGGTCATACAGGATGAAAAGCAGAGGGAAATTCATGTTACACCAGCCTATCCTGGTGAATCTGCCTCTTTCAATGTTAATAACCACACAACTAACTTAAATAGGTTTAAGGACAAAGGGAACAAGACCTTTTCTAATACTAAGAAGACTGCTAGTATTTGTTCCCACTGCAAAAAACCAGGGCACACCATTGATCAATGTTACAGGATTCATAGTTTCCCAAGTGATTTCAAGTTCACAAATCAAAGGAATTTCAAAGGAAAAGGACAGGTGCAAGCAAATAATGTTTTCAACTCAAGTGAAGAAGGCACAGAAATAAGCAATGCAACAGAGAAGGTGCAGTCTCTTACCCAAAAGGATGAGACAGAACTATTGCAGCTTTTTTAGCAAATGAAGATGGGACAGCAAGGAGGAACTGCTTCTGAACCTTCAGCTAATGTAAACTGTGCTGGTATGATAAAGTTCTTTGATTTTTATGCCTGTTTAATTAAGATTGACCGAGATTCATGGATATTAAATAGTGGAGCAACATAGCATATGTGTTTTAACAGAGCATTCTTCATTGATTATAAAGCCTTAACTAAACCAATCATTATTAAACTTCCAAACTCATATAAAGTTAAAGTCACTCACTCAGGTTCAGTCTCACTTTTCCCTAACATGATTCTTCAGAATGTTCTGTATATTCCAACTTTCAAATATAACTTGTTATCTGTTCATAAGTTATGCAAACAACTCCAGAAGTTTGTTCTTTTCACCCCTTACTCTTGTTTTCTTCTACAGGGCCCTTTACTGAAGAGCCCTATGGAGATTGGTAAAGAAGTGGGAGGGCTCTACATCCTGAGATCTAGCCTTACATCAGCTGCTTCCAAGAGTCTCTTTATGCTTACAAGTTCTTCTCTTTCAAAAAGGAATACACATTCCAATGTAGCTTTTAGTTCCAGTTTTACTTTCTCTTATCCTAATGTAAAAGAGAAATTGTGGCACTACAGACTTGGGCATTTGCAATTAAGCAATATGAAAAGGATTTCTTCAGATTGTGTTTCATTTTGTTCCAGTTTTTCTAGTCTTTGTACTATTTTCCCTATGGCAAGGCAGTCTAGGTTGCCATTTCCCATAAGTTCTATTTCTACCAAACATGCTTTTGAAATGATACATGTTACTTTGGGACCTTATAACACCCCAACTTCTGATGGTTTCAGTTATTTTCTCACAATTGTGGATGACTTTACTAGGGGTACTTGGACTTATCTGTTAAGTACCAAATCTAATGCCTTCACAGTTTTGAAATCTTATTTAGCAATGGTAGAGAGGCAATTTCATACTAAAGTTCAAATGGTTAGAACAGACAATGCGTTTGAGTTAGGGAGTGGAAAAACACAAACAAAATTCTTTCTTTCCCAAGGAATCCAACATCAAACTACTTGTGTGCACACTCCACAATAAAATGGAGTTGTGGAGAGAAAACACAAGCATCTATTGGAGACATCTAGGGCTTTGCTGTATCAGTCACACTTGCCTATAACATATTGGGGGGATTGTCTACTTACAGCCACATTCTTAATAAACAGATTTCCCTCTAGGATTCTGAATTCAAAAACACCTTATGAAATGCTATTAAAAAGTGCACCAAATTACTCTATCCTAAGGTGTTTTGGTTGTTTGTGTTTTGCTTCTACATCTCCACATTGTAGAACAAAGTTTGCTCCCAGGGCTGTTGCTTGTGTCTTTCTAGGTTATCCACATGGAAAGAAGGGTTATAAGTTGCTCAATCTGAAGTCAATGAAAACTTTCATTTCAAGGAATGTTGTTTTTCATGAAGAATTCTTCCCTTTTGCTTCCCTAAGCTCTAATTCCTCTACTGAACCTTGTATACCCACTGCTAATTTTAAACCACTTGTCCCTTGTCCAGATATCTCACCAATTCCAGATTTGGCAAGTGACAACACTGCACCGGACTCTCCTTTTCACAATGATTCACCTCCTCCATCTCCTAGCTCTAATACTCCTACTTCTCCTCATTTTTCAACAAGTCATTCACCTCACTCACCTAGCACCTCTCCGCTATTTCCATTTCCACACACTCAACCTCTTCTAGACAACTTTGATAGAAAATCCACCAGACCACATATCCCACCAAGTTACCTCAAGGATTACATTTGTAATGCCCTCCAACTTACAAATGTGAATAGCACCTGTTTTCTCACCCTAGTCACAGCTCCATCTATTTCTTTCACTGGCCTATCTTCTACTAATCAACATATGCTTAACTTACTGTCTAATTTGCATGAACCTGTTAGTTTTACACAGGCAGCTTATCATCCTGGCTGGCAGGAAGCTATGGCAAAGGAAATTGAAGCTTTAGAACTAAATAACACTTGGGATATGGTGGAATTGCCTACAGGAAAGAAGGCTTTGCCCTGTAAGTGGGTTTATAAGGTAAAACAGCACTCTGATGGTACTATGGAGAGGTTGAAAGCTAGATAGGTTGTAAGGGGAGATGTTCAAAGAGAAGGAATTGATTTCAATGAAACATACTCCCCTGTGGTGAAAATGACAACCATTAGATGCATTTTAGCTACAGCAGTTAAAAAATGATGGGGTCTCTATCAATTTGATGTCAATAATGCTTTTCTTCATGGAGACTTAACTGAAGAAGTCTACATGAAGTTTCCAGCAAGTATCACACCTCCCTCTCCTACTCATGTGTGCAAACTAAAGAAATCCATATATGGTCTTCGTCAAACATCTAGACAATGGTATGATAAGCTTACTATAGCTTTAAGCTTTAAATGTTTCAATCACTCCCTAAATGACTATTCCTTATTTTTCAAAAGAACAGGTTCTTCCATATCTATTGTAGCAGTCTATGTGGATGATATTTTGTTAACAAGAAATGATGATACATAATTGCATGCTTTAAAGGATTTCCTACATCAAGAATTCAAAATAAAGGATGTTGGATTCTTACATTTTTTCCTTGGAATGGAGGTCATTCGAGAACCACATGGGTTGATTCTCTCTCAGCGTAAATTCACCTTGGATCTTCTGCGAGAATTTGACTGCTTGCATTCATCTCCTGCTTCATCCCCTCTTGATTCTTATATCAAATTACTTGCCAAAACAGGAGAACCTTTAAAAGACCCAACTTTGTATCGACATCTTCTGGGTAAACTCAACTACCTCACTCACACAAGACTTGACATCTCGTTCACAGTCCAACACCTTAGTCAGTACATGCAAGATCCTCGTCAACCACATCTCGATGCTGCTCATCGAGTTCTTCGTTATGTTTTGAAAGACCTTGGACTTGGTCTTTTTATGTCTTCATCACCTTTTTTCCAGCTCCTAGCTTTTTGTGACTCTGATTGGGGAACTTGCCCTGAATCTCGCCGGTCAGTCAGTGGGTTTTATATATCACTAGGTTCTTCTCCTATTTCTTGGAAATCAAACAAGCAGACCTCCATTTCCCTTAGTTCAGCAGAAGTAGAATATCGATCCATGCGTCGAGTAGTGGCAGAACTCACTTGGTTAGTTCGCCTTTTTGAAGATCTGTCCATTCCAATCTCTTTGCATGTACCTCTTCATTCCGACAGTCAAGCTGCTCTTCACATCGCCAAAAACCCCGTTTTTCATGAGAGAACCAAACATGTGGAAATCGACTGCCATTTTATGCGACAGTGATTTCTTGCTCGTCTCATCTCCCTTTCTTTCGTCCGATCTGATGCTCAGCTTGCCGATCTTTTCACCAAACCTCTCGCAGGACCTACTCACATGAATCTACTAGGCAAGTTGGGGGTTCGTACCTCCCCACCAACTTGAGGGGGGGGGGGTATTGGTATGAAATTGATTTTAGAATATTGAAGAAGAAGTGAAGAAGATGAAGTCAAGTGTATGTGAGTTTAGATTTGCCTAAGTTTCTCGAAGCCTCCTCATATATTGCACACAGTTGTTCAATACTTTGGGCCAAGAGTGAAGTTTGGACTAAGTCTCATATTAGGCCAAATCCTTCTTTACAGCTTTGGCCCAGTCCATTTCGTTCACAGCATAATAACATAGTATATGTATAAAATTAGTTTTGATTTTTTGTACTATTATAGATTGAGATGATTGAGGTAGTTATAGGATAGCAAATAGTAGCTTGCCACTTGGCATTTCTGTTTCATAGAAGATTCTTTTATCATTGAATAAATACACTGTACAGTAAATTCATTCAATACACAAAAAAAGAAATTCTTTACATCACTTTTTACATAAACTTCTTACTGGAGAATGCATAGAAAACCTTGAGAAGGGTAAGAATATAAAATTTCCGTCTTGCCTGATGAACCATGGTCTTAGGTTAGTGCACTAGGCCCTTGCTAGTGTGAATGGTGTACATGTTGGATGTATCATTTGCTCCCAACAAATGGCTAACAATTGCACTGCTTATTTAGATGAGTCAGCAAATCATTATGCCAAGTGTCACAACTAAATATTTACAATACTCATGTTTTAGGATAAAGCTTCAATAAATCTATTAATTATATATTAATTATTAATTAATTATTTAATTTCATTATAAAAGGAGAGGCAGAAGTATAATATTAAGACAAGTGTTACAATCACAAAAAGTCAAGTGACCTTATTAAAACTAAAATAACTTCTTAATTTTAAATTTTGAACTAATTATTTATTCATATTTAAGGTTTAACCTTGTGAGCACATGATTTTTGCCTTATATGAGAATCATTTCCCAAAAACTTAAAATAAATTAGTTTTGGGTAGTGTGTGATTTTTGTGGATTTTGCGTTATTTTTCTTTTATTGTTTGTATTTATCTGTGCTTGTTTGTTTGTTTAAAATTAATAAAAAAATAAAATAAAATACAAAAATAAGTCGCATTTTGTATTTAGGATTTAATTCTACAAATAGGAGTAATCAAGTTTGTTTTACAAAAATAAAAATCACAAATATTGGCATATTTCGCAATTTTTAGCATTTAATATCAAAATTGTGCAATTTTATTTTAATTGGTGTTTATTGTGTATAATAATTATTGTTAGGAGTTTAATTAGTGTTTTTTGAGTTAACTTAGTTTATAACTTAATTTAGAATTTTAGTTTTATTAATTAAAAGAAAAGAGGAAAAATAAGAAGAGCAAACTCGGATTGGACCAATTTTCGCAATTAAAATTAGGCCCAAAAACTAAACCTACCCAACCCAAATATCCCAAACCCTACCCTTAATTTCAGTAGCCCCCCCTTTTTTATTTTTTGTCACATTTTACTCTCCCATTTGAAAGAAAGAAGACTAAGTCTTCTTCTTCTTCTTCTCCAAATAACCAAAACACAAAAAAAAACCCAACCTAGCAAAACCATAGCTGCCAACGACCACCAACCACCAGCCTGTCAAAACGACCATGGCTGCCATGTCTGACGACTGCCCAACTTCCTCCAGCCATGAACGACGGCAGCACCATCGACCAAGCTCCAAAACTGTCGCGAATAGCCCCATCGCCCAACCTAGCACAATCCTGTTCGTCACCACCTTCATCCAACCGACCATGGCTACCCTGAACGACCCTCCAAACAGCCCTCTTCTTTCCTCTTGACGGAGCAGCAGCCATGTTCGACGACCTTTCTCTTCTCCGTCACCGGCAACAGCTCGTCCCGTCGTCTTCATCGCAACCAAACAACCACTGTCCATCGCCGGCAATAGCTCGTCTGGTCGTCGTTCTCCAGCATCATCGTCGCGTCCAATAGCAGCCATGGCTGCCATGAATGACCAAACTGCCATGAACGACCATAGAAGCAGCCCTGTCATCCTTTGTCTTCTCCGTTCATTGGCAGTAGCTCGTCCGTCGTCACCTTCGTTCATCGGCAGCAGTCTCACCATCGACGACCAGTGTCGTCGTCTCGTCTTTAGCTGCTTCCCTTCGTCCCTGAACGAGTAGTGGCGAAACTCGAACAACATCTACCAAGATCCGAGTTTGATAAGGGTTCGTTCAAATTTTCAGATTGTTGTTTTTGGATTAAAGTGTTGGTTATGATTTTATTTTATTCTTTTTATTTTTTAGATTATTGTTTTTGGTTTAAAGTGTTGGTTATAATTTTTGTTTCATTCATTTTATTTTTTAGATTATCTATTTTTGATTTGAAGTGTTGTTTGTAATTTTGTCTTGTTTATTAAATTCTTCTTCTTCCTCAGGACCTTTTATTCGGTCATATCTTTTCGTCTTGAGTTATTTGTGTGAATTTGACTTAAGGATAGATTATAGTTGTTTTGATAGAAATCTATAGTTCAATTAAGTGGGCTGCTGAATGGTACTCAATACACCCTTAAAGTTAATGAATAAACTAATTAAAAGAGGGGGCTGTCCATTAGTGAAATCACAACATGTTTAGGCATTAAGTAGTAGAAACCAGAATCATCTTTATTTTAATGTTGAAAATGTGCACTGCACATGAAAATGAGTTGGTGGAATTTGCAGTGCAGCTAGGTATTCCATTTAGTTATTGAACTTTAGTGTTTTTAAATGAAAAACGAATGCTTAAACAATGTTGAGTGGGCTGGATAGTGTTTAAAATAATTAAAAAGGGGGTTGCTGGTTTGGATTTAAGGCGATAAAAGGGGAGAGATTTTCAGAATAGAGGACATATATTAGATATCTCTTTGTATACACTAAAAATATAAAAAAGGAGAGAAAGCTAAGGTTTTTAAAAACATCTGATTTTTACCTTCCCTCTCAATTGAATTTGCTTGAAACTTTCTAGGGGTTGTTTGGTCTATTGTTAGTTGAATCCAAGTTCAACTATTTTGGTTTAAGTATTGGCTACCACTGCTGGTTCTTAAATTGTGACTCATTTCTGTTCAAAGTGCGTTTTGTTTGGTATTGTTGCTGGTGTTGTTATTGATGTTGTTTGCTTTTGTTTGGAGCTGCTACTGATTTCTTCTTCTTTCATTTCTCTAGTTAAATCTAAGGTATTTGTTCCTCTCCTGATGTAATGAAGCTGAGATTGAAGTGGAAATACAAATGAAATGCCTCCCTTTATCGTTTATTGAGTTCTGCATGTTTTGTACTATTATGTATTGATTCCCAAATAATTTAGACATAATAGTTTGTTGTAACCCAGTTATAATTTGCACTTAATTGTATAACTGGACTGAAATTGGATTATAATTGTGCTGTGTCAAACGATAATTGTTCAGTCCATGTATTTTAAGATATGGGCTATTTTAATTAGTTGCATTATCTATATGGTGTAGTATAGCCAAATTTGCTTTTCAATAAATTATAGAGAAACGGGTCTAAATAGTTCTCCAGCATGCTATTTTAATTCTCTAGATATAAGATCGCAAGTTATATGCGAATGATGCCGGTTTGAGCAATATTGGTAAATAACATCAGTTTTCAAATTTTAGTGATTAATATTGATTTTAGTTTCAATAGTTGTAAAACAAGTTCCGAATAGCTCTAGATTTTGCGCTTTTAATTCCAATAACGTTAGTTCAAAAAATAGTTTGAGAATAATTAAAAAAGATAACTGTTGAGACAACGTTCTTTGGTTTGCAATTATTAAAAAATAAACTATTAATGGGCAACATTGATTTATACTTGAAACAATTATTTCATATTATTTTGGTCGAGACAACGTTCCAGCATGTATTGAAGATTAGGTGATTAAAGGATAGTCATATTTTTAATTCAAGGTTAAATGGGTAGCATGGCTAATTATAAATTGTAATTTTTTTTCTATTTCCATATAATCAGTTTTAATTTTATTAGCTAGAATCCTTCACACTTCCAAATAAACCCCTAAGCCCATGACTTTCACAAAACTATTTAGCTTTATAGAATGCGTGCCATTTAAGCAAAATTTCCATTGCCCTCGCAAAGCTAAAAATGCGTAGTTGCTTTTAGGTGCGTATTTTAATAATACTATCTTCCTAATACGGGTGCACATTTATGTGATTAAAAATCCAAATCTCAACAAAATCGAAATGTGTAGATAATCACGGGTACATTACTTGTGACGTGGTTTAAGATGCATATTCATGATATTACAATTCTTTTATTAACATAATAAATAATAATATTAAAAGTGCTTAAAAGTTAAAATTTGCACAAAAGTTAAAGCACGTATTAAAATCAGATTTTAGCCAAATATAATAGTTTAAGCGACCGTGCTAGAACCAGTGCCTAACACATTCCCTCGGGTCAACAGAATTCCTTACACCGCATTTTTGGTTCGCAGAACTCACTTGGAAAGTCGAAAATTTCCTCGATTTGGGATTCAAGATAAATCGGTGACTTGGGACACCAAAAGTCAATCCTTTCCGAAGTGGCGACTCTGAAAAGAATAAATAATCTCATTTCGAATAATGTCACTTTAATTGAAAAAACTCCATTATGCATTATCCTTCGTGGTAGGGTGCGTAAAAAGGAGGTGTGACAACTCCGACGACTCTGCTGGGGAAACAAACCCAGAACCACTGGTTTAGGGTTAATAATTCGAGCTTTGAATAATTATTGTATTTACCTTATTTATTATCTGATTTTATTATTATATGTTTGCTTTAGTGTGCTAAATATTGCTTTTACCGCTTTAATATTTTGTGAATTGTATATAAATTGTGCCGATACCCACTTTCTCCTCTGAGTCTCTTTGAAATATAATATCGGGCATTTGTTGGACATGGCCCATTTTTCTCAAGATAGCTGGGGTGCTTGTCACCCGGTGAAGGATTTTAGTCACACATGTTTAGGCGGGGAGTATTGTCAATTAAGCCGGAAAGCCATGCTACCGGTGCACTGACACTCCTCAGCTCGAGTTGTCCGCTTGAGTAAAGCCAGGCTAGACACTTCTCCAACAGGATGATAACCTAGAATGACAAAACCTCATGCCGGATCCCCAGTAGGAATGTTTGTTTGCATCATGTGCATATTCAACTTAGGAGGCTCAACACAGGAGTTGGATGTGTCTAGGACAGGTCTTGTTTGTCCATTTATTTGTTTCGAACCTGCATGCTGACCGTCTTATTAAAAAAAAGAGGAAGGAGTGGTTTTGAAGAAAAGGAAAATACCAGGAAATAGAGTTAAGGTTTTTAAGCACATGTTTCGAAAATATCCCAAATAAAATTGTAATAATTTTTATGAAAAGGCAAAAATGGAAAAGAGTTTGTTTTTAAAATGATATAGTTCGTTTGGTTAGAACAACGCAAGTTTGATTCTCACCGGACGTGAGATACGTAGACAACCCATATCGGGCTCAACTAATAATGCTTTTTAAAAAAAGTGTTTGTCCTTAGTCAAGGGTTAGGATATTTTGCGAAAACAGCCAAACGCCCCGAAGGTGGCGCCGAAGGACTAGTTTCACAAAAACAATACCTAGTTGTCACACCAATATCCTATTAAATAGCCTCCAAATCTTCTTTAGGTACTGAAAGGTCGTGTTGACGAGATTTATTTTTTGTATAGATTAAAAATAAAATAAATTAAAAAAATAAATTTTTTCTTAGGATTAGAAAATCTTAAGTTTTATTTTTATCTTTTCTAGGATCAGCATGGCTCTATCGCAAAGAATCGGTAAGAAAAGGGCGAGAGACGAGATGCCTCATATGTTTATGATCCAAGATAAAACCTCGGGCCGTCTCTGTGATTGGTGGGCTAGTTTTTCTGCTTGAAAAAGAAATCAAGTCTATAAACACCTCAAGTTTCTTCCGGATATTATGAAAATAAAACCGGACAAAGATCTGATCAGGGCTTTGGTGAGTTTCTGGGACTCCGTAAATAATGTTTTCAGATTCCGAGACTTCGAAATGACGCCCTTTAGAGGAGTTAGGCGGACTCACATGGTTTGGGAAAGATCTGTACAAAAAAACCCTGCTGCTCCTAGAAAATGGGTATAAATAACTTCCTGAAGAAATTAAGTCCCCGTCGAGTTCCAATGGGTTGCTTGAATGAAGGTCGAGTTCCGTTGGAGTATCTCTACGACAGGTTTGGTGACAAGAAAGGGTTCGAGAAATTCTCAAACACAGAATTTGTCACTCAATTGAATTATGACGCCTGGGGAAATTTGAGAATCTACGCCTTCATAATCGCTTTTCTAGGTACCATGGTTTTTCCCGAACGTGATGAACGAATCAGAATCTGTTTATCAGCAGTGGTCTCGTATTTGCAAAGTAGCGAAGAACACACTATTCTTCCTATGATCTTAGGAGACATTTTTCGGGCATTAACTCGGTGTCAAGATGGCAAGGATTATTTCAAAGGTTGTAACATCTTGTTGCAAATGTGGTTCATAAAGCATCTCTATCATCACCCAAAAGTGATAAAATTTAACGTGGATTGGTTGAACTACACTCGTTGTCATACAAGCAGGGCCACACGTTGTAACCTTCCGAATGATTATAGGGCCTGGCAAGAATTGCTCAACTCCTTGAAAGCAGACCAGCTTACTTGGAACTAGTATTGGTTCCCTTCAGCTAAGGTCATGCACATGTCGACATATTGCCCATTCTACATACTAAAGTGTTTCAGGGGTTTCCAACCATACGCCCCGCTACGCGTCATGCGCCTGTTGGGGAGAGAACAAAAAAGGCCCCCAATCGAAGATATGCGATCATTCATGTGGGAATTCACGACGGAGGAGCTCCCAAGAGAATTTTATGCATCGAAGGTGTGGTTTGGTAGTCGACTCTCGGACATCGATAAAATGGTTGCTGACCGGGAATGAAAAAAAGTGATCCTCGCATACCTTGAGTGGTTCCACAACCAGTCAATGCCCGAACAAAGAGCGGAAATGTCGGTAAAATACGACGTCAATTGAGAAAAGGAAATAGAATCTAGAGTCAGGGAGGCTAGAGGCGAAACAACACAAGAGTTCCAATCTTGCATCAACACCTTGAAGGAAGACAAAGCGATTCAGGAAGCCGCCATGGACATACAGCAGGCTGACTTCGATCAGGAAAGGGCCGACTGGGCACAAGAAAGGCAAGCACTCCGAGCCCAAATGCAGGAGATGCAATCAACTGCTTTAAGATCGAGGAGAAGTCGGACAGATGAAATGCTCATAAACGACTTAGAAAGGAAAGCCCTTGAGCACCGAGAAGACTTGGAAAAAGCAGAAGCTGCTCTAGTTTCAATTCGGACCAGATGGAGAAGAGCGGCCCACAAAAGAGCACTTCATCTACAACAAATAGAGAGAGATTACGGGGAGATCATCACCGGCTTGAGGGAAGCAAATGCCACTCTTAGGGAGCAAGTTTTCAGACAAGCCCGGGATGCCAAAACAGATAGGGGCCGATGCTACGACTTAATGGCGCGGATGGAAAGGCAAGTAGATAGGCTCTTGGACCAAGTCGCTAGCAACGCTCAGATATTGGGGACAAAAAATCGACATATAGAGCAGCTGCTTAGAGAGAAGGATAGGATCAGGGCTAGGATCGAAGAAATTGGGCATTACATCACTATAAGATGCCTAAGTTGAAAGCAAATGCCCCGGACTACCCTTTTCTCTTCAGTTATGGGATATGTCCACCAAGTCATGGCAGAGTTGAGAAGTCTACAAAGGGATCTCACACCAAAATCCACAACAAGGCCAAACAACGCCCCACGGACACAGAAGCTTAAAGTGCGGAGCATGCTTAGTAGAGTCTGTATTTTTATTAAGAGTCTGTTTGTCCTATTGTAGTCTTGTATTTCCCTTTTGTCTTTTCATTTTTCGCAAGTGTTTCATCTTTGAAAGTGTAATTATGTGAAAATAAAAACTAAAAAAATATGTTCCATCTTTATCTTACATTTTTGCATCCGAACTACGCCCGGTCTGATTCATGCAGGGATATGATACATAGACAATCCACATAAGATTTGACCACCACTAAAAAAACAAAAAAAAAATAATATAAAAGAAAAAAACAAAAGAAGTTGATAAAGAGGGTGCGGAATAAAGGCACAGGAAAATTCGAAAAGGTGTAAGCCGGAGTGACGCATTGCAACCGAATACATGTAGCAACACATTTAACTGTATAAGTGCATCACGCCCCAATGTGAGATTACTTATCTGTTAGTTTTTTCAGACTAACCGTTTGTTTGCCGAAATTCAGGTCTTTAGAAAAGGTGGTTGATTTTGTGGTAGTCTGGCCTCCCATTCATATTTCACGAGGACCAAGGGAAGCGTTCAGTGGCCCGTTACGAAATCGAGAAGAAGTACCCATTCTTACTTTACAATATCAAAAGGAAGTATCGACATGTCTTCAGAAATCCCTCTATCAACAGTTCCTATTTTTTAGGAGAGTTCCATATCAGCCATCCTGAGTGCTGAATCAGCAACTGCTGAAGAGAAAAAGATTTTACATTGTTGTATGCTGGAAATGTTGGACGACTGGAACAACGGGAAGGAGCCCCCAAGTCTGATCCCTGGGTTCCCCGAGCTATTCATCCGGCCAAGTGGGATTTCCAACACACCCACCAATTATCCACCTACTCTGTTCGGATATTCTACCATCATGACTCTCTCTGGATCGCCTTCCACTTCCTATCCCCGGATGACGAGAGCGGATACGGCCAATAAAACATCCAGTAGGCTGCCCGTTCCAATCACGGCGCAACCCATTACACAAACTCTTATCTTTGACTCATCCTTCTATACATTCCCAACGCCACCTCTTTTGCTGGATCCTACCCAATTTGCCACCAATATTTGTCCTCATCCACCCCGATACGTGCTTATGCCATGTCAAAATCCAAAAGCTCCTGAATAAGATGAGATGACTAAGAGAATGAGAAGCCTTGAACAAAGTTTAAAGAGCATGCAAGGTCTAAGCGGGCAGAAGAGTGTCTCCTACGCAGATTTATGCATGTTCCCGCATGTCCATTTGCCGTCAGGTTTCAAAACACCAAAGTTTGAAAAGTATGACGGGCATGGCGACCCCATTGCTCATTTAAAGAAACATTGCAATCAGTTACGGGGTGCCGGTGGCAAAGAAGAATTGTTGATGGAATATTTCGGAGAAAGATTAATCGAGATAGCTTTGGAATGGTACATGGATCAAGACATCTCACGTTGGCATATCTGGGAAGATCTTTCCAGGGATTTTGTTCGGAAATTTCAATATAACATTGACATCGCACCTGATCGGAATTCCTTGTCTAACTTGAAGAAGAAACCCTCTGAAAGTTTTAGAGAATACACTATTAAATGCGCGTGAACAAGCCTCGAGAGTCAAACCCCCAATGGATGAGTTGGATATGGTCACTGTTTTTCTGCAAGCCCAAGAGCCCCATTACTTCCAAAATATGATGTCATCTATAGGAAGGCCTTTTGCAGAAGCGATTAAGATCGGATAAATGGTGGAGAACGGTCTGAAAACTGGAAGAATATTGAGACAAGTAGCCATAAGAGCAACCTCCCAAGCTATCCAAGGTGGGTCTGGAGGAATGGCTAAGGGCAAAAAGAAAGAAGAAACGATCATGGCAACGGTTGGAGACAGAAGGTACCGAGCTCCAAGGCATGTGTTCTCCGAAAAGACCCCCTAATATTATTATCCGCACAGTGATATGGCCTATGCTCCTCCCCCTCCACCCTATGCAGTCATGAATGCTCAGCCTTTTAGCCGGCCACAGCCACCAGCCAACCGAAACCCACCTCCATTCCAGAGAAATCAACCTCCTTACCAAAACCAGTATAACTTCCGACCACTACAAAATAACACTAACCCTCGTGAACCACCTAAGTCAAAATTCACACCAGTTGGGGAACCGTATTCCACCTTTTTCCCTAAGCCCATGCAGGAAAATCTGTTGCAGCCCGTTCCCCAGAATAGACAGAATCCAGATTCTCCGGCTTACCAACAAGGTGTGTATTGTGCTTATCATTCAGGAGTCGAGGGGCATAGCACCGATAATTGCTGGACTTTGAAGAAAGTTGTGCAAGAGTTGATTAACCAAGGAAGGATAGTGTTTGCGGATGAAGATATTCCTAATGTGACGAATAACCCACTACCGGCCCATAACAACGGGCCAGTAATTGGAATGATTTGCGAGGACAGGGAATTTGATCTTGCTCTAAAAGCCATAATTGCCATTGCCGACATAGAAATACAGCCTAAAACAGCCCCAAAATAAGAGAGAATGGGGGAGAAGAATGAAACTGTTAAAGCTGGGTTTGAAAAGAAGATTAAAACAAAGGTAGAAACGACAGTGCCTCAGAAAAATGGAGTTCTTTACCTCCCATGAGGTCGATCAGAAATGCCCCTAGTAATTAGTGTCACACCTCCTTTTTACGCACCCACGAACTCGGGGGGGGGGGGGTACAAGGCAGTTTTTCCAATTTAAGTGATAATATTCAAAATGGAATTATTATTTATTTCAGAGTCGCCACTTGGAATAAATTATGGTGTCCCAAATCACCGATTTATTTAAATTCCTAATCGAGGAAATTTTCGACTTTCCAAATGAAGTCTGCGAACCAGAAATTCTAAGTAAGGAATTCTGTTGACCCAAGGGAAGGTGTTAGGCACCCCCGAATCCCGTGGTTCTAGTACGGTCGCTTAAACTGTTATAAATGGCAAAATATCTGATTTTAATATATGTTATAACTTATGTGCTTTTATTAACTTTAAACCGCTTTTATTATTGTTTTTAATAGAATTGCAACGTCGTGAAAATGCATCTCGAACCATGTCGCAATCAATGCACCCGTGATTGTTAATACCTTCGACTCCGTTGGGATTTAGATTTGGGTCACATAAATGTGCACCCTTGTTTAAGAATATAAGTTAATTAAAATGGCACCTAAAGAGTCTAACGCATTATTATCTTTGGGGAAAGTCATTAAGTTCGCTAGACGGCTCATCCCGTATTCTAAGTATTTTTTATTAAGTAATCAAGGGGTCCCGCAATTGTACATTTGATTTGATGAGGCTCGTGTCATTTTTTTAAGGGCCAACCTAAAGCAACTCCAATTTTTCTATTTATTATTTATCTCTAAAAGGCTAATCAATTCACATTCATAAATTCGAGCTCCGAATTCAAACAAAAGGGAAGACCCTTCTAGCTTGAACCCGCTACCTAATTTGAAATTCAATTTTATATTTGTGAATTACCTTTGCGAGGGCCATGGAATTTTGCTGTATGGCATGCCTCGATATCTAAGGATAAACAAGATGTAATAAATGGGGGCCATGCAATTGAGATTTTTTTTTGACTTATGGCGCACTTTATGTTATTGGGCCATCGGTATTAGCCCAATTTACTAAATCATACGACCCTTCACCAGTGGTTTTGTTCAGCTTCAAATGAAAATTCTCTTAACTTTACAATTAACATAACAATGAGACTAATCAACTTTTAATAATAAATAATTGTTATCATAATAAATGACTAATGAAACATGATAATGCCTACTGCAATACATGTATATACCATGAGATACAATAATAATATAAGTATCTACTCACATGTCATCTAAATAACGTATGCATTAAAAATAGCCATCAAATAGAAATAGGTAATTTGGAACTTGTTAGCAGTAAGGTAAAACTTTCATTTAATGTTAATGAGATATAACTCCAACCAAAATTCCTACAGAATGACTAGAGAATTGAAATAGCATGCTGGAGAACTATTTAGACCTGTTTCTCTATAATTTATTGAAAGCAAATTTGACTATGCTACACCATATTGATAATGCAATTAATTAAAACAGCTCATATCTCAAAACACATGGACTGAATAGTTATCTTTTGACAGAGCACAATTATAATTAAGTTTCAGTCCAGTTATACAATTATGTGCAAATTATAACTAGGTTACATCAAACTATTATGTCTAAATTATTTGGGCATCAATACATAATGGTACAAAACATGCAGAACTCAATAAACAACAAAGGGAGGTATTTCATTTGTATTTCCACTTCAATCTCAGCTTTATTACATCGGGAGAGGAACAAATACCTGATATTTAACCAGAGAAATGAAAGAGGAGGAAGTTAGTTTCTCCAAACAAAAGCAACAACAGCAACAGCAACACCGGAAACAATACCAAAAGAAACACACTTCGAACAGAAATGTGCAATAATTTAAGAACCAGCAATGGTAGTCAATACTTAAAGCAAAATAGTTGAACTTGGATACAACTAACAGTAGACCAAACAACCCTTAGAAAGTTTCAAGCAAATTCCAATGAGAGGGAAGGTAAAAATCAAATATTTTAAAACCTTGGCTTTCTCTCTCTTTTTTATCTATTCAGTGTGTCTTTTTACATGGCCGAATGTTTATTTTATACTACTCCCATATTTCAATTAGCTCTCTTTCTTCTGGATTATTAGGCCTAATTAGTAACTAAACCCCCCCCCCCCTCCTCCCCCCCTTTTAAGGAAAAGCAGTCCTGCACTATTAGTTGTCTACTATTTATTCAAAACTCCACTAAAAATGTTTTCTCTTTTGACTAAAATACCAACACTTTATTTCATGCCCTGTGGCCCCCTTAATCATTAAAAATTCAAATTTTAAATTAACCCCCATGATTACCCCCTGAAATTACCCCTTTAATCTTTTGTCCTTACCCCCCATGTTATCTACTTTCCAGCTATTAAAATAATGAGCCAACCAACAAGCCCCCTTTCATTAACCAAATTATTAATTTAATATCACATTAGTGCTTATTGACAGAGCACTCAAACTAATCATTTTCAAATCTTTAAAAACCCAAAATACTCCTGAAACTTCTAAAATTATTATCCTACTCTAATACATTTTCAATCTGCACCCAAAAACCCTTCAGTTATAACCAATTTCCTAATCAAGCTCAACCAACAACTTAAGATAGAACTCAGATCAGATCAAATAAAATCGAAATGAAGACCAATGAATTAGAAACAAGATAGGGGATTCAGTGATTAAACTAACACACTCCTAGATTAAACTTAAACAAAACGAAAACAAACTGAATTCATATGCGAGTATGATAGGCAACGGAGAGAAAAGAACCAAACACAACACAAAAGAAACGATTCGAACCAATAGTAACAACAAACAACTACAGTTTTACACAAAGCCTTGCTGTCTAATTTGAATCGTTCAAACAAAAATTTGAAGAATAAAAATAATTAAGAGTAAAACCAAACATACATGGGTGAACAAAGTATTCATTTGGAACTGCAGTCTCAACTAAAAGACGCGACGCAAATCGCAAATCGTCAAAGCTTAACAAATAGATCTTGTACTCGAATTAAGCTCCAAAACAGAGGTTGTATTTTTTTTATTACTTAGGCATGATTCTATTAGAAAATTCCAAACAAATTTTTCGAAGCTGAGAATAGATTCAAACAGAATTTCACTTGTGTTACAGGTTTGTCGTGTCATTCTATATTCATAAGTTAGAGAAGGTACCTTTGAATAGAATTGAAGCTTCAAAACAACAACAAAAGAAGGATTTGAACAGGAAAACCAACGAACAGTACCTTGAATCTACCCGAAAACCTCGAATTGGACCCAAAAACTCGAACTAATGTGGATTCAAACCCACACCTTAATCATTGTTCACACTGGAATCGAGCAAACAAATCTTTCAACCTTGCGGTGATGTTATAGTCGTCAAAAATGGTGGTTGAACGACTGTTGAGGGCTGCTGGTTCATTGACACTAGCACTGGTCGTGAGGGCTGGGGGACATGACAGTGGGGGTCGTTTGGTGAGTTGGTAACGAAAAAATGACCTCTACCAGCCGCAGTAGGAGAAGAGGATTAGCAGCAGCATCGCCGGCAGCTATGGTGAAGTATTCGAGGGAACCCGACAAACCTACCAAGTCCCGCAAAGCTAGGGGCGCTAGTCCAGGGATGGTTCGTTAGCGACGGTGGTCACCGGAACTGTTGGAGTAAACGACGAAAGGGGAGGTGTGTTTGGTCGACGGTGTTATGGGTTGGGTGGCGATGGCAGTAGGATGTGGTCTTTGGAGAAGAAGAAGATGGGGCCGGGGGGTGGCTATTGTTTCTTTTGTCTAATTAGGGTTTTTTGTTAGGGTGAAAATGAGACGAAAATGGGGGGTTTGGGTCATGGGCGGACCGGGTGAACGGGTCGACCTGGTGGGTTTGGACTAGGCACACATGTGTTCTGGGCTTGGTGTAATTGGGCATGTCCGATTTTGCCCTCTTTCTTCCTTTCTTTTGTCTTCTTTTAACTCCTAATTTATTAACAGACAAAATTCTAAAATTACAAAAAGAAAAAAATTAACTTATAAAATACTAATTAACATTTACCAATAATTCACACACACAATTAAATATCAAATAGAATAAATCACGCAACTAGACCTTTAAATGTTAAAAATGTAAAGTGTATTACTCCTTGTGATTTTCATTTTTGTAAAACAAAACTTAATTACTCACTAATAAATTCTAAATATAGACATATTTGTATTTTATATTTATTTAAGACATAAACACGCATAGAGAAAAATGCAAAAAATATAAAAAATAACAAACAAATTCACGAAAATCACACACAACACTAAAATATTTTATTTTGAAATTTTTAGGTATAATTCTCATATAGGGCAAAAATCACGTGCTCACAATAAGCGCTCAAAGAAGTTTCAGATGAAAAGAGAAATACCTATGTATGTGCCCAAAATAGCCTATGTGGTGCGGGGGCGATTAAACCACTGCGACCGAATGAGCCCGTGGTTATCGCACGCGTGCCATAAAAGCTCATGACAGACCCGTCCGTAGTACCTTGGAATTATCAACAGACGGTGGTCACACACAAGGGTGAAGGGATCACAAAGGAACTGCCTGGGAACATCTTAGTGCGGAAGTATTCAGACACACAAGAAGTGAATAATGCCACACGGAAACGTTTCCCATCCAAGAAGCCTGTAAGCACTAAAGAAGTGGAAGCCTTTTTTCAAAAAATGCAAATGCCTGACTATGAGGTGCTAGACCAATTGCGCAAGTACCCGTAACAAGTGTCCATGTTGTCTTTGTTGATGAAGTCCGCTGAGCATCAAAAGGTCTTGTTGAAAACTTTGAATGAGGCATATGTGCCGGTTGGAACTTCAGTTGAGTAGCTTGAACGAATGACGGAGAGATTCTTTGCAGTTAATCAGATCTCTTTTAGCAAAGCTGATTTGCCTCCGGAAGGAGCAACCCACAACAAGGCTCTGCATTTGATTGTCAAATGTAAATGTTTCTACGTTAAGATGGTCATGATAGATGGAGGTTCTGGGGTAGACATTTGCCCGCTTTCAACTTTACAACGCATAAAAATTAGGATAGAAAGAATTCAACCCAACAATGTCTATGTACGGGCTTTTGACGGCATAAAAAGGGACACGATCGGAGAGATCGATTTGGTTTTGACCATTGGCCTAGTGGATTTCGAAGTAACCTTTCAAGTTCTGGATATGGACACATCTTACAACTTTCTTTTGGGAAGGCCATGGATTCATGCGGTCGGGGCTGTACCTTCTATCCTCCACCAGATGATAAAGTTTGAGCGTGAGGAGCAAGAGATCATGGTCCATGGGGAAGATGAGCAATCAATATATCGAGATCCATCTATCCCGTGCTTAGAAGCAAAAAAAGGGAGTGAACACATCGTCTATCAAGCTTTTGAGATTGTATTGGCACATCAACATGAGGAGGGGGGCCCTTGCCCCCAACCTTTCTTGTCTAATTCCTCAATTATGGTGGTAAAAGAGACGATTAAGCACGGATTCCAGCCAGGGAAAGGTTTGGGAAAGTCCTTACAAGGAATATCGAAGCTAATAACTTTGCCCACAACCGAAAAGTTCTTTGGAGCAGGCTTCCGCCCTACCCCTGAAAACGAGAAATGGGCTTATAAAAGAAAGGAAAACGGATGGGTTCTACCATAGCCATTGCGACATTTATACCAGACCTTTGTTCACCCGAGGTACAATGAAGAAGAAGAAGACGAGGTCTTCACGGCAGAGGAAATTGAAGATATTTGTGTAGCTATGAGGCATATGCATTACAATGTCAATATGGTTCAGTTGGGAGAAGGTATTAGCACTGCTGAGGTGCTGTATATGGGACCAGAGGCTAAATTGCAAAATTGGAAGGCTACGCCATTCCCAGTCAGGCGGGAGTTCTGATAAACTTGTCCTGCCATTTTTCGGCATCACAAGTTATTTCAGGGTGTAACTCGGATGTTTTTCTTTGTTTTCTTGTGTTTAATTTCCCAAATTTAACCCTTTTATCTTCCCAAAATTTCAAGAAATGAAATCAATATTTCATCGTTATGTTTTGCATTCTTTCTAATTCCCGTTGTTTTCTCTTTTTATTCTCTCTTTTCAGTCATAGTAATGCGGCTTTAAATAACATGACATGCTTGAGGACTTCACGCTCAAATCTGAACACTCCACCTAATTTGGAAATAATGAACCAAGAACTGGAATACGATGAAGAAGAGGCTTTTAGGGAAATAAATCAAGAATTGGAACACTTTGAGAATAAACCTAAGCCAAACTTGAATGACACCGAGCTGGTTAACTTGGGAACCCCCGAAGAGACCCGAGAGACCAAGATAAACATCCACACCGATGAAAAACCTTGAGATGCAATAATTTAGCTCTTGTTTGAGTTTAAAGATGTGTTTGCTTAGTCTTATGATGACATGCCAGGATTAGGGGTCGATCTAGTGGTGCATAAATTACCAATCTACCCTGACTGTCTCCTAGTCCAACAAAAGCAGAGGAAATTCAAGACTCACATTAGTGATAAGATCAAAGAAGAAATCACCAAGCAGTTAAAAACGGGGATAATTCGAGTGGTACAGTATACCACATGGTTGGCTAATGTTGTTCCTATGCCAAAGAATGATGGGAAAACTCAAGTATACGTGGATTACCGAGATTTGAATGAGGCAAGTCCCAAAGATAACTTCCCTTTACTGAAAATCCACATCCTCGTTGACAACTGTGCAAAGCATGAGATCCAATCATATTTGGATTATTATGCGGGATATCATCAAGTGTTGATGGATGAAGAGGACGTCGAGAAGACTGCTTTCACCACACCTTAGGGCACTTACTACTACCAAGTCATGCCATTCGGTTTGAAAAATGCTGGAGCGACATACATAAGAGCCATGACTGTCATTTTATGACATGATGCATCAGGAAATAGAGGTGTACGTGGATGATGTGATCGTCAAATCCAGAACTCAGGGCGATCACGTCTGAGACTTGAGGAAATTCTTTGAGAGACTGAGAAAGTATGACTTGAAGTTGAATCCAGCCAAATGTGCTTTTGGAGTCCCGTCAGGTAAACTATTGGGTTTCATTGTCAGCAGGAGAGGTATTGAGTTAGATCCTACAAAGATAAAAATCATCAGAGATCTACCTCCTCCAAGAACGAAGAAAGATGTAATGAGTCTATTGGGCAGGTTGAACTATATCAGTCAGTTCATAGCTCATCTGACAAGCATATGTGAGCCCAAATTCAAGCTATTGAAGAAGGATGCAGTAATCAAGTGGACATCGGAGTGTCAGGAGGCTTTCGACAAAATCAAAGAATAGTTGTCGAATCCTCCAGTCTTAGTTCAGCTGGAGCAAGGGAGACCTCTGTTCTTGTATCTGACAGTATTGGAAAACTCCTTTGGTTGTGTCCTCGGGCAGCATGATGTAACGTGGAAGAAAGAGCAGGCAATCTACTATTTGAGCAAGAAGTTCACTAGTTATGAGGTCAAGTACACTTTCCTGGAAAGAACGTGTTGTGCTCGGACATGGGTCGCTTAGAAATTGAGACACTACCTCCAAGCTCATACAACTCACCTCATTACCAGGATGGATCCTTTGAAATATGTATTCCCGAAACCGATGCCCACTGGAAGGTTGGCAAAATGGCAAATCATGCTCACTGAGTTTGACATAGTCTATGTCACTCGCACGGCAATGAAGGCCCAGGCGTTGGCATATCACTTGGCCGAAAACCCGATTGATGAAGAGTATCAACCATTAAATACATACTTTCCAGATGAGGAGGTAAACGTAATAGAAATAGTCACTGAGGACACCCATACTTGAAAAATGTTCTTTGACGGAGCGGTAAACGCTAAAGGTGTAGGTATTGGGGCAATTTTGATCTCTCCCACCGGTCAGCATTACCCACCTACGGCCAGGCTCCGTTTCTTTTCCACAAACAATACCGCTAAATATGAGGCCTGCATCATGGGCATGAATATGGCAATTGATCAGAGGGTTGAAGATTTACTAATCATGGGAGATTCGGATGTGATTATCAAACAAGCCCAAGGTGAAGGGGAGACCCAAGACGTCAAGTTCTTCCCTTACCGGCAACATGTGGATAATCTTGGCAAGCAATTCGCATCGATAGAGTTCAGGTACATCCCACGATGTCACAACGAACTGGCTGACGCACTCGCCACTCTAGCTTCAATGCTACCTTATCCTGGCAACACCCACGTCGATCCTTTGGAAATCTACATCAAGGAAAGACACGGTTATTGCAATGTAATTGAGGCAGGAACAAACATTTAACCATGGTACCATGATATTAAGAAATTCTTGAAAACACAAGAATACCCTAAACATGCTACTAGAGATCAAAATAGGACCATTAGGCGCTATGCAGGTGGTTTCTTTTTTAGCGGCGAGGTCCTGTATAAAAAGAACCTCGGATCTTAACCTATTAAGATGTGTTAATGCCGAAGAAGCAGGGAGAATCATGCATGAAGTACACGTAGGAGTGTATGGACCTCATATGAATGGGTATTTCTTGGCCAAGAAAATCGTTCGAGCTGGGTATTATTGGATAACTATGGAGAAAGACTATTTCAGTTTTGTCCGGAAATGCCATCAATGTCAGGTACATGGAGATCTCAATCATGCACCTCTAACCGAGCTACATCCTATGTCAGCGCCGTGACCTTTTGTCGCTTGGGGGATCGATGTCATTGGGCCGATTGAGCCAAAAGCTTCGAATGGGCACATATTTATACTGGTCGCTATTGATTACTTCACAAAATGGGTCGAAGCTGTCATTCTCAGATCAGTCACTAAGAAAGCCGTGGTGGATTTTGTACATTCAAATCTTATCTGTCATTTTGGTATACCTGCAACTATCATCACAGACAATGCTGCAAACTTGAATAATCGTTTGATGAAAGAAATATGCGAATAATTTAAATAACGTATAGGAACTCCACTCCTTATCGACCCAAAGCCAATGGCGTCGTTAAAGCAGCAAACAAAAATATCAAGAAGATTTTGAGGAAGACAATCCAGAGTTCTAGACAGTGGCATGAACAATTACCTTTTGCCTTACTGAGATATCGTACCACAGTGCACACATCGGTAGGAGCAACCACATACCTGCTAGTCTATGGAACCGAAGTTGTGATACCGGCGGAGGTGGAAATTCCTTCACTCCGGACAATTGTTGAAGCAGAGATTGAAGATAGCGAATAGGTTAAGACTCAATTTGAGTAGTTAACCTTAATCGACGAAAAGCGAATGGCTGTAGTCTGTCACGGGCAGTTGTACCAACAAAGGATGGCTCGTGCTTACAACAAGAAAGTACGACCCATAAATTTTGAAGTAGGTCAGTTGGTGTTAAGACGCATTCTTCCACATCACCAGGAAGCGAAAGGAAAATTTTCTCCTAATTGGAAGGGGCCACACATCATCAGGAAGATATTGCCGAGAGGAGCATTGTACTTGGGAGATATGGAAGGAAATGATCCTGAAACAGCTGTGAATGCAGACACTATCAAAAGGTATTATGTTTGAGTTTGTTTCGGTGATGTCTTTGCGTGTCGAAATGTTGAAGGCTTTTATTCCCGCTACCCAAACACTACCAACCATTTTGTAAACCCTTTCAGCCGGTTACATTTCCTTGGCTACCCTCTTTGGAATCCAAAACCAAAACAAAAAAAAACCAAAAACAAAGAAAATAAAAAATATCCTGAACTACGTTCTGACTTGATTCCGAAAGGATCGTAGGCAGCCTCTATCTGAGGTTCAGTCACACCAAAACAACAATCTAATTTTCCGCGAAATTGAAATTGGGGCAGGTGCTGTAATGGTTTGACCAAGAGTTCACCAGATGGTTCCAAAGTTGTAATTTTATTCATAATTCTTTTCACCCAAAACCGAGTACAAGTCCTTCAAGATCGATGCCGAGGCATAAAAACTGAGAAACATCATTGTTGAGAACCGAAGCGTCTTAAATTAAGAGAAATAAAATGGGAGAGTCTTATTGGTGAAAACCTTCGGGCACCATAAGGCGATGGGAGTAGAGAAATACAAAATGAGAGAGTCTGCAAGTAAAAACTCGCAAAGAGTGCTATCGGGCGATGGTAAGAAGAGAAATGAGACAGGTCGTTTAGCAAAAACCCGCAAAGGGCGCTATCAACCGATAAGAGGATTTCACCACTGACAAGGTTCCCTAGTTTGGAAACATAGACCAATTTTGGTTCATGAGAAAATGGAAGTTCGTGACGATCAGGGCATCAAGTTCAATAAGTATGTCATGTCGGTTTGAAGCGAGCATATACCCCAGATAAGTCCTTCTTTTTCCCAAAGGGACGCTTCTATTTTCGATTTATTTTTGCACTCTTTGTTCATTTTTCTTTGAATGCCCTTCGTCTTAACTTTGAATTCCAAAACTATTAAAAAGAAAAGGTGGTAGGACCGTTTATACAGAACTCCGTCTGGTAAAAGCCAGAAAAAAAAATACCCAGCCTCAGTGGTGTATTTATCCAATCCCGACTGATCATGATGGTCAATCACCTCCAAAGGAAAGGGCGTCAGGAAGGAAAAGGAAATAAAAGGCTATGGTTTTAAAAAACAGAATGAAGTAAAAGGACAGAGCCCACACAGGCAAGTCATCATGAAATCCTAAGGCTGAACTCGGTCAGGTTGAAAGTCACCCTCAAAGACAATCGGCAATAAAGTTCTCAATGGAAATGGGGCCAGGATCAAGCGTTGAAGATAATTAAGGCCACAAAATCAACTACCGTTTCAGCTAAAAAATTGTTCTTTGTTGAAATTAGGTCTATTTCAAATTAGTTGTGCAAGAAGAAGCTGCAGTCCAAAGAAATGAAAGGTGCGACCATTGAAATGGCTCTATAACAAGGAAAATGCCTAAAAGGGAAGTTTCTTTTCAAAAGCATTATTTTATGCATTTGATGGTGAGTAAAAGAAAAACACCTAAAAGAAAATCCAAAAGGGAAGAAGGAAGGAAAGGAAAATGAAAACCCTAAAAGAGAATCAAATCATGGTAGTGAAGCATTTCTTTCAAAAATCCCGGCCAGAAAGCCAAGGAGCATTTCTTTTAAATCCTGGCCAGAAAACCGAGGTTCTCCCGGCCAGAAAACCGTGGAGCAATTCTTTCAAAAATTCCAGCCAGAAAACCGAGGATCTCCCGGCCAAAAAGCCATAGAGCATTTCTTTCAAAATCCTGGCCAGAAAACCGAGGATCTCCCGACCAGAAAACCGTTGAGCAATTCCTTCAAAAAATCCCAGCCAGAAAGCCATTGAGCATTTCTTCTAAATCCCTGCCAGAAAACCGAGAATCTCCCAGCCAGAAAATCGTTAAGTATTTCTATTAAATCTCAGCCAGAAAACCGAGGATTTCCCGGCCAGAAAATTGTGAAGCACTTCTTCCAAAAATCCCGGCCAGAAAATCGAGGATCTCCCGACCAGAAAGCCATGGAGCATTTCTTTTAAATACCGGCTAGAAAATCGAGGATTTCCTGGCCAGAAAGTCATAGAGCATTTCCTTTAAATCCCGGTCTGAAAACCGAAGATATCCCGGCCAGAGAACCGTGGAGCATTTCTTTTCAGAGTATCCCGGTTAGAAAATCGAGAATCTCCCAACCAGGAAGCTCTTTTTTTCAAAAACTCCCGGCCAGAATATTGCGGAGTATTTATTTTCAAAACCAAATTTAAAATTGAGATTCTCTTGGCCAATATCGAAGAGTCTTTTTAATCACTTTTCGTGTCACGACTAACTCACAAAATTTTCCTAGTGAAACCGGGGCAGAAAAATTTCGTTCGTTTGTTTGTTTTGTTGTCTAAGTAGGTTTTACCTCGGGACGTAGGGATCGAGATAACCTACGAGTTAAGTCCCAATCCAGAATAAAGAAGGGAAGAAAAGAACCAAAAAGAAGATGAGCTCAAATGTTGGAGTAAATAGAGGCGCGGATTGCTCAAAATCTGATTGAAGTCACGAGCTCCGCCAATCCCATTTCACTCAATGTTACAGGAATAAACAAGCATGTACAACTTGTGAGCATCAATATTCAGATCAAGGTCTACAGCAAAATCAACTAAGACTCAAGATCAAGTTTTCGAGAGAATTATAGATAGAAATCTTATAACTTATAGTTAATAGGCACATCTAGTTTAATTTGAATTTTTCTTTCGGTGTAATAAGAAGGTCAGTCAGCAGTAAGCAGCAACAATAGCAACATTAACAGCAATGTGTTAGTCCACGGTAGTCCCAGCTACCAAAACTTCCCGAACTTCATTGACCGGATTCCTGTTTAGCCCAGGATATGTAGGAGGCCTCCCGAAGCAAAGGTTAGGTCAAGGTTTTTAAAAAATGCTTCACACGGATTACTCGAACGGGCAAACATTGCTCGTATTCGCTCATTTATTTTTGCACGAGAACTCTTCGCGTTTTCGGGCAAAGAGGGACAACTGTGAGCACATGATTTTTTCCTTATATGAGAATCATTCCCAAAAAATTCAAAATAAATTAGTTTTGGGTTGTGTGTGATTTTTGTGGATTTTGAGTTTTGTTTATTGTTTGTATTTATCTGTGTGTGTTTGTTTGTTTAAAATTAATAAAAAAATAAAATAAAATACAAAAATAAGTCGCATTTTGCATTTAGGATTTAATTCTACAAATAGGAGTAATCAAGTTTGTTTTACAAAAATAAAAATCACAAAATAGGCATATTTCGCAATTTTTAGCATTTAATGTCAAAATTATATAATTTTATTTTAATTGGTATTTATTGTGTATAATAATTATTGTTAGGAGTTTAATTAGTGTTTTTCGAGTTAACTAGGTTTATAACTTAATTTATAATTTTAGTTTTATTAATTAAAAGAAAAGAGAAAAAATAAGAAGAGCAAACTCGGATTGAGCCCATTTTCGCAATTAAATTAGGCCCAAAAACTAAACCTACCCAACCCAAATATCCCAAACCCTACCCTTAATTTCAATAGCCCCCCTTTTTTATTTTTTGTCACATTTTACTCTCCCATTTGAAAGAAAGAAGACTAAGTCTTCTTCTTCTTCTCCAAATAACCAAAACACAAAAAAACCTAACCTAGCAAAACCCTAGCCGCCAACGAACACCAACCACCAGCCCGTCCAAACGACCATGGCTGCCATGTCCGACGACTGCCCAGCTTCCTCTAGCCATGAACGACAGCAGCACCATCGACGAAGCCTTGAAACTGTCGCGAACAGCCCCATCGCCCAACCTAGCACAGTCCCGTTCGTCACCACCTTCGTCCAGACGACTATGGCTGCCTTGAACGACCCTCCAAACAGCCCCCTTCTTTCCTCTTAACAGAGCAGCAACTATGTCCGACGACCTTCGTCTTCTCCGTCACCGGCAGCAGCTCGTCCCGTCATCTTCATCGCAACCAAACAACCACTATCCATCACCAGCAGCAGCTCGGTTGGTCGTCGTTCTCCAGCATCATCGTTGTGTCCAACAGCAACCATGGCTGCCATGAACGACCAAACTGCCATGAACGACCATAGAAGCAGCCATGTCGTCCTTCGTCTTCTCCGTTCGTTGGCAGCAGCACGTCCGTCGTCACCTTCGTTTGTTGGCAGCAGTCTCACCATCGACGACCAGTATCACCGTCTCGTCTTCAGCTGCTGTCCGTTGTCCCTGAATGAGCAGTGGTGAAACTCCAACAACATCTACCAAGATCCGAGTTCGATATGGGTTCGTTCGAATTTTCAGATTGTTGTTATTGGATTAAAGTGTTGCTTATGATTTTGTTTTATTCTTTCTATATTTTAGATTAATGTTTTTGGTTTAAAGTGTTGGTTATAATTTTTGTTTCGTTCATTTTATTTTTTAGATTATCGATTTCTGATTTGAAGTGTTGTTTGTAATTTTGTCTTGTTCATTAAATTCTTCTTCTTCTTCCTCAAGACCTTTTATTCGGTCAGATCTTTTCTTCTTGAGTTATTTGTGTGAATTTGACATAAGGATTAGTTATAGCTGTTTTGATAGAAATCCAATGTTCGATTAAGTGGGCTGCTGAATGGTACTCAGTACACCCTTAAAGTTAATGAATAAACTAATTAAAAGGGGGGCTGTCCATTAGTGAAATCACAACATGTTTAGGCATTAAGTAGTGGAAACCAGAATCATCTTTATTTTAATATTGAAAATGTGCACTGCACGTGAAAATGAGTTGGTGGAATTTGCAGGGCAACAAGATATTCCATTTAGTTATTGAACTTTAGAGTTTTTAAATGAAAAACCATGCTTAAACAATGTTGAGTAGGCTGGACAATGTTTAAAATAATTAAAAAGGGGGTTGCTGGTTTGGTTTTAAGGCTATAAAAGGGGAGAGATTTTCATAATAGAGGACAGATGTTAGACATCTCTTTGTGTACACTGAAAATATAAAAAAGGAGAGAAAGCTAAGTTTTTTTAAAAACATCTGATTTTTGCCTTCCCTCTCAATTGAATTTGCTTGAAACTTTCTAGGGGTTGTTTGGTCTACTGTTAATTGAATCCAAGTTCAACTATTTTGGTTTAAGTATTGGCTACCACTACTGGTTCTTAAATTGTGACTCATTTCTGTTCAAAGTGTGTTTCGTTTGGTATTGTTGTTGCTGTTGTTGTTGCTGTTGCTTGCTTTGGTTTGGAGCTGCTACTGACTTCTTCCTCTTTCATTTCTCTGGTTAAATCTCACGTAGTTGTTCCTCTCCCGATGTAATGAAGTTGAGATTGAAGTGGAAATACAAAGGAAATGTGTCCCTTTGTCGTTTATTCAGTTCTGCATGTTTTGTACCATTATGTATTGATGCCCAAATAATTTAGACATAATAGTTTGTTGTAATCCAGTTATAATTTGCACATAATTGTATAACTCGACTGAAATTGAATTATAATGGTGATGTGTCAAAAGATAACTGTTCAGTCCATGTATTTTAAGATATGGGCTGTTTGAATTAGTTGCATTATCAATATGGTGTAGCATAGGCAAATTTGCTTTTCAATAAATTATAGAGAAACATGTCTAAATAGTTCTCCAACATGTTATTTCAATTCTCTAGATATAAGATCGCAAGTTATATGTGAATGATGACGGTTTGAGCAATATTGGTAAATAACATTAGTTTTCAAATTTTAGTGATTAATATTGATTTTAGTTTCTATAGTTGTTAAACAAGTTCCGAATCGCTCTAGATTTCGTGCTATTAATTCCAATAACCTTAGTTCAAAAAATAGTTTGAGAATAATTAAAAAAGATATTGTTGAGACAACGTTTTTTGGTTTGCAATTGTTAAAAAATAAACTATTATTAGACAACATTGATTTTGTTATGAATAGAATTCTATTTTAAGTGAATGTCTATCTTGTGGAGAGTTTTATTTTGTGACTAAGTCATATTTCTCCTATAAATAGAAGGGTCTTACCCCATTGTAAATCATCTCAAAATTCAATAAGAATTCACTCTTCCTACTTTTCTCTACAATATTATTCTTCTTCTTTTATTATTTTATAACACGTTATCAGCACGAGACTCTAACCAATTGAGTAGAAACTTTGGGATTGAGCATAATGATTGTCAATTGTTTCATGAACTTCCTTCTTGATTAAAATTCTGGATTTAAGGTAAGTATTTTACTTTTCTCTTTCAAATTCTTGAAATTCTATAATTTGATTTTATATACAGGCGAAGACAACAAAGTTTGATTATAACTCTAATGGAGTTTTTAAGAAATTACACCCACATGAAGTGGTAAAATTTCTATGCCTTGCCATGATTAAATTCATGTATAATTGTGAGCAAAGAATTGAAAACCCGTCCCATTGAATTTGCTTCATTCTCATTCCCTTTAGAGAATGTGATAGCAATATGTAATAAGTCTGAAAGAAGACAAAATTATTACCATGAATAATCAATGGATATGGACGTGGCAATAGACGAAATTATAATCGTCATCATTTGTAGTAATGAGAACAATAAGGATTCTCAAAATAATCCCACACTTTGTGAAAATATTTGTCATCGATTTGACATGAGATTTTATAAAGCACATACAGATGACTATAGTCCATTCATGACGTGAATGAGAAAACATCTTATTTATGAATATATATTCGTTTTTGGAAGAATATAAATGTGCTAGTGGTAGTGATTATACCACACTCACCTCTAAAAGGATGTTTGAGACGATATAAGAAAATAATATCATTATTATGGCATGAATGATCATTGGGCACGTACCTATTGTACGCCACAATATTTTGGCAATGTGGTTATTAAAGGACAACAATAATGCAAGAAACATATCTTGCATATAATTTTGACCATACACATAATGATATAACTTTCTCTTAAAAGATATATTCACCACATGGATGTTGATGAATCTCTGGTAGTACAAAATTAACTGAGAGCTCTGGAAGAGCCAATTACCACTATTTTGGAGAAACACAATTAATTACCAATAAGGTATTGTGTTGTAGTACGTCTCAAAGAAACTTATTCAGTTTCCAAAGTATACGCGAAAGCGGTTGATTATATTGAGACTATAAATAAAGGAAAGATTTAATATCTTCTATTACTACAACTTGTAGCGGGGCAATATGTATGTGAAAAGCTACCCACTTTATTCTCCAATTTGTACTACATAAACAAAGAATACCACAATGAAGTGGATATTGATATAAACCCCATATCATAATAAACTTGGAGTTTATTCATAATTGCACACATCATGGTGTAAATCTGAAGTTTATCTATATTGATAATTTATCCAGTTGGCATAATTGGTTTTGCCATATCAATTTAAGTATGATGCGCAAAAATAATAGAGAATTCACATGGGTAAATATTCAAGAACTAGAAAGTTCTTCACGAATTCTCTTACATTGCTTGTTCTCATTAATTAATTGACCAACTAAAATTGGGATTGAATCCCATGAATACTGGAATATCAAAGGTGAATATGGGCCCATTCACCTACCATGTATACCACATAAGATGCATCTATGAGATGGTTACATGTGCAATTATTATTAACCCGCAACCTGGGCGGTATGTGCGAGGTAACTTGCTCAATAATTTAATTTAGAGCATATTCCATATTTTCTATTCAAGAAGTTCATCTTGATAAGTTGGTTTACATCACATCTGGTTTAGCAAAAGGATTTATTGAGTGCCTCCACTTAATAGCTAAACTATTGCTTATGAGAACAAAGTTATATATATCAGTTTGATATACGTTATATACGAAAGTATATTATTTTCTTCCCTAACAAGTGGTTCAGGGTCAGGAACCAAATAATTCCATCTTATTATTATTGATGTGTGGTGTATATTTTGATTAACACCATAACACACAAAGATGGGTTCTCAAAGTTGAGGAAATAAGTTAGTTTTTTCTAACATGAGGGGGAGACAAGATACAACAGTTGAGAAAAGTTACATGGAATAAATTATCATTTATACATCGAGATCCTCGAATAAAATAATATGAACGAAGTTCATAAAAGGATAATTCATGTGCAATTTTTTGCAAAGGATACCAACTTGTCACGACCCGGATTTTCCCCCAACATCGGGATCGTGATGGCGCCTACTCGTGGTAGCTAGGCAAGCCACTGTATTCATACTATCCTGTTTTTAACACAATTTTGATTGAATAAATGCGGAATACTTTATCGAAATGGAAATAACAATTCACAAGGTAAAACCATACCGAAAATCCTCTACCCAAGATGTGGAGTCACCAACTCACAAACTACTATGGAATACTACACATAAAAGTCCGAAGAAATATAACACAATTCTGTTTGTCTCGGAACAAAGAGACTCCAGCTAATAATATAGATAAAGAGAG
Organism: Nicotiana noctiflora; assembly: GCA_032618575.1. Taxonomy (NCBI): domain Eukaryota; kingdom Viridiplantae; phylum Streptophyta; class Magnoliopsida; order Solanales; family Solanaceae; genus Nicotiana; species Nicotiana noctiflora. Next base: position 384,082 of record JASVEL010008028.1, read on the forward strand.
AGACGCCGGGCTTGCGGACGCCTGCAAGCTACCTCGGTCTCAAATATGATCAACTCCCACGCAATCTACTTACTGCTGCCGCTGCTGCTGTCCGTAACCTGTATCTGCACAAAAAGAGCGCAGAGTGTAGTATCAGCACAACCGACCCCATGTGCTGGTAAGTGCCTGGCCTATCCCGGCGAAGTAGTGACAAGCCTAGGACCAGACACCCACATAAACCTGTGCAGTTGCAATATATATATATATAACACATTTACAAGGAAATACTCTGCTCTGAAATAATATTCAATAACTCACGATATCCAAAATAATCTAATCAACATAATAAATCTTACTTTCATGTCTCAATTCCTCTCTCATTTCATATCTCGTGGTAGGCGTACCACCCGCTCCTAACTATCACAGTAATTATATCTTGTGGTAGGCGTACCACCTGCTCCCAAATATATCAATAATCATATCTTGTGGTAGGCGTACCACCCGCTCCCAAATATATCAATAATCATATCTTGTGGTAGGCGTACCACCCGCTCCCAAATATATCAATAATCATATCTTGTGGTAGGCGTACCACCCGCTCCCAAATATATAATATATATATTACCACAAATAACAAGAATTAACCAAGTAATAACACAATAAGGAATATCTCAAAGAACTCAACAATTAACAACAACTAATAAGTTCACAAGGAAAATAAGGTATAATGGAAACACAAGTAATATCAAGTCAAGTAATGGCAAATAGTTGCACGTCATCACCCAAATAAAATATAATGGAAAAACAAGTAATATCAAGTCAAGGAATAGCAAATAGTTGCACGGCATCACCCTTCGTGCTTTTACTCTCATCCTCACCAAATAAGCAAATAAAGTACACGGCATCACCCTTCGTGCTTTTACTCTCATCCTCACATCCATAGTACGGCATGATCCTTCGTACATGGTTCAATAACGGGGCACGACATGATCCTTCGTGCATAATCAATAACAGGGCACGGCATGATCCTTCGTGCATAATCAATAATAGGGCACGGCATGATCCTTCGTGCATAATCAATAAATAAACATGGCACGGCATTAACCTTCGTGCATAAATATTTAAACATGGCACGGCATCACCCTTTGTGCATTATCACTCTTTCTCACCCAAATAACAATCACAGTTAAGGGCAAAGAAAGAAACAGTAATTCATAAACCGTCCCATCAAGGGAAATCAATAATTATCTTCACAACAAGTCCCAACAAGGGAGAACAATAACAATTCATCCTGTAATATATCTCAAAATAATCATTTTCCAACGACTCACGGTCATACTAGACGCCAGTGTATGGATGCTCGTCACCACACCCCATACACCGCACTCGATCACATAACACATAACACATAATCCTATTCCCTCAAGCTAGGATAGAACAAACACTTACCTCGAATGCTTATGAACAATTCAATCCGTGGAAATGTCTTTTCTTTCAATTTGGCTCCAATCCAACCGTATCTATACACAATTGATTTAATATCATCAATTCTACTCAACAAACTAATTCTTAATACCAAATACCACTTTTACAACATTCTACCATGAATAGTAAATTTCAACCCCGGGCCCACATGGTCGGAATTCGGGGTTAGGACCAAAATCCGGTTACCCATCCCCCACGAGTTCATGTATATAATTTGTTTCAAAATCGGACCTTAATTCGAGGTCCAATTCCCCAATTTATGAAAAACCCTATTTTCTAACAAAAACAAGAATTTTACCATGAAAACATTTGATTTCTAATGAAAAACATGTTTAATGATGTTAGGAATTGAAAGAATTAAGTAAAAAGTGACTTACATTCGATTTGGAGAAGAAGAAATCCTTGAAGAATCGCAAATGGGTGTTTTGGTTTTGTAAAATGTGAAGAAATGACTGAAATTCGTGTTTTTCAGGTCTCCGTGTTCGCATTTGCGAACATGGGTTCGCAATTGCGAACCCCGACCAATTTCTGGAGTTTGAAAAATAAGCTAAGGGTGGGAAGTTCGCATTTGCGAACTTTTCTTCGCATTTGCGAAGCCAAGGCAAAACTGGGAAGTTCGCATTTGCGAACTATTGTTCGCAATTGCGAACACAGGCTAAATATGGTGAGGTTCGCATTTGCGATCTATTGTTTGCATTTGCGAACCCAGGCGGAATAGTGGCCAGTTCGCATTTGCGAACTATAGCTCGCATTTGCGAGCACAGGCACAGAAGGGTCAAGTTCGCATTTGCGAACTATTGTTCGCATTTGCGAACACAGACACAATAGGGGGGAGTTCGCATTTGCGAGCTATTGTTCGCATTTGCGAACTCTGCAGAATAGTGGGGAGTTCGCATTTGCGAACTATTGTTCGCATTTGCGAACTCTGCAGACCAGTTGCAGACAGCAACTTCTAACATGAAAAATTGATCTCGTGGCCTATCCAAAGTTCACCCGAGCCCTCGAGGCTCCAAACCAAATATGCACATAACCTCAAAAACACATTATGAACTTGTTCGTGCGATCACATCACCAATATCACCTCGTTTTCATCAAATCAAGCCTCAAATGCATGATTTTCATACCTTTAGTTTTCAAAACTTTCAAACTTGGGACTCAAGGTCCAAAACATCTCAAACGACATCCAAATGTCACCAAACTTTACAGAAATCACATATATAATATTTAAGACTTGTACTGGGCGTCGGAACCAAAATACGAGCCCGATACCAAGGTCAATTAATTTATTTCCTTTAATAATTGCATCAAAAACAATTTCACATAAAAATTCATAACTTGGGCTTTAGGCCTCAGAATTCGACTCCGGACGCATGTCCAAGTCCCATATTTTCCTACGGACCTCTCGGGACCATCAAATCTCGGTCCGGATCCGTTTACCAAAAATGTTGACCGAAGTCAACCATATCAATATTAATATCATTTTATCCAAATTTCTCATAGAATTCATATTTTCTATCACAAAATCTTTCCGGCTACATGCTCGGATCGTGCACGTAAATCGAGGCAACATAGAATAAGGTTTTCAAGGCCTCAGAAGCTCGAAATTATTAATAAAATAAGTGATGACCCTTTGGGTCGTCACAATCTCCACCTCTTACACAAGTTCTGTTACAGAATGCGACCAATATGCGGTATGCATGCTTGATCTACGGTCGCAAAGTGCACCGCAGATTCACTATGCGATCGCATATCGACCGCATTTTCAACACGATTTTTGGGAGACTTTCTGGAATGCTTTGCGGCAAGAATGCGGTCCGCATATCAGGTTTGCGGTCGCATTCTAACACATTATTCGGACCATGACACTATAGCTACTAGGTTTTATGCACAAATATTTTACGGGGCCTTACACATCTGGATGCTCGATTGATAACTATTATTATAAGCAAACTCTGCCAAAGGCAGGAATTGATCCCATCAGCATCTAAGGTGACCTGATTAGCACCTCCTCGCCGAACCGTGTCTCTAAGGTCACATAAATAGGAATCATTATATTGTTGATCGCAGATACGCTCCAATAATGAAGAGCGAGCGATCGCACAAGCTAGTGCTCGACTAGGCTCAGAAATATCCAACCTCACAAATCGATTGGCCAAGGACCGAACATCCAAAGCAATTGGCCTCTGATTGACTGGAATATAAACAAGACTGCCCATACTGGCTGACTTCCTACTCAAAGCGTCAGCCACCACGTTTGCTTTTTCCCTGATGATATAAAAAGGTGACATCAAAATCTTTTCGCAATACCAGCCACCTTCTCTGCCTCAAATTCAACTCTTTTTGTTTAAACAAATACTGAAGGCTCTTATGATCGGTGTATACTTCACATACTATACACCATACAAATAATGCCTCTAGATCTTCAATGCGTGAATAATCGCCGCAAATTCTACATCATGCTCTGGGTAATTCTTTTCATGCATCTTCAACTGCCTCGAAGCATAGGCAATAACCTTGCCATCCTGCATTAACACTGCACCAAGCCCAATACGGGAAGCATCACAATAATCAGTATAAGGTCCCGTACCTCTGGGTAAAAATCAATACCGGTGCTGTGGCCATGGCTGTCTTGAGCTTTTGAAAGCCCGCCTCACATTCATCCTGACCATTCAAATTGAACACCTTTCTGTGTCAATCTGGTCAGTGGGGTTGCAATAGGTGAAAACCCCTCCACGAAACGCCCGTAATAACCCGCTAATCCCAAGAAACTCCAAATCTCTGTGGCTGATGTCAGTCTAGGTCAGTCCTTGACTGCCTCAATCTTCTTCGAATCAACCTGAATGCCTGCTGCCGTCACAATATGACCCAGGAATGCAACTGAACTTAGCCAAAATTCACACTTCGAAATTTTTGCATATAGTTGGCTATCTTTCAGAGTCTGCAAAGTCACTCTGAGATGTCGTGCATGCTCCTCATGACTGCAGGAGTATGTCAATATGGAAACAATGAAGACTACAACGAACAAGTCTAAATAAGGCACGAACACACTCATGCGTATGCACATATCCATGACTCTGAAGTCTGGCCATAAGAGTTGTTCTTAAATTACAACATCGTCAATTAACCCTGTTATCAAATACCTTATTCTACAAATCCCACTTTACTCAGAATGAGGTATGGTGACCTCGTGATTATTTTCCCGAATTAATGCGTCATATTTATCGTTACCTGGTGCCCGTCTCAAGGGCTAAGCTCAACGGTTTCAAAATAGAAATGGCTAAATATGAACAGAAACTATACAAGAATTGTCAAATAGTCCTAACGGGCATGACTCTTATTTACGGATGCAATACGAAAATATTAATTTCATAAAAGAAGAATTTTAAACACATAAACTCTTACTACCAGGACCTAGTCCTCATATGATATCCACCGCAACTTGAAGCTCGGCTTAGAAATATTTCACATTATGCCAAAAATTGGAGGATCTCATCCTCAACTCTGAATCACAGTGCTTGCACATTATATCATCTGAAATGTTTCATTTCCTTTCTTTCTTCCTTTCAATAATTGTCCGTCAAAGATAATCACGACATAAAATGAACCCTCATACTGATAGGGAGCACAATTAACGATTAAAATTAGTTATCCCGAAAATTATATCAAAACCCACTGTAATAAGTAATATAAAGTCACTCTTAGCCTCATGGATATTTTAGTGACTGACATCTAATAATAGGGATGTCTATCCTCATATAATATCTCAACGTGAGTATTTCCCTAAGTAGATTTGATGATTACGATGCTCGCTCATGAATGGAGCATGTTAAAAGGACTCGCCTAAATTTTCTCTCAAAAACCAAATCAAATTAAGGGAAAATTATTCTGTCTATAACAATCTGAATTATACGTGTGATGACCACATTTTGTGTAGTGACCTCCCTCACATCATAAAAATTATATCAATGGCTGGGTCTCCACCTCTAGGATTTTCACCTCCACCTCTAACATCATAACCTCTACATCTGGCTGGCCATGTAGGATGATTATTAACTGCAATGGAGCGTGTAGCCTGAGTGCTTTCCTAAAATTGTATTTCTCCAATATTCCACATTCACAGCAATTCCTTTAAGGATCACTTAACTTATTGCTCATGGCAATATATATTCGGACACAGTCATTGTGACCTGGTACAACCGTTCAGATCGCACATATACTACATATTGTAGAGAATCTCGGGGGTGACGTCTTCGGAACATTATCTTAAAATAGAGATTAGTAGATAGCGTTGCGTTGGCCGGTTTTCCCTCTTCGTAGGCTTGTCACAAACATCGACGGCCAATTTCTTCTTTTCCTATGTTGGCTTAACACTGCTGAGCTACCCAATTTACTCATATACTCTTCGTCATTCTCTGGGGGCGATTCTTACCCCATGAAAAGAACCAACCTTAACTGTGTATAAATTATTTGGAGGACCTTTCCATACCATATATATACATTCCAATAACTCATCATATTTGTCCTTCACAACTCCAACACATCGACCGGACGTCAAGGTCCGTTGAAACCCAACACGATTTATTAGGTGATCTCCTGATATAATTGCATCTTCCGTTGGGACCATAACTGGTGTGGTAAATACATTATCTTCCCACTACTTCTGTGTGCCTTCCGTAGCACAGTAAAATAAACTCCTCGCATTCGACTATTCCCACGTTCTGAAATTCCTCATAAGAACTGTGAAGCACAATCTCGTGGGTTCTCAAAAGATGCACCGCTGAAGGTGGCAGCGAAGACTTTGGTGAAACCTATCTGTCCTCCGTAAAACTTTTGAAGGCATAGTTGATCTATCACCAGTCCGTGCCATTGTTCGGCTGGATAAGCGGTACGTGACTACGCCATTCGTGGGAAGACAAGAGTGGAAATTTAACTTAACACTTTGAAGAACAAATTCGCACGATAAGAAAGAACAAATGAGAGACTCTTTCCTAACTCAATAGACTCGGGAGGACAAGCACAGACGTCTCCGTACCTACCTCTCAAACTCTACTAAGCTTGTTCGTGAGTGGTGAGACCTATGTAACCTAGAGCTTTGATACCAACTTGTCACGACCCAGATTTTCCCCCAACATCGGGATCGTGATGGCGCCTACTCGTGGTAGCTAGGCAAGCCACTGTATTCATACTATCCCGTTTTTAACACAATTTTGATTGAATAAATGCGGAATACTTTATCGAAATGGAAATAACAATTCACAAGGTAAAACCATACCGAAAATCCTCTACCCAAGATGTGGAGTCACCAACTCACAAACTACTATGGAATACTACACATAAAAGTCTGAAGAAATATAACACAATTCTGTTTGTCTCGGAAGATAATAGACTGAAAAGAAAAGATAGAGGAGACAACGGGTCCTGCAGACTCCTACAAAGCTACTTCGAAGTCTCGGTGGTCGATATATCAACAATCGTGCTATTGCCGCTGCTGCTGTCCGTAACCTGTATCCGCACAAAAAGAGCGCAGAGTGTAGTATCAGCACAACCGACCCCATATGCTGGTAAGTGCCTGGCCTATCCCGGCGAAGTAGTGACAAGCCTAGGACCAGACACCCACATAAACCTGTGCAGTTGCAATATATATATATATAACACATTTACAAGGAAATACTCTGCTCTGAAATAATATTCAATAACTCACGATATCCAAAATAATCTAATCAACATAATAAATCTTACTTTCATGTCTCAATTCCTCTCTCATTTCATATCTCGTGGTAGGCGTACCACCCGCTCCTAACTATCACAGTAATTATATCTTGTGGTAGGCGTACCACTCGCTCCCAAATATATCAATAATCATATCTTGTGGTAGGCGTACCACCCGCTCCCAAATATATCAATAATCATATCTTGTGGTAGGCGTACCACCCGCTCCCAAATATATCAATAATCATATCTTGTGGTAGGCGTACCACCCGCTCCCAAATATATAATATATATATTACCACAAATAACAAGAATTAACCAAGTAATAACACAATAAGGAATATCTCAAAGAACTCAACAATTAACAACAGTTAATAAGTTCACAAGGAAAACAAGGTATAATGGAAACACAAGTAATATCAAGTCAAGTAATGGCAAATAGTTGCACGTCATCACCCAAATAAAATATAATGGAAAAACAAGTAATATCAAGTCAAGGAATAGCAAATAGTTGCACGGCATCACCCTTCGTGCTTTTACTCTCATCCTCACCAAATAAGCAAATAAAGTACACGGCATCACCCTTCGTGCTTTTACTCTCATCCTCACATCCATAGTACGGCATGATCCTTCGTACATGGTTCAATAACAGAGCACGGCATGATCCTTCGTGCATAATCAATAAAACAGCACCGGCATGATCCTTCGTGCATAATCAATAATAGGGCACGGCATGATCCTTCGTGCATAATCAATAAATAAACATGGCACGGCATTAAACTTCGTGCATAAATATTTAAACATGGCACGGCATCACCCTTCGTGCATTATCACTCTTCCTCACCCAAATAACAATCACAGTTAAGGGCAAAGAAAGAAACAGTAATTCATAAACCGTCCCATCAAGGGAAATCAATAATTATCTTCACAACAAGTCCCAACAAGGGAGAACAATAACAATTCATCTGTAATATATCTCAAAATAATCATTTTCCAACGACTCACGGTCATACTAGACGCCAGTGTATGGATGCTCGTCACCACAGCCCATACACCGCACTCGATCACATAACATATAACACATAATCCTATTCCCTCAAGCTAGGATAGAACAAACACTTACCTCGAATGCTTATGAACAATTCAATCCGTGGAAATGTCTTTTCTTTCAATTTGGCTCCAATCCAACCGTATCTATACACAATTGATTTAATATCATCAATTCTACTCAACAAACTAATTCTTAATACCAAATACCACTTTTACAACATTCTGCCATGAATAGTAAATTTCAACCCCGGGCCCACATGGTCGGAATTCGGGGTTAGGACCAAAATCCGGTTACCCATCCCCCACGAGTTCATGTATATAATTTGTTTCAAAATCGGACCTCAATTCGAGGTCCAATTCCCAATTTATGAAAAACCCTATTTTCTAACAAAAACAAGAATTTTACCATGAAAACATTTGATTTCTAATGAAAAACATGTTTAATGATGTTAGGAATTGAAAGAATTAAGTAAAAAGTGACTTACATTCGATTTGGTGAAGAAGAAATCCTTGAAGAATCGCAAATGGGTGTTTTGGTTTTGTAAAAATGTGAAGAAATGATTGAAATTCGTGTTTTTCAGGTCTCTGTGTTCGCATTTGCGAACATGGGTTCGCAATTGCGAACCCCGACCAATTTCTGGAGTTTGAAAAATAAGTAAGGGTGGGAAGTTCGCATTTGCGAACTTTTCTTCGCATTTGCGAAGCCAAGGCAAAACTGGGAAGTTCGCATTTGCGAACTATTGTTCGCAATTGCGAACACAAGCTAAATATGGGGAGGTTCGCATTTGCGAACTATTGTTCGCATTTGCGAACCCAGGCGGAATAGTGGCCAGTTCGCATTTGCGAACTATAGCTCGCATTTGCGAACACAGGCACTGAAGGGTCAAGTTCGCATTTGCGAACTATTGTTCGCATTTGCGAACACAGACACAATAGGGGGGGAGTTCGCATTTGCGAACTATTGTTCGCATTTGCGAACTCCTGCAGAATAGTGGGGAGTTCGCATTTGCGAACTATTGTTCGCATTTGCGAACTCTGCAGACCAGTTGCATACAGCAACTTCTAACATGAAAAATTGATCTCGTGGCCTATCCAAAGTTCACCCGAGCCCTCGGGCTCCAAACCAAATATGCAAATAACCTCAAAAACACATTATGAACTTGTTCGTGCGATCACATCACCAATATCACCTCGTTTTCATCAAATCAAGCCTCAAATGCATGATTTTCATACCTTTAGTTTTCAAAACTTTCAAACTTGGGACTCAAGGTCCAAAACATCTCAAACGACATCCAAATGTCACCAAACTTTACAGAAATCACATATATAATATTTAAGACTTGTACCGGGCGTCGGAACCAAAATACGAGCCCGATACCAAGGTCAATTAATTTATTTCCTTTAATAATTGCATCAAAAACAATTTCACATAAAAATTCATAACTTGGGCTTTAGGCCTCAGAATTCGACTCCGGACGCATGTCCAAGTCCCATATTTTCCTACGGACCTCTCGGGACCATCAAATCTCGGGTCCGGATCCGTTTACCAAAAATGTTGACCGAAGTCAACCATATCAATATTAATATCATTTTATCCAAATTTCTCATAGAATTCATATTTTCTATCACAAAATCTTTCCGGCTACATGCTCGGATCGTGCACGTAAATCGAGGCAACATAGAATAAGGTTTTCAAGGCCTCGAAGCTCGAAATTATTAATAAAATAAGTGATGACCCTTTGGGTCGTCACAGAGACGCATTTGCTGACCCTAATAAAGTAACTATATTCTCATTGCAAATGCTCATATTAAGTCCTAGAAGGACAAAGTCTATGGTAAGCTTAAAGTGTATAGACAATCGGTTTCAAATAAACTTCTTGATAAAGAGGATGAGCAAATGATCATAATAAAAGGAGGCAAGTGATCGAGAAGATCACATGACATAACACTTTGTAATATCTCATGAGAGATTCAGGTACCTGAATATATGAATGAAGAGATCTCTATGTTATGTCATTATGAAAATACATTGAAACTGATATAAAATCTTTATCGACGTCAACATTCAAGAAGCTAGTGCACAGGATTGCGATGTGAAGGCTCAAGGATGTGAATTGATTCTCTCATCAGGGGGAGTTAATGAGCGTTGCACTCTTTTTCCCTTACAAGGTTTTATCCCACTGAGCTTTCCTTGCGAGGTTTATAACGAGGCAACCAAAATGCGTATTGTTCGATATGTGTACTCTTTTTCCTTCTCTATAATTTTTTTCCCAATGGGTTTTCTTTTAGTTAAGGTTTTAATGAGGCACATTACTTATTGAGTAGACATTCAAGGGGGAGTGTTATGAATAGAATTCTATTTAGAGTGAATGTCTATCTTGTGGAGAGTTTTATTTTGTGACTAAGTCATATTTCTCCTATAAATAGAAGAGTCTTACCCCATTGTAAATCATCCCAAAATTCAATAAGAATTCGCTCTTCCTACTTTTCTCTGCAATATTGTTCTTCTTCTTTTATTATTTCATAACAGATTTATACTTGAAACAATTATTTCATATTTTTTTGGTTGAGACAACGTTCCAGCATGTATTGAAGATTAGGTGATTAAAGGATAGTCATATTTTTAATTCAAGGTTAAATGGGTTGCATGGCTAATTTTATTGTAGTTGTTTTTTCTTATCTTTGGGCAGTGATTTCATATAATCCGTTTTAATTTTATTAGCTAGAATCCTTTACACTTCCAAATAAACCCCTAAGCCCATGACTTTCACAAAACTATTTAGCTTTATAGAAAATTCGATGCGTGTCATTTACGCAATATTTTTATGGCCCTCGCAAAGCTAAAAGTGCGTAGTTGCTTTTATGTGCATATTTGAATAATATTATCTTCCTAATACGGGTGCACATTTATGTGATCTAAAATCCAAATTTCAACAAAGTCGAAATGTGTCGATAATCACGGGTACATTGATTGTGACGTGGTTTAAGATGCATTTTCATGATGTTGCAATTCTTTTGATAACATAATAAATAATAATATTAAAAGTTGTTAAAAGTTAAAATTTCCACAAAAGTTAAAGCATGTATTAAAATCAGATTTAAGCCAAATATAATAGTTTAAGCGATCGTGCTAGAACCACGGGATCCGGGGGTGTCTAACACCTTCCCCCGGGTCAACAGAATTCCTAACATAATAAATAATTATATTAAAAGTGGTTAAAAATTAAAATTTGCACAAAAGTTAAAGCTTGTATTAAAATAAGATTTTAGCCAAATATAATAGTTTAAGTGATTGTGCTAAAATCATGTGATCTGGGGGTGCCTAACACCTTCCCTCGGGTCAACAGAATTCCTTACACAGAATTTCTGGTTCGCAGACTTCACTTGGAAAGTCGAAAATTTCCTCGATTTGGGATTTAAGATAAACCAGTGACTTGGGACACCAAAAGCCAATCATTTCCCAAGTGGCGACTCTGAAAAGAATAAATAATCCCATTTCGACTAATGTCACTTTAATTGGAAAAACTCCCTTATGCATTATCTTTCGGGGTAGGGTGCGTAAAAAGGAGGTGTGACAAACCTCCCAGCCATGTTGTATAAGCATTAGGAGAAATTATTATTTTACTTATTGTAAATAAAGAACTGCCGCAAATACAAAAAAATATGTGTTATACTTTTACGAAAAAACTTCCAGAAATCGAAAGATCGTGTGTTACAGATCTTTCGGTAAAAGAGCAATTTCCTTGACAAAATAGCATATTTTCCAAATCTATTGCGAGAAAAAAACTCGCCACAAACATCAAATTCATATCGCAAAATGTTTTAAGTTTGGGATTTCTTCTTGATACTTTCGAGTGAGATTCAGTTCGCAATTAATTTTGTTTCTTTTCCCGATTTGTTGATTAGTGGTTATTGTTTCTATGTCCATATTCCCTAGATATTTAATTAGGTTTTGGTAATGATCACGGAAGAATGATTATAGGTACCTTCCCGTGGGCTAATTTCATGATTCTTATACTATGTGGTAGATTTGCATGGATATAAATATTAAAGGAATCTCCATGCTGACATACAAAGAAATGCTCCCAAAGAGACGCGACATGGAGATCACTATTCCTGAGAAAGAGAACAATTTGATGGTGAGTAATATTTATATCAAAGATGGTAATATTTACTCACTTTGCTTGTGTACTGTCAATACCTATTTTTCTTTCTTTAAGTCCATGTATGATTGTTCATCCCAAAACATCGTGTTGGTTCATAGTTTTACGTCAACTCTCTAGGAACAAGGTTCTCAGAGTAGTTAAAATTCATGATTAGCTTTACTAAAATGACTTTAGCAATGCAATTAAATATTTTCTTGCTAATTAAGCAGGTTTAGAAAGGAACTTTTATTATTATTTGTGCAACTTCTTAGTGTAAATAAAATCTACATTACAACAAATATAATATTTAGCTACAAAACTTTTAGTCACAACACAAAATTCTTTACTAATTATTTACTTCTCGTGACAAAAATTATGTTTCGTGTTTATATACATAATCCACATACTTTTAGCGATGAAACATAAAATTTCGTAGCAAAAGTTTTATCCACTAAAGTTTCCTACCAAAAAATAACTTGGCGCCATTGTTTAATAGCATTAACCACAAATTTTATACAATTAGTGACAAATTATTTTAATACTAATGATGTATCCAATTTGTGACAAATCATAATTTGTCTTAAAATTGGTAAAATATTGGACACGAAAAAATTTCGTCATAAAAAATGCATTATTACAATAGTGACAAAATAAAATTTCTAGTTAAACATGGTAAACTTTAGCTACAAAAATTTCTAATTTATTATGACATTAGTTTTTGTCATTAATAGTGCAAACAATTAGTACCAATTATTTAATTGTCTCTGTTTAAACTACAATTTAGTCACAATAAAATTTTTGTCACGAAAAATATAATGTTTAAATGGCTACGACTTGAATTTTGTAGTTGAATAGTACAACTATTGGCGACAAAAAAAGATTCATAGTAAAAAACTAAAAGATATAGTTTTGTTCATATATGATACAAAAAGTTACTTTAGGACTAACTAATTTTATGAATGAAGCACCAATCTTGAAAAATTATCAAGTTCGAGTGTCACGACCCAAATCCGGTCGTGATGGCGCCCAACAATTAAGCTAGGCCAGCCAGACCAACAATTGTTTATCACAATGAATATCAGTCCCAAATGGACAACTCAAAAGAACATATGAGTCAAAGAACTCCAATAATAATAAAAATGAATAAAGTACTGAGAAGTGCGAAAGTAACTGACATTCCCAAAGATCAGGAGTCACAAGTCTAGAGCCTCTAACAAAACCCAACAAAATTAGAGAACACTGTATGGAAATACTCAAGTCTGAACATAATATAGCAACTGAAAAGAGGAAGAGAAGCTAGGTTCTGCGAACGTCGACAGCTACCTCAGCAACTCGGTATGACTCTGCAAAAGCTGGAAATGCTCGTCCACTGCTCCTGAGTACCCGAGTTTGCACATAAAAGGTGCAGGGAGTAGGGGTGAGTACTAAGTACTCAGTGAGTAATAAATATATAAAAGCAGCTGAGAGTATGAAATCCATAGAATACCACAATATGAAGCTAAACTACAGTCTGATCCTCCTACGAACTAGCATCAACAGTACAATAGCTACCACAGAATAATTCAACAGATAAAGATACAATGCAATGCACATAATCGCTACGGTGTGTAGCCCGATCCATTTAACATCGACGGCGCTCACTGGGGATATGTACAGACTCCGGAGGGGCTCCTACAGCCGAAGCGCAAATACCGCTGCGGCGTGCAGCCCGATCCTCATATCATAATAACCGCTGCGGCGTGCATCCCGATCCATCCTCAGTCCACAATAATCAGATAAGTCACAAAATAGCTCAATTTACTTATTTCCAGATTTTAGTTCATAATTTATGAAAATACTTTAACTTTTATTTAATTTTTGCAAAACAGGTGACTTAGAATTTCAATACTGTGATTTCAAAACCTAGGACTGAGATCAGTGATTAAGAAAGTATAGCTATCACATATATACTATCCCCTAGGAATACTACAGGTCGGCACAAGGCCCCAAACAAGGCTTACAGCCCACAAGTATGTCAAACATAGTGTTTTTCCATCACAACATATTATCCATATCCGGGATGGATCAAGTCTTAATCCCTAGTCATAATCAATCCCGCACCTGCCACGGGGTGTGAGCCACGCTCTACTAGCGTCACAATGTGCTAAGCCGAGGTTTCGAACCCTTAGGCTACCATATACACAAACTACTCACCTCTAGCCGGTCGTAGACTCTTCCGCAATGCCTTTTCCTTTATAATTCGCTGCCTCGCGTGTAGAATCTATTAAAACCACAATAATTATGTCATTTACGGGTCAAAGAAACATGACCCAATTCAATTCACATAAAAATCGCATAAATACACTAAGTTGGTAAAATCCGACCCCGGGCCCGCTGTCCGAAAAATTCAGAAACTTATATCAACGCGATCCTCGTCTCGCCACTAGTCCGTGCATATAAAATTTATCGAAATCGGAGTTCGAATGGCCTTTCAAAACTCAAAAATTCATTTTCAATACCTAGGCCATAGTTCTTCATAGTTTCTACCCAATTTCATGAAGATTGATGTTAATTCTACTATAAAATTACATTTTTGAGTCAAGAATCTTACCTCCGATGATTATCCGATGAAATCCCAGTGTTTTCCCGTGAGTTCTTCCCTCTAGGGCTCAAAATTTGTGTTTTGGTGTGTAAACCCGCGACTACACTGTTTCTGCAATTTATTTTCACTGGCAGACCTGATACCCTATGCATCCGCGAAGGTCCTCACGCGTCCGCGATGGCCCGCTCAAATAAGCCTTCACGAATGCGAAGCTTCCCACGCGTCCGCGAAGCACAAACTCCCAGCGCCGGGTTTTTATTCTACGCGAACGCGTACAGTCCCACGCGAACGCGAAGCTTCGCTTCTTCCTTTTTCGCGAACGCGTCCTCCAGTCTCGCGAACGCGATGCTTCAGCTCAACTGGCCTTCGAAAACGCGACCTATGTCACGCGAACGCGAAGGCTTAAATGCCTGCACAGCAACCTGCAATTTTTTGCAGGTTTTGCCAAGTGTG